>VXBR01010760.1:1432998-1506404 GCA_013400215.1 Cisticola juncidis
TCGCCCCGAGTCCCCGGCACCGGCTTTCCCCTTGGGCGGGCAGGTGGGCAGGTGGTGGCCTCGAGCGGGACAGGCCGGCGGGATGCAGTCAGCGCTTGCGGCCGCAGATGTGATATCGACTAAATCGAAGCGCTGCCGTGAGCTTCTTTCTCAAGTGTTTGAAAAGAAACGAGGGAGGAAGGAAGGGCGGGGGGGGGAATGTGTCTCTGTATAACTAACTGTGTTTAGGGTTCTTTGAATCTCTAGAGATGACTTGTAGGAAGGGAGGAAATGTTACGTCTCTTTGGAGCATTTCAGTGTTTATAGGTTGTGCCCTGATAAGTCTGGACACAGTCTGCTCCAAAACCACACGTTAAACTAGATCTCTGTTATATTTATTCTTGCTGTATCTGGAGTTTCCCTTGTAAATGTTGGTATGATTTCTTACAGCTTGTCTGAATTTTCTGAAGCTCTGCAAAGTCAAGTATTACAACTATTGTCTCATTTATAATGTACAGGTGAGTATTCTTATTCCTTGTTTTTCCTTTGGTTTAAATCACAAACATGGAAGCAATATCTTATGTGTTCTCCTTTGTGACAGAGAGATTTTATTATACAAACTGGTGACCCCATGGGAACTGGCCGTGGAGGGGAATCCATATTTTGGTAAGTGTTCATGTATAAAAATGATATAAATATTTGTGAGAGAGTAGAAGTTCCACTTAGATTGTCTTCAGCTTTCTTGGGCAGAATTACTGGTGGAAAATAAAAACGTTGATGCATAAGCTTCTTTGGTTTTCATACCTAGATACCTTTTTAATTTCTATGCTGCCTTTGGCCAGTCACTGTTTTTTTCCTGGACATTGTTCTGTCTCTGATCTTAGAAGTGAAGTTACAGGTTACAACTTGTACATACATTATCTGCTTAAAAGCTGGCAAATAACTATATGTTTGGTAAGAAAAGTATCATAACTAAATGTTCTGTAGAAGACAATCAATTTGCATTGTGCATGCATTTATTATTATAACAAAATGTACCAAATTGAGCACGGCTGGAGCATAGAGGCTAAACTTGATTTCCTCTGTGTATAAGAAAGTGATCTCCTTACTTATTTGAGTTTGTTTTAGTCATGTTGAATATTTATAAGGAAATTGCTTTTGTTGTTTGTCTAAGAAGTTTTCAGTGGTCACAGAGACATGAGTTGGAGAAATCATTCAAACAGCTAGGATGGAGTTAAAGTGCATGTGTTCTGTATGGTTCATTTGAAATAGTTATTAAAAGTAGAATTAAAATTGCAGAGCCGACCTAATTACTGGGGAGATGCTGGAGAGCACAATATACTGTGATAAAGGAGTTCAGCTGGAACAGACACAGTGTTGCTGAACAGTGTAAGGCTTTTGTAAGTCAGTCTGTCAGAGCCTTTTAAATACAAAACCTGGAACTCTTGGATCCATGAATCACCACTGCAGTGGTCCTGGAAGCAGTGTAACTGTGCTAAGTAGATGAAAGTCTAGGTAGGTAAGCTTACCAGACTTGAGCAATCTCTGCACACAAGTAAATTAGGTTTATTTTGGTGTGTTACAAGTCTTCTGAGATTTACTGGTATGGCAAATGGGGAAGGACAGTGTGATGAGAGAGTGTCAGATCCTGTCTGGCATAGCATGGAGAAGGTCACTATGTCTTTTGTACCTGTTTGTGCTGCTGCAGTCCATGAAACTGGAGTTTCTGTTCTTGCAGGCAAAGTTTAACTGGAATCCTCTCTTCATAGAGGCTAACACCTGCTTAGCAAAATGAGTTTAAACACAACACTGTCCTTAAATTTAGGCAAATGCAGTTATTTATCATGCCTCCGTCAGTTTACAGAGTGAGACAAAATAAGTGATACCAGGGTTAGAACATAAAAAAATTTAAAAGTATGCAACAATTTGCTATGGCCTGTAGACCCCAAATTACTGTATGTAGTCCTGTCTGTATGATGAACTGATTTTGCACGTAGATGTATTGGTTTTCTGTTTCTCTTGGGAGATAAAATTTTGATGTGAATAACTGCATTTTTACAGTGTGGAATAACTTATTTTTGCAGAACCTACTTAAAATGTATAGTTCTTTCATGCCTGAGAAAAATGTTAAATACTGTATTTAAAAATATATAAGTATACCCTTCCCACCCCCCAAAAGGCCTCTGTGAAGTGTCTAGAGAAAAAAATTGTTCCCTGTAAAATAACCTGTGAAAGTGTACAGATCCATAAAGATCTTCATGGGTGCAATGTAAAATCTAGGTTTATTTGAAGGCCTAATGTAAATGTGAAATGTAAATTTTTTTGAGATGTCATTTACAGTTTTACAATGTTTGATTATCTCACTTTTAAAATTGTTTTTTCTTGTAACATACTTGTTATATGTGTTTTTTTAGTCAACTGTATGGTGATCAAGCCAGATTTTTTGAGGCAGAAAAGGTGCCGAGAATCAAGCACAAGAAGAAGGGAACTGTGTCAATGGTGAACAATGGCAGTGATCAGCATGGATCACAGGTCAGCATATGATGTTGGTACATGTCTAAATAACTAAAATGGAATTTCCATGAGTTCACAAAAACAGCAGAACAATGACACTGTCATGTCAATAGCATAATCTGGTAAAACAGGTAAAAGACATGTTAAAAAACCCACCGTAGCTAAATATTTTGCATAACATGCCAGGTGCCAATGGGTATTTGGTTACAGATAGAGGAATTTAAATGCTCAGATTTAAATCCTGTCTTAGATTAATTTTATTTGCTAGTACTCAGTCCTGTATTTTTTCCCTTTATTTATTTCTCTATGTTAATACTTTGATGTGATTTTGCTAATGTATAAAATGATCAGGAAAAGAATCCGTAGTTAAATAGAAGTGAAGTTCTATTCTAGAACTAACTTCTAAGTTCTAGAAGTTACTAAATTCTCAGCTGGTGTTAATTTTCATAGCTTCAGTTTTGCCTTCAGGTGAAAGATCTGATTTGTGATAAGATACTTTCCTGTGTCAGTTTGAGTTAAGTCACTGTGTGCTAGTTCTTCTTGCAATGCTGTGCATAAGTACCTGCGGAACGCTGCTTGGTGAACAGGTGATTTGAGCTCAGCTCACAAGGGGCAGCCTTGCTCTTTCTGTCCTCTCCCTTTCATCAGCTGGTATGCCAGTCACAATCTTTGCTGGTCTTGCTCACCAAACCTCCCCAGGAGAGAGCTCTCAGCTCCTCCTCTGCCCCTCTGGATTTGTGCCCGATCACCAATTCAAATCAGTTCACAGAAGGGTCCAGTGAGCTGCACCCACAGGCTCCTGCAGAGTGAGATTTCTCAGGCAGTGGCTCTAAGCTGTACCTTGGTTCACCATGTTCTCAGAGCAATCTTCTACAAAAGATTGGGAGAGGGTTTTTTTAATTTCCCCACTGAATTCAGTGAGAGTGTGTTAAGGTGAAAAAAAAAAAACCCCAAAAGCCCACAACCTGAATTTTTCTATTTACTGTTCCTAGTTTTGTATTTTCTTTTGTAGTTCCTCATTACCACAGGGGAAAACCTGGATTACCTTGATGGTGTGCATACAGTATTTGGAGAAGTGACAGAAGGCATGGATGTATTGAAGACAATCAATGAAACCTTTGTAGATAAGGATTTTATCCCATATCAAGATATCAGGTGTGACTGATTTTAACTTTACTTTTTGAAGAATACATTATAATTGAATTAGTTTAGGTTTTTTTGGAAAATAGATGAATATCATGATGTCAGGTGACCTGCACATGCTATCTTAAATACTTTTTTCCCCAGTATTAGTGGTTAAGTAAACAAGTACTAAATAAACAAGTATGTACAGAAATATTCAGCCATGTTGCCCTTACAAAAGCATCTGTGCTAGACTTTACAAGCACACAGGATATTTGGCTGTTTGGGATAAAACTGAGAATTAGTGGGGCTGCTTTGCTGTTAGTTGGGTAAACCAAGTTTTACATGCATGTAACCAATGCTGATCTTGATTTTGTTTTCTGGAAGGATAAATCATACAGTAATTTTAGATGATCCCTTTGATGATCCACCTGGCTTGTGTGTTCCTGATCGCTCACCAGAACCTACAAAGGAGCAGCTTGATGTGAGTGTTTGCAACAGGGAAAAGTTGGAAGAAATAATTAAATAAGTTTATCTCAATTAATGTCCAGAACAGATTTGGCCAAAATAAGAAATCAGTCTTTAAGCTTTTGCATCTCAAATCTATGTCCTAAAATCCTAAAAGAACGACACATTTTGTCATGCAGGAGGTGTTCTTCCACTGTGCCAGCCTAAGTTCTGATATGTCAAATGCTTGTCAGTTATTTGGAGTTACTGCTGTGTTTAATCAAATACTTTTCAAATAAGGTTGCTGCTTAACCTTTCAAGAGAAGGATGAAAGCATGACTTGGGTGCTCTCCCCTGTGGCTCCAGTGGAGTTATGTTTGAAAGCTGTATTTAGGTTTCTATTTACAGTGTAGATAGCAGAACATTCAGAATATTCAATGCAGGTATTACTGGTTTTCTGTATACTCTGATGGAATACAAAATATAACTAACATTTATTAATATTGAAATGCTTACGGCTGTTTTCCTTTTAAATGTGAATAGGCTGTGTTCCAGTGGAAGTAATCTTGGTCATTCTTAGAGTTATGTGTGTAGGCATGCAAACTACTGTGGGCTATTTGTTCAAAAAGAAGCAATTTTCTAAAAAATAATTGCAATTATTAATAATTTACTCATAGTATGCAGTTACAGAATTTGTGAGATTATTGCCTTGTATGGAAACAGTTGTTTCAAGTAATTAATTAGTTAGAGAGAATACTGTGTTTTTTAAGCTTAATAGATACAATTACAAGATTGAAATTAGGGTTTTAGAGTATGTGTGCACTGTGGTTAATCTCTGATGTACCTTCAGGTATATTAAAAATAAGGTATTTAGTAGCTCACTGCCAGCAGCACAGAGATGTGAAGACTTGTACAGAGTTCTCTCCCCTCATTCCCTGTCTGAGAGTTCCCCTTTTAGCACAGAAATGTCTATAAGAAAGGCAGCATTCTGGAAATGCTGGTGAGGAGAAAAATTAAACCTCAAGTCCTGCCTAGGTATATATGTATAAAAGCAAATTATTATTGTGCTATGTTGTATTTAATGTCTTGCTAGACACAGCAGATATTTGCAGTGTTCCTTAACCTTCATTTGTGGCAGGAGTTACCTGGATTAGAAGTGAGTTGACACTTGGTGTGGTGAGATGTTGAGTATAATGTGGGTATATATAAAAGAATTTAGAATACCTCGCTGAATATGGTTCAGAGTGGTCATGAAAGTTCAGAAATAGTTCACAGTGCCTGAAATATGAGGATAACATCTTCGGTTTTTTTTCTTTTGTTCTAATCTAAGTGGGAAGAACAGAATGAAAGCCCAAGTCTGCAGACATATAGTGCTTAAGTATTTTTTATGTCTTGAGGGGTGAGGGGAGTGGTCATCCAAGCAATAGCTGGAAAGTGAGAAAGAATTTTTGGCCATGGCTTGGTAATAAATAGTCTTTTCCTTCATTTTTCAGAGTGGCAGAATTGGAGCAGATGAAGAAATTGATGACATGAAAGGACGGTCTGCAGAGGAAATAGAAGAAGTTCAGGCAGAAAAAGAAGCAAAAACTCGTGCCATTCTTCTGGAAATGGTGAACAGCTTCCTATTTTTACCCTCTAGATCTTATTCCAGTGTGTGTGTGTGTGTGTTATTAAATCTAGGAGGATGTGTACTACTTATCTTGAAATTTCCTATCTGGTGATGATGTCATGTTTCAGAATCTGCTATTAAATACCTGTTGTACAAGGAAACGATTGAGCATGAGCACTCATTTTGTGGTGTTCTAATAAAATGGGTGATACTTCATTGTCAGAGTGGGCCAGTGGAGGCTTTGTAAAAACTTACTACAAATGCATCCAGTTGAAAAATGTAACATTCGTAGTATGCTGCTGAAATACCTACAGTCCTGGAAAGGATTTAGCACGTGTGGGAGAGAGCTGAGCTAATTTGTGACAAACTCCTCCCAGTGCATACAGTGATAAACTCCATAGCAACAAAAATTGTGAATAGGCTTTTAAATCCTTTTTTTTTTTTAATTCAAAAAAAGGAAATTAAAGAAAGGATACACACCATTGAAGGATGAGTGAATCCATCTCACTTCCTTACAACTACCAAATTCAAATTACAGTGAATAGTTTGCAGCAGAGACTAATTCCAAGATTAAGCCAGATTTGGCCACAGTGTTGCAGAAGATTTGTAGGGACAAAACAGGTCCACTTCCACCTTTTAGAACTGCCTGTTTGTTATGTTAAGAACAGAAAAAGCAAAGTAGAACGTGTTTGTGAACTTTCATGAACTCCAGCGGTGGAATTGCAAATAAATAATAAATTTTAGATTCTATAGAAAACACTTTTTTTGTGACACCAAGTAGGAAAAATATTTTACTAAGTTTTGATTTGCTGATAGGAATGTGAGATCACCCAAAGATGCATTCCCAGTGTGCTGTGCTGCCTGTAGAGAGCTTTAGGCATACGTGATGGATGTCTTCTTTCTGTATCCCAGGTGGGAGACTTACCAGATGCAGACATCAAACCACCAGAAAATGTGCTATTTGTTTGTAAACTGAATCCTGTGACCACAGGTGAAGACCTGGAGATAATATTTTCACGATTTGGTCCCATTAAAAGGTAATTATGGTAAAGGAGAAGACCTTCTTTGTGTAAACTGAACTTGATTCCTCCCAGTCTGTTTAGGTTTGGCTGTACAGGAGTAGTCTGGTGTCTCAGGTGATTTATGCTCTGTTTGGATAGAGACCACAACAAAAGGGATACAAAGGCAGATCTAGCTAGATGAGTATCCTGTCCCAGGAGTGGTTTCAAGGATAGCCTAAGGAAGTGTAGGAACCAAGAAAGCATATGACACTTCTCCCTGCTCCCTGTCCTCTCAGTCCTTACAGAAGTTTTTATGTCAGATGCTCAGTGAGCTGGGTAGAGTCTCTGGGGTTTTCTTTCCTGTGGAAGTATATGTGGTTTGAGATAAAGCACCTACCATCTGTGGCATCTGATACACTCCTTGTAAGGTGTTCCTCATTCCTGCTGCCCTTCTCAGTTTTGACCTTGGCTTCTAGTGGTTTCAGCTGATTCCTCCTAGTACTGCTATCAAAAGACAGGATGGGCGATGAAATCTGCTTTCCTACACTCCTCTGTCCTACACCCCAAAGTTATTTTTTTCCTTGTAAAGAGCACTAACCTACATATTCTTACTTCTTCATAGTAGAGACTTAATTACCTTGGTTTACTTTTCTTGTCCTTTTCCTGTTCTTCTGTTTTCATCTCAAGATGAGAGAAGCAGAACTGCACACAGTTTTAAAGAAATTACAGATTTATAGTGAAACAGTTCTGTTCTCTGTATTACTCTCAACTCCTTTTCTAGTGAATGCTAAAGCTGTTTTTTTCCATTTGTATTTTTAGGTTTTTGTAGTTTTTTTACAATACACAGTTAAGGTTCAACCCATGCTTATCTTGTTGCATTTATCTACGTTGTGAAGGTCATTTGCTGTCTTACTGGTCTTGTAAGGACTTTCTGTGATTTCTTCACTTTCTCTATTTTTGCTACCTTTAGCAATTCAGTATCATTAGCACAATTCAGTACCATCAGCAAGTTTGAAATCAGTTTACTCTTACCTGGTCTTTTGCATGTTTATTGATGCAAAGATGTTCCTTATCCTTATCCTTGCTGCGTACTTTCCCCAAAAGCCTTTGGTGCAGGAGTTTATTAGAATTTGCAGAGGGATTTCAAAAGACTTCATGGACTGGATCATCATCATCACCACACATGAGCCTACTGACTCTGTTAGTGGACTTCACTTAAGTTTATTCAGGTGATCCAGAGTAGGTCTGTGCTTTCAGATGGATGCTAACTCTGTTCTGCTTGGAGTTTCTAGCAGTTTGTGCAGGCACAGAGGCCTGCAGGCTCACAGATCCTAAACTACACTGTCTCTGTGTGTGGTGAAATTGGCATTGTGTGCCACCTTACAACTCCAGTGTGATTTCTCTATGCCCTAAGGATTTCTACTTTTTTTGTTCCTCTGTCAAAGTTGTCACTCTTCTGCAGTCCTTCCACTTTCAGATAGGTTCTCTGAATAATCCATGAAGGAGGGTTCTTGCACAAAATCATTCTGCCTTCTGCTGCAAGGAGTTCCTAAAGCTTGTCTGAATAGCCTTGTGGTCTACTTTTTTTCTTTTGCCCCCAGCTCTTTTTTTCTTTCAGCCTTGATCATCTTTTTGATTGTAGATCCTGATTTGTCACTTCCTCTCTACACGTGGCGGAGGTCTCACATTATTCTCACCATAATGCCACATGTGCCTGTGTGCACTCATTCAGCATCCCGTTGTCAAAATTCTTATGTCCAGTACAAGAGATGCGTAATACTCATACAATACTGTATTCTTCTCATTTTGCACCACTAAATGATTTTTAGGCTTCTTACTTGCCCAGTGACCTGTGTGATAAAAAGATGGGCTGCTGAAGAGGTGCCTGCTAGGAAAAGAACGTTTGTCACAGGATGTTTGTTTAAACTTAACTTAAAATGATAGACAAAACAGAACGTGAAATTTCTTGTCTTACATTTTTTGCTCCAACAGTGTTGACATTTTAATTCCTTATCATTTTTTCAGTTGTGAAGTGATCCGAGACTGGAAGACTGGTGAATCTCTTTGTTATGCTTTCATTGAGTTTGAAAAGGTATGTATTTTAGGCATAAACTGTGTGTAGATCCTGTTTGTAAAAGCCCCTTTTTGTTATACTTCCATTTGGGAAAAACACTGACATCTTCAAGTGTGGAATAGCTAATATTTTCTCTTACTGAGAGAAACTATAACTTAGTTATAAAAGTTGTGGGTCCTACATGAGGCAAGCATTTCAGTCTGTACTGCTCAAACCGCAAAAAAAAGTACTTAGGCTGTCTTGAAACCAGTGGGAGAGGATTGGGTCCTTTTTTTTCCTCAGAGTGCATTAAGACATTCAAGAGTTAAAGAAGAGGATTCTAGGAGCATGCAGTATAGAAAGGAGGGTGTATGGAATAAGAGATCCATGTGTACAGCTTTTCTCTTCTGGGCTTGTAAATGATGCTTGCTGTAGCAACACACTGCTCTTACTGTGAGATTGATGGCAATAGTTCTCTTGGAGTGTAACTTTATATTAGCTGGTATCTCTCATCTGTGAGGAGAACATCTTTCTTAAGCCTACTTATGTAGTTAAAATGGAACTTTTAACAGTTGTCCTATTTTCCTTTTTTTTTCTGAATGTATTACATGTGCCAAACATGTAGCTGGATTGGCAAATTTTTAAAATAGTGAAATGAACTGAAGAATTGGGAATTGAAATGCTGATATTCAGACAAAGCATAAGTATTTCTTTTGAAATGGTACAATTCAAGAACTGTGGTGCTTTAGGCAATTTCAGAAAGAAACGTATGCCACTAAGCAGTTGAATTTGTGTTTGAGCTCTTCAGTGACTATTCCTATGAAATAATCATGACTCAAGATTTTCCTGGTTAATATCAGGAGGAAGACTGTGAGAAAGCCTACTTCAAAATGGACAATGTGCTGATAGATGACAGACGGATACATGTGGATTTTAGCCAGTCTGTTGCAAAGATTAAATGGAAGGGAAAAGGTAGGTATATTTGCAGTTCTTTGATCCTCATAACTTAATAAGCCATGATTTCTAAACTAAGCATTATATAAAGAGTTAGGAGTTTAAATCATCACATCTTCAGGCGTATAAATGTTCCTGGTACTGTAATAAATAAACAACACAGTTGTTAGCTCTTCCCTTACTTTGTTTAATAAGAAAAAGTAGAAGGGTTTCCCACTGTTACATGAACATTTCTTTGCCACTTACTGCCTTTTTAACCAATGTATTTTAAAACTAAAACATTTTTTTTATCTCAAACTTTGGACATTTTTTTTAATATTACTTATTAGCAAAATAATATAGCAATACATTATTATTTTCTAGTTTCTATTCACTGCATGACAGTCAGGTGTATACAAGAATAAGTCAGTATTCAGGCCAGGGATTTCTGCTTTTCACCTCCTGTAGATCAAACATACTGCATGGCAGGTTGTATGTCACAAAAACCCAGTTTCAGGTGTTTGAGGATGTTTTGGGAGGAAAAGGGTGGTGGAGGAGGTGGATTATTTGTGGTGCAGTGGTAATTTGATTACTGGAGGCATGAGGAAAACACTGGACTTGGAGAGGTGTCTGTGCATTGCATTGATGACATTCTTACATGTCTTCTAAAAATGCAGTCAGCCCTCAGTTGTTGGCATGCCATTTCTCCAGGTAGGGTTGTGGCCGTGAACACTGAGATCCTGGAAGTTGTCCTGCACAGAGCTGAGCTGACTCTGTATCCTGTCTGTTCACGTGCTGCAGTCATCCTGTATTGACTGTCTGCGTGGAAGACTTTATCTGGGCTCTAAATTGTCCAATATATTGGAAAGCTAACTGTATTGTCGTCTTATGGTTATATGGTACCCAAAAAATGACCTTCCATCCCTGGTAGTGGTTTCTGGCTAGCCAGAAGGGAGTGTTGCAGTTCTACGCGTGGCCGTGGGAGGGCAGCACGCTGCCGCGGTTTGTTATCTGTGCACTGGTGCTTCAGTGAGTGAGTGGAAACTGAAATCTATCGTGTCCCTCTTTAAATCTAGACGTGAACTTTTTTTGTAGTTTTCCGTTTGAATTCTTGAGCTGTAGCTGTCTCGGAGGTTTTCCTCAGTGCAGACCAGAGCAATAAGTCATTTAATAAAGAGAACAGTCTGTGGGCTTTCATGGCATCAGAATTTTAAGTAGTGTGATATAGGACCTGTAATAGAAATGGGACTAAGCCTGTTGCTGAATCCTGCTTTGTGATTCTGTTCCTGTGTTGTCTCCTCTGGACATGAAAGAGGAGAAAGCCAGATATTGTTTAATGGAATCTGCAGGCAAGAGAAGGACAAAACATCACAGCTTGTCTTGCTCTCTTCTACTCTGTCATGCAGATGTCAGTGTTGTTTCTGGAACTGTATCCTGCTGTGGAGCTCTCTATGGTTATAAAGAGCCCCTAAATTATCATCAGAACCTAATGGTAGTTGTGAGTCTTGGATGTGTTTGTGGTTAGAGTGAAATGAATATATTTTTCTGTGGACAGGTGGGCGATATACCAAGGAAGATTTCAAGGACTATGAGAGGGAACGTGACAAACCTTCGAAATTTGCTTTGAAAGAAAAGGTGAAACCAAAGCAAGAGTATCCTTTCCTGGTCAAAGGTACTTTTTTAATCAAGTAGAGTTTATGAAAACAGCCTGGGAAAAACCTTCTTATTTTTAAAGCATGCCAAATGGATATTTTCCTGCTACGTCATACAACCATTTGGGTTTGAGATGGAATTTAATATTTTGTGGTTTTCACTTTGATGAATTTAGTCAAATCAAAATATGCTGTTACACATCCATGTTGTATGCAGGTAAATAATGTTCCAAGCCCAAAGCCCTGGAATCACATATGGCATAACAGAGTTTTTAAGTTTTTAAGAGAGTTTTAAGGTTCAGAGGGGTCCTTCTGTATCCGAAATGAGGCCATACTAGTAATTAAATAATTCTCTAAGATTATACTTTGCTTGTGGTAACATGAGAGAAAACATCATAGCTTGTTAAGATATCCACAGGTAGAAAAGGAAGGAGAATGCAGCCTGGCTGTACTGTTTGACAGATTGCAGTCACTTTGGCACAGCTGCTTGTTTTTTCCAATGTGTACAACTGTGTTGTAACTGAAATATGTGTTAAGTCTTGGTAAACTCTTGTCAGATAAACAGGGATTGTTTTACTTCCTGGGCTGTTGTGTTCTGCTCCTTATGATATTGGGAAACAGATCTGTCCTTAACCAGCACCATCAGTGCCAAGTACGACCTTGTGCTGGATGAGGATGTAGAGGAGTCTCACACAAGTCAGTCACACTTGGCTAAAAAACAGAAGAAGAAAAAGCACCACCACTCTGAAGATGAAGATGATGACAAGAGGACCAAAAAATCTAAGGTACTTGACTCTTCATGCATTATCTTTATACCTGTTCATTGTTTTCTTCATAAAAGAAGACAGGAAAAAAGTCTGATATTGAATAAGGACATGGCGTGCAAAGTCCTGTGTAAAATACAGCAGTTGTAAACCTACAGAAGGCTGATGTTAATATTTGATTATGAAAGAGGATTTCCAAATCCTCATGGACTTTTGAAGCTTGGCATGTCTAGATGGATTTTTGCCAAAACATCCTGAAGAGGCAATGTAGCCTCTCATAAAGTTGGGGTTCTTCAGCACTTTGAACCTGTTGTTCACATATTCCTAGTCGTAAAGTAGTAGTCAATCGTATTTAATGACTGTAGACTATGTCTCATTTTCTTGCCAGACCGTCATATATAGGTTTTTCCTCTATGGAGTTGGGAACACAGTCCCTTTACATCATCTTTTTGTATTTGTCCTTAACTGTTTTGGAAGTATTTGTGTAAAAATCTGTGTGTGGGTTTGCTTGCATCTGGAATGTGCAAGCCTATGGTGCTGTGAGGCTGGGGCTGTGGAGGACAGTACCAGGAGACTAATTCTGTCATTCATTAGTTCCACTGCAGCCTGTCAGGACAGCATTCCCACATTTCTGTGAACTTGGCATACTCAAGATACGATATTTTGTGGAAACAAAGTCTGCAGTGAGAGAGTGGAGGGTTAACCACCACTGAAGTATTAGGAAGAACTGAGTTAAGCTGAAGAAGAAAAAAACCAAACCCCAGTATTTTAACAGTGCAAGCTTTATGAGTGAGAACAAAGCTGTCTTCTAACAACTTTGCAGAAAGTGAAAGTTTCAGCCACAGCAAATAAGGCTATTGTCCCGTCCTGAGTTTTGAGTACTGCAGAAAGTTCTGTGTATACAAAGCATATATGATTCTGTTCTTATACATCGCTTCTTGCTGTGATGCTTGAAAATAATTTTTCTCATGAACATCAGCAGTTAAAATCTTTCATGCCAGCAGTGAGCCTCATTGCTCATTCATGGACACAGTCCTTTTGTCACTTTTGTACTAATTCAATCAGGGTCCTTTGCATGAAGGGGAGAGGCTTGTTCAGGTAAGTAGAGCCTTGTCTGCAGCATGTGCCTACAAGAGGTGTAGGCTACTGCTGGTTTAGACTTTCCCCTGTTTGACTGATTGAAACTGTTGGTTTAGCCCTCTTGAAACAGGTATTTTTGGGGGTAATACTTGGTCCTGATGATTCAGGAATTACACCCATGGAACTGATTGATCATGCATTATCAGCAGAGAACATTTTAAAATCATTTACAAGTCTTCAGCCTTGCAGGTGGCTCAACAAGTGCTGGCAGCAATAGCTTGTTAACATCTGTTCTAATTGTTGTAAAGGGGTTGTGAGACTTCATAGCACAAAAACATGAATGAGGACTGAGGGATACCTGGTGCTTTTTTCAGGTTCTGGGATAGAACAAATTCTAATGCTTGTCTATGTGATCTCCTCTGTGTTTATGTGTAAATTTTTGTGATTTAGTCACCTGCTCCTGATGTGGTTTGTTCTCACAGTCTGCTGCCGCTGTGTTCTGGTATCTTCCCACAGCTTTCTCCTCTCTTAGTCACCTTTACCCATTTTGCTGTGAGTAGTTTAGCTTTCTTACGCCTGAAATCACAGATGGAAGCCTAATTCTATTCTGTAATGGCAAGCATCGTAGTTCCCTCTTGGAGCTGTGAAAATTAATTTCTGGGGAGAATTTTTCTCTCTGGGTTTGAATATTCTCATTAGTGTGTACTGTACAGTGTGCACATACTGAACAGTTTATACTCAGTCTCAGACTCAGTATTTTGGGCATGGCTTCTGTAGTGAAATCTACAGCCAGCTTAGGTGACAAATCCTGTTTAGCATATACAAATTTTTAATTTTGTTTTATTTTTTACTATTCTTACTTTGGGCGTAATATGTGAAACTGAGGGGAAGCAGGCATGATCCTGAGGTGGATATACTCGGTGTGAATATTGAGTCCAACACAAATTATAACAGCATGGAAACTTTTTAGTGGATGGTAGCATTTTTCATATAGGCAAACAAAGCATTCTCCCTTAACCCTGTTTTGTAAATCACTGAATGTATTTGAGGTAAGAACTTTAAAATAAAACAGCAGCAGAGCTTCCACAGCTCATCAGCCAAAGACTACAGTAGCCATGCTTCATACAGAAACTTCCACTGTGAGTCCATAGTGTGGCAGAGATTTTAATTAAGAGAGATACGGGGCTTATAATGGGAAGTTCTGGCAACTGGAACTGCAGTTTGTGCCATCAACTCTAGCTATGACTTGGAGGGGGTTTATTTTCTCAATAGTTTCCATGATGTTGAGTTGTTTTTCTGTTCTCTTGCTGGTGTTATTTTTTTTCTCTAGTATATTTTGACTCATCCTTTTCTTAGTCTGACACCCATTTCCTGAATCTTAGGCCTCTGTGTTGATGTTTCAAGAATATATTTTTGAGTCTTGTGCTGTTTGACTTCATTCCAGGGGGTGGAAGAGGTAGGGTGCTGTGGCTTTTGTAAGTAACAGGATGTGGGTCAGGGGCAGGAGGGTGCACTGCCATGTGGGTTTGTGAATAGGATTTGGTAGAGTTTTTTTGAATACAGGGCATGCTTCTGCCTGAGATCTGTGTTATGGCTTTGTTGGCCTTCAGTGTTATCCGTGTGTTTTCTCTTGGATTTTATTTTTTAAGATAACTGGATCTGCGAAGTAGTATAGCCTATAGATTTTTGTGAGACATTGGGACTTCCCAGTTTCAGATTTCTGTAGTGCACGATTTTGACAGAGGTTCTGATTTTCTGGTTTTAATTTCATGCTTTTACCTGCTGCTTAATTGACACTGTTCCCTTTACATTCAGGGTCAAGTTATATCAAAATCTCCCCACAGAAAAGGCTCTCTCTATTTGTTTGCTCCTTTTAACCTTTAACTAGCATGTTTAATATATGTAAGAGATGGCATATGCATTCTACTTCTGTGGCCATGATATTTCTAGCTATTTCACCTGCAACTGCTGTTTAGCAAGTTATTACTTTTGGCAAAATCAGCCATGAACTTCCAGAGAAGAGCCTTTCCCTCTTTCCTTATTTCCTTCCTCATGTGTGTTCCACCACAGTGCTGGATTAAGAATTGGGTTGATCATCACTTACTTATGGACTGATGAGAGGCTGTGATCTTGGACTGAGAAATACAAATTTCAGCAGTAAGAGAGAACTGGTTTTAAATATGAATCCTTTTCTTCTTCTTCCCAAACAGTGTGGTTTTTACTTTCAGGCATAAAAATTTGGTTTCAAAATAGCATTATTTTTAGTAATTTAGTGTATTTTAAAAAGTGACCTTTTTCTATGCCAAAAAGACTATAAAATCTTACTTAAGGGGAAAGGTAACTTATGATGGCAAGAATTAAAGATGCAATTCATTCTACTAATTTGAATTATAATTTCTTTTCTTTAGATTGTGATCATATTAGCTACTGTGGTGACTTTGTTGTATCACTTCCAGACGTGCTCTGTGCATCTGCACCTTAAATGCTTTTGTGAAGGTCACGGTGGTTGTTTAACTCAACGCTTGTAGGATTTCTGATCCTTTCAGCAAGCTGTCCTTTTCTATGGCATTCCATGCGGGCTATTTGTCTGTAGTTTGAAATGTTCACTAACCTGTTTCTTGCCCCCACTTGACCAGTAGCTTTGACTCCAGTGTTTATTTGGTAGATTGTTCAACTGAATGCTGTCCTGCATTTCTCCTGTTCCTCTCTGTGCTGGGACGAAACTCCAGCAACAAACTAGTTAGAAGGCAGCCATTCACCAAGCCCACCATTTGGTTTTCTGGCCAAATTGTATTTTTTGTCTTGTTCCTGTCTACCTCTCCATCAGCATGTCCATCATCTAGTGTTTGCTCAGGCCTTGTCACAGAGGGGCTTGAAACCTATTGGCTTTCTCAGACATGTACAGAGTGAGGCTTTTGGGTACAAGAGTGATATGGCTGTGCATCATTTTGAGAATGAGTGGACAAAGCTCTTACAAGTAGCCAGAAGAACCACTGAGTCTTTTTGGTGGATACAGATTCTAAAATCTGTACTGAAATAAAGTTTGACAGTAAAGATGTGGAATAGGCATTTGGCCACCAGTGAGATTACTGTACCAGTAGCAGAATGTTTTGTTACAGATCAAACCTGTGATTATTCATGTGTCTGTTTATCCAGGGAGTTTATGTTGCTTATTGCAACCCTAGTAATTTCAGCATTGTTGATGTTATTCTTAAGATAGCATTTGCTCTGGGAACCACCCCAGTCACTGGCTTTCTGCCTAAAATATCTGTTTAAAGTAGGGTTTTTTCACTATTTTTAAAAATAAATAATACTTGCTTGTTTGTACATGGAATATAGGTTTTAACCATACAGTTTTGAAGGCTGCTGTCAATGGTACATCCTTAGAAAAATAATATCTGAAAGGAGGAAAGAAATACTGTGTGATTTAATGCAGACATTTTTCTTAACTCATATTGATCTGTGCTTAACAGTGTTGTTATTAAAATCCCATAAAATTGCATCTCTCTATTAGCACATGCAGTGATATTAGACTGTCAGGTTGTTCATTTTGCTGAATTTAGGCCATTAAGAATTATTACAGGCAGGTCTTGAAATATGTTATGTGTCTGCATAACACTGGAATGCCTGTGGGGCTTGAACCAAAACTTATGGAAATATTTGCATTGCTTAGGTAAAAAAATCCGAAATCCAAATCTAGCTTAAAGACTTGTTTGGTGCTTTTGAAGAGTTTGATAATATCCATCTGAATGGAATCCCTGACATAACCAATTTTTGCTAAAGCTCCTTGGGCAGTACAAGAAGCATGCCTGACAGCGGTGCCTTTTCCCATAAACACTGACAGAAACTTGTAAACTTAGCTTCTTCGGATGGTTTCAGTGGGGTGTTTCTGTGTTACCTTTTTCAAATCATCATGGATGTAAATCTCTTTAAGGTAGTACCAGCTGTAGGTAAGGAACCAGCCTTGCTCAGCTTTTCTCTAGTTCTCTTCATGCCTCTGTATGTTTTCCCCTCTTGTTTGTAACTTGTTTGTGTCCAATTCCTTTGGCAGGATTCTGACCGAAAGCATGAGGAGCGCTGTAGGGAGAGGACCAAGGGCGAGAAGAAGGACAGGCATCGGAGCCGCAGCCGTTCTCAGGAGAGGGATTACTCTTACAGCAGACAAAAAGACAAATACAGAGAAGACGCCCGAGTAAGAGACTGGGATAAAAAAGCAGACAGAAGCAGAAGTCCTAAGAAATCAAAAGACAAAGAGAGGTCCAAGTACAGATGAAGGACAAAGAAAAGACAGAGGGGAACTAAAATAATAAATTTAACTTTTTTCTTTTGTGATATTGGGTTTGTTTTTTTTGTAATACTTGCTGTAGTGTCTGACTGCAATATGCAGTAAGATTTTGTAGCTTCTTAGCCCTATTGGAACATGGTCTGCTAATTCTAAATTCAGGATGAATCGCTGCAAAATGCTCTGGCCTGGAGTGCCAGTAGCTGTGCCTGGATAGAGTATTTCAGTTGACTGTGAAGAAAGAGAGCTTCTTATTAAGACGATTGTATGGCAAGGCTGATATTTAGGGAATATAATCAGCTGAAACTACCCCGTGGCAGAAAATTCTGCCCAAGCAGGCTGGGTGGGATGGCTATAATCTCCATACCTAAGCTGGGCAGGGATACTGTGGGTATTTAATACAGGAATGTGCTTTCCAGCAGCATCTGCCCTGCCTTTGCTTTGTTAAAAACAAAACTGGAGTCCAACATTTTTGGTGCTTGTGGTAGTTAGAAAACAGAACAAAAAACTCCCACCTTCCTTTAATTTTGACAATAACACTGAAAATGTAATGGCAGAAATATCGGCTTCTTCACTTAGACATAGCTGAGGCCTGTTTGAAGGGAACACTTCATGTTTTGGGCTCTTTGTTCATTAGTTGAAGGCTTAGAAACCAGCTCCTCAGAGTTTTCTTTTGGATCCCTTTACTTGCAACAGCTTAAAAATGTGATGTAAACTCTAAATTGTTTTGTTCTGTGAATTCGATTAAGTTTGAGACCTATTTTGATGTTACGCATTATAGTTCCTATAGTTCTTTGTAGTCTTGAGCTTGAGTCCAAGACTTAAAAGTGGACTTGACCAAGTACAGGAAGTGTACTTGGCTAAGAATCTGCCTTTTGACGAGTCTCTAACTTTTGTATCCTTCAAAACGTAGAACTAGAAATCCAGGACTTCTATGACTGTCTCCTGGCAGAACGTTCCAAACTGTCTGAGACCCTCCAGGGGCCAGTGCCATCCTTGCAGAGTCAGCGAGAGCCGTCTGTCCCTGAGGAGAGGTAAATGGGAAGCCTGTTCCTGTTTACCTGGAAGTCTCCTAGGGAATCTGGGACTGAGAACTGGTCACTATCCCTGTCAAGAAAATTTCTGCCTTTAGTCTTCTGTATAAGAAGATTCCAAGCACCTATAACAGGTTAGGATATGGTGCCTTTGGAGTAGTGCTGTGGAGGCAGCAGGTTGTCTCAAGCTCTTCCTGCTCTTGGCCTGCTCTGTTAAAGAAACAAGGTTTGTGCTGTCATACTGTTCTCAGTCCTCCTGTCCTTTTCCACACAATATTTTAACTTGCAAGAAGCACTGGCCAGGCTTGACAAGGATGTGGAGAGAGTAAAGCAATTGTGTTCTTGCTTTCTTTAGGAAATGGGGGTCATAGAAACAAACAAAAGCTTCCAGTTGGGGAGAATGCCGGATTCTTGCTGAACATCAGAGGTCTTCTTATTGGCGAGTTGTGACTTAACATCACAAAGAGTTTCAGCAGCCTTTCCTAGGCTTCAGCTAGCCCTCAACCACCTGTGGGATGTACAAAACTTACTGATGTTTAGAAACCAACACCCTATTTCAGGTGAATGTGCTCACTTTTCTGCTTCAGAAATGGCTCTTTTTTTCTTTGCAACAGGTAAATGTTTAAGAACTGAAAGTTTAAATGACTAGTGTATGGAAGTAAATGGTGCTTGTTGGCCAAAGAGTCTTCAGAATAAAGGGTTAAAAAATCAGTACATCCAAAAGGTTTCAAGTTTCTGATTTTCAATATGCCTTGGTGCTGTTAAAAATACTCAGTATCTTCAGATTAGCAAAATTACCTGTTTATGGTTTTTAAGAGGAAGCTTTCAAATGTAGGTGTTCAAAAATAAGGTGATATTAGTAGATGATGAAATGACAGTTTAAAAGCTCCCAACGTGAAGGTGAGTAATTAATTTTAGGGCTGCATTTCTAGACCAGTCTGCTGACAGTGGAGGGATTGCAGTTCACCTGGCACACAGATGGCCAAGCACTCTGGGTTAGATGGGATTTACTCCTCCAGTCATCGGAAATTATTGTTGTGTACGTGTGGTTTTTCTGGAAATGGCACAAAAAGCTGTATGGCCAGCTGAAACCACAGACATTTCCTGGTATTCCTGTCCAGCCGGAGGTGTTGGAGTGGACAGGACTTTTTATTATCTGGGAGCTGAAGAGCTGACTTCTTTTAATCTAATGAGAAGTCACGCTTCTCTTTTATTTCGTCAATGCTGTCTCCTTCTTCAGTTTCAGTATTGACCTTTGGTGCCTGTGGTAGTTAAAAACAGAACAAAAAGCCCCACCTTCCTCTATAATGTTGAAAATAACACTGAAAATGTTGTTGCAGTAGCATCAACTTCTTCACTTTGACTTAGCTGATGCCTGTTTGAAGGGGAATGCCTCATGCTTTAGGATCTTTGTTCAGTGGTTAAAGGCTTAAAACCCAGCTCCTCAGCGTTTTTTATTGGATTCCTTTACCTGCAACAGCTTAAAAATGTGATGTAGACTCTAAATTGTTTTATTCTGTGGATTTGACTAAGTTTGAGACCTATGTTGCTGTCATGTTTTGTAGTTTCTTTAGTTCTCTGTAGATCTCTTGAACCTGAGTAGTAGAGCACTGAAGCAAGTGGGAGAAGGGTGGGTTGCAACAGAGCTCTCTCTCTAATCCCGTAGACATCACAGAAGTCAGTGGAAGTAGCATAAGTGTTCTATCCAAGTGGTTGGCACTGCAGGATGGGAGTTACCCAACCCAGTCATGGTAACCTTGTACTCTGGAGGTAAAGCTCTGCCTGCTTCCTTTCACTTGTCAAAAAATAACCACCCAACCCTAACAACCACACAAACAAACCAAACCAAATCCTCCCCCACCTCCCTCATCTGTTAGTTTTTTGGACAAGCACTTTAAAGTTTTCAAGAAGTTTAGAACAATTTCTGATTCTGTTGCTGCTGTTATCTTTGTCCATCTCACCATCCTGCAGCGTGGGTAATGTTTCTCCTTTTCTATCAATTACCTGTTGCATACAGAGGAAGCACAAGCAAATTGAAAAAATGTTAAATTACAGTCAGATTTATGTAAATACTTGCCACAGGGCAGTATTTTTGTGTAAAATGCTTGGTGTGGCCACTGATGCAATGTGCTTTTTCGCAGTCAGCAAGCCAGTATCACCTTGGTTAAATGTGGTAGCTGTGTTAAAAGGTACCAGCAAACTGTATGTAGGTTTAGGTCTTATGAGCTTACAATAAACCATTGAAGCTGAAAGGCAGTTCCAAGAGCCTTCTGAAATCTTAACCTGAACGGCAGTAAACTTTTCAACTTGAAACTTGTTTGGGACTTTTGGATTGTAAAAGGTACTTTTTTATTTTAAGCTCAGTGGAAAACAACTTGAGTCATAGCAGTATCTTGTTATATAAAAGGAGGAAAAATAGATATTTTAGGCAAAACCAAATAGGGATCCTGCTACATCAGACGTTATGGATGCAATTTTCCAATTTACCATTGTCTGAGTTATTGAAACTAGTTTTCCTGTTTTTTGTTCTCCCAGTTCTGTGGTCAGATGGAGTGCTTGCTAGAGTGGCATCGTTTTGGGAAAATAGGAAAGGTGGTCATTTTGGCAAGCATGTAGAAATACAACTTCTAAAGATAGTGGCTTTCTGCCAGTCTGAATACTGGATTGCCTGTCAGTAACTGAGCTGGTACTGTACTAGGACCTGCTAAGCTAGTGATGTAGGTTTTTGGGGTGAACACCTGTCTCAAAGTCAAAATTTTCAGTTTCTCCAACAAGGAAAGAATTTCACTGGCAGAAAACATCCAGATTTGCCTAATTATAAAAAAAATGTGATTAAAATCAGGAGCTTATCTTATACTGTTGAGAGAGCTTGGCTTAAGGGTCTGACCTGAGCCTTCCTGAAGGGAGTAGGGTAATACTCTCACTAAAGGCAGGATGGAGAATGTATTAGTTCCGCAACAATTTTTATTCCTGATAATAGACCTGCATTTGATTCAGCACTTGCTTTATTCTGACTGTGTTCTGCTGGTGAGGGATTAAAGAATTTTCACTGTGTTACTATGGCCACACGTGCTTGTTTGGTAACACAGCAGGTGAACTTTTCAGATGAAGAAGAGGTTGATGATGCTTTTCTCTTGTGCTGATGCAATACTGTTTCCTTTAGCAAAGCAAATATCTGACTGAGGTGTGTAGACCAAAACACATGAGGTGTTCCACAGAACCATTTTCAAGAGAATATTTTTTCTATGCAGGAGTCTAACACCACCAGGAAAGTGGTTTTGCAGAGGGAGCCTCCTTCAAAGTTGTGCCTGATCTTTTCCGTAGCCTCCAGGAGCTGCCACAAGGTTGCCTCATTTTGAAGTTTGTAGTGATTTTTTGTGGTGAAGGTCTTGTTGTTTCAGAAACCAGTAAATCCTCAGTCCTCAGCCCTGAAATATCCATTAGTGTGGAGATCTTCCCCTCTGAAAACTTTTGCTGCAGCTCTATCCTTCTTGAACATAACAATGGCCTTGGGCAGCAATAAATCTGTGCTGGGAAAACTCAGCATGTTTGTCAGCACAAGGGAGCACGGCCGAGAAAGGAAATGTCTACAAAACCATAGCCTTTGGTGCTCAAATGTGTGTCTGTGCTGGTGAGCAAAGGGGTGTGAGGCCATCTGAAAGTTACACATGCTCCTTTATTTCTCATGGTCTTCTCTCTGGTAGCTGGTGATCACCTAGGTAAACAGGTTTCAGGAATTGGGTAAGGATCTTCCTGCATGCTACAATTTGAATGATGTTGAAGACTTTTTTGCTCATGGCTTTTTACAGTAGATGAATGGAAATGAAATTCCTTTTATCTAGTTGAGTTTTCTTTTTATAAGCTCCAATTTGTTCCTATGTAGGCAGTGAAACCCCCATTTTGCTGAGAAGTAGGGGTCAAAACAACACTACACAATGCAGTGTGCTTTGCTCTGTTGCCTGCCTGGGTTATAAATAATGCAGCAACTTTCTCTTTCCAGTAGTGCTGCTACGTGGTGGTCTTGTGATGAGGTGTGTGGCACTGTGAAAGTTGAAATGGAGCAGAGCAGATCCCTCCTCTCCTGGGGTGTTTGGAGTTTAGGTTGGACTTGATCTCAAAGGTCTTTTCCAGCCTAGGTCATTCTGTGGTTCTGTGAGTCTGAGTCCAAGGAGTGAGGAGTCAAAGGTTGTGGCAGTTCTGCTCTCACAGCTGCTCTGGGCAGCAGGGAACAAACACGTTTCTTTAGCTGAGGCCCTGGGAACACTTCCCTGTTTCTATAGCCTTAGCCTGCCTAGCCAGGGCTTTGTGGATTAGAGGAAGCCTTGTGCCTGAGGTAGGACAGGGGAAGCTGCGTGCTGCCCTTTATCCTGTGACTGCCTGGGCACTGCTTCACACAGCACCAGGGCATCCTGGCTCCCATGGAGTATCCAGGGTGTGATGTAAAAGTGCAGCTGTCACTTGGAAAAAGGGACAGTGAGGCTTGCAGCTGCCAGCAAACACTGTTGGGATTAAACAGGATACCACAACCAAGGCTTTGGCCACCCTGCTTACTCCCACAAAGTATGCTGGTAGTGAGATTTCTGACTAGGAAAGGTCAACCCTGCTCTGGTGTGTTGCCTTGTGACAGTGGCAGAGGTTCTCTCCTTCCACCTAGTGAGCACCCCCAGTTTTCCCTCAGGGCAGAGGGCACTGCACATGCAAGAGCTGCCTGAAGCCTCCAAAAGGTCCCAGAGGTTAACCCTTCCTAGAGTCTCCAAACCTTCTTGCTGCCTAAAATTGCATTTTGGGCTGTTTGTCACAGCGAGGTAAGGAAAAAGCAGAGGAAAACCTCAAGTTTTCATGAAGAAGTGCCTGTCAGACTTAGCTGTGGACAGGCTGAGCATCTCTGAAGCAGCCTTTCAAGTGAGGCACCAGCAGACTAGAGGGGATTGTTTGAGGTCTGATGTTTCATTGTAGTGTCCCAGACCGGGTTCTTTCTGACATGGAATTGTTTGAGGTTTTGCAATATCAGGTGCTAAGCAAAATGTTGGTTTTTAAAAAGTTTTTTTTTCCACATTTCCCCAGAGGTCAGGAATTTGCCAGATGCATTGAAATGAGGCTGTGCTAACTTGGTACAGCAACTCTGGTGGAAAAACTTTTCACTTGAACAAGGATTCATATGCTGTGTTCTCTGCCCAATGTTCTGCATCCCTGCTGGAGTGAGTTTGACTAATCTTTGCCTGTGACTCAGAACAGAGATGTGTTTGGAACATCTTTTATTTCTTTTTTCCTTTTGAAAAATGAAGTGAAAGTTTATCAAACTATGGTTATATGAGAGCTTGGCCAGCCAAATGAGGAAGTAAAACCTTCCTATAAAATGAGTTCTGCCCGCTGCACTTATTTGCTCTCAGCTGACATCAGCTTTACCTCTAAATACGAGCTAGTGACTTCCTTGTGAGCCTGGTCCTGCTCTGAATCCAGCTTCTTGCTGGAGGATGGTGGGACAGCACTGCTGGGCCACAGAAAGAACAACTGCCAGGTAAGGTTCAGAGCAAGAGGGAGCACCTGTGAGCACAGCTCACTCCCTGGGGAGTTTGGCTTTATTATTTTTAGCAAAGGGAGCAGGGAAGGTGGGGAAGAAAAAGGCAAATCTTTTCTTAACCATCAAGATAATAAATGGCTGGTGTTGCTATGAAGAGTTTATGTTCATTTTTCTGTTGTGAAAATAAAAACTCTTATTTTTCTGAAGGTAAATCAGCCCATCTGCTTTTGGGGAAACACCACATGGCAGGGCTCCAATGGGCTGTCAATCTTAGGTGGTTTGCAGTGTTATTCTCAGGGGTGAAAGAGGAAAAGGGGTGAAGTGGTCCTGCCCTGAGGTGTGAGGGGCAGCACTACAGAGGCAGGGAGCTGTGCTCCTTGTGCTGCTCAGCATACACATGAACTTCAGAGAGCACCTAAACCTGCTCTGCCTTGACCAGTGCCAGGTCTGTCTGGGGCTGTGTCCCCTCTGCCTGTGCTTGTGCCTTTGGGGGGCTTTGAGGAGCCCTAACTCCCTCTGAGTCAAACTGGTCCTTATTGTGGTTCTGTGGCCTGAGGCTGCTGGAGCTGCTGCTTCTTCTGTCAGAAGGACAAGGAAAAATTATTCTTTAAAGTCATTCAAGATGTAGTGGTTACCAGCACTTCTTTGGAAAAGTGTTCTCAATTATAATTGTCTAATCTTAAAAATCTGTCAAAATATACCAAAGGCAGAAAAGTACTCATTGAAATATTAACATTTTAAAATGTTAAGACTGAAATAGAATTTTGGAAACCTGACTGAAGCCATTTCTTCTCTGTTTGTGTATCTGTAAGAGGAGACACACCATTACAGAGAGAGTGCCTTTTAAGCTCGATCATAGGATGAGAACACCATTATTAGTATTAAAATTGATTCTATGAAATGAGAAGATTGTGGCTTTCACTGGAGTGAAAACAAAAACAGCTTCCAGTTGGATCAGCTGAGATGAAGGGAGGAAAGTGGCAGGAGGAAATCTAAGGTTTGCAAATGAAGGTCATAAAGTTTATAAATGGAATTTCACAACCTGTTTGTGATAGCAAAAGCTGGACTCTGTGATACACAGTTTCTCCTCTTGTCATGTTTTTTGGGCTGGTTATAAGCAGCCAGCTGACCTGCTGGACTTGGGCACACTCCTGTTTACTAATGTGTAAGCCAGGGATTTTATTGCCCCCTAATTCCACCTTGAGAAGGGTGACCTCAGTGTTTTCTGTGACCAAGGCTTCTATCTCAGTTTTTCCAAATTGTTCTCTCCGTGGTGAAAACCCTGCAGTGACTGTATCATCATCCATTTTTAATGGCTGGCCACAGTGCAGCAGAAATGCAGTGGTTACCTTTGCAGAATGACCATATTGCTGGTGATGGCTGATGCTGCACCACACCAACCACAGGCAGCCAGCCAGAGTTTCCCATGCTTACCAAGCCAAAGGGATTCACTGCTTGCACAGAAGCCTTGCAAAAAGAAGCAAAGGGTGCAGACATGGACCATGGGCTTGGTGCTGCCTGAGATGGAGCTGGAAAAGTGTTCTGGTGAGCAACTTTCATCCAGCACCTGCTCAGGCTGCCAGGTGGATGTGGCCTCTGCTCCCTCTGCAGCTGCAAAGATCTCTGGTAAAATTCTGAAGGATTGAATCAAACCTAATTTCAAATGAAATCCAGGACAAATGTCCTTGCAACACAATGTGATGTTAACACAAGAAATTGTTCTGATAGTAAAAGAAAAGAGGGTGGGGGGAAAGAAAAAGGAAAAGAAAAAGCATCAGAGTAGACAGAAGTGCAGGTTTGAAAACAATAGTAATGGCTATTGAAATATGTGGTAAATATTTTCTTTTCAACCTGAAGACAGATACTAAGAGAAGTTTTTAATTAACAACAATTTATTTTTAAAAATCTAGGCATTAAAAAAAAAGTAGTACACTTTCAGTGTTTGGAGCCACTGATTGCATACCTGGAAGCAGATTTTACTGGGATGCTGGCCCAGATGTGACTGCTTCTGCTTTATTTGGTTACATCAATTTATTTCAGCTCAGACAGCAGCTCTTTCAAAGATGAGAAAACATGTGAATAATGAAAAAGCAGGCAAATATGTTTTCATCTTTACTCAATGAAATACAAGCAATGATTAGATGTAAAAATTGTTACAGAGTGCACTGTGAGGAAAACAGTCACTGACTAAAATAAGCAATGCTTTACTTTAGATGGAAAAATACACATGGTAATTGTTTTCCCCTTACAGTTATGACATATTTAAGGTATGTGTATATTATTCTATTGATGCTGTTTGTCATTTTTAACTGAGTGCCAGATTTCCCCCACAGAATATCTGAAATTTATAAAGCTACATAGAAAAGTAAAGATCACAGTTTCACTAGGTGAGGTTATAACTAATTATCGTGTTTTCCTGCTGAGTTTTAAATTAACTGAACCCGGTGTGGATTTCTTCTCTGAAGCCTAAGAGGGCTCTTATGCCTTGGGGAGGAGCTTCACTCGGAATCCTCTCCCAGCTGCTTGTTCCCAGTACCCCCATGCCTTCTTCCACATGGTTTCAGCTTCTGGCTCCTGGGGCAGCCGTCTGCTGGGCAGGGAGTGGCTGGCGGGCTGGGAAGGGGAGCTGGAGGGGGATGTGGTTCTGGCCCCAGGCTCAGCACCGAGGTGTTTGTTTGGTCATGAATTCTGCATCTGACTTCAATTAGCAAAGGGGAGAGGGCCACCCTTACAGCCCTTGTGTGGGTAGAAGAACCAGCCATGGCTTTGAACCAGGTAGCACCAATAATTGCAGTGATGTGGCAAGAGATACTTCAGTGCAAGCAAGCCTACATGACTGAAGGTGTTTGGCTTGATGGATGAGTGTCACAGTGTTTGTTCTCCTGTTGGGCTTAGGCAGCTCTGGGTATCCCTGACTATGCTGCCCTTCACCTTCATTCATTGGGTAGACCAGAAATGTATGTGGTGCAGTTCTGGAGAATATGAAGTAGCTTTTTGCTGCTTTTGCACACTTATTTCTGAATTACCTTGACAATAAACATAAGTGAAATTGAAACCACTTTCTGAATCACCTGCTTCAAAGCACCGTCCTGACAGCTTTCCAAAAAACAAGCTGCTTCTCTGAAAATAAAAGCCCCCCCTGAAATAGCAAGTAACTGGAAAAGAGTAGTCAGGCATCATTAGAACAGATGAGTGACAGAATTTCAGAATTTATGTCTGTATACGCACAGACAGACACATAGTAGGAAAGATAAAACTATTTAAAAAAATCAGTTTCTAGATACTTTGCAAACAGCATGTTCCCTTAAATCACTGGATGAAATTTGCTATGCTTGTTAAGTTGCTATGGCATCTGAGCCCATCCAGTAAGATTTGACAGATGCTTATCTTGGGCTGAGAAACCGCACAGCAAATTGAAAATCCCCTTTGTGTCATTTCCTGTGAGATAAGTCTGAAGAACCAACTCACGCATGCAGCCTGTCTGCGTGCGGGCAGCCTGGCACAGCTCACCAAGTACGGTGACACCTGTCTGACATAACGCTTGGAGAGTGACGAACATTGCATGGGACACTCTGGGGCTTTTATAATTAAGAGTGGACCAGAAAAATGCTTTAATGCTGAGAGAAGACTGGAGGGTCTGCTCAGAGAGAAGACAGCTGAACTGTTGGTCTCTGCTGTGCACTAGACAAGGAACTGAGACCACTGCGTGCTCTTCCTTAATGCTTGTGCTGCGTTGTTGCTAATCTTTCTTTCCCTAAAGCTGATGCCTGTGGGACACATCTGGGAAGACAGGATCATCAGGTTTAAAGGAACATAAATGCCTGCTAAAATGGCACTGGCCAGTTCAATTTCCGGCAAAGCAGCACCACCACACTCCAGAAAACACACTACAGCAGGGGTGGAAGTGCACCAGAGCAAGATGGATTTTTTCTGCAAGCTGGGCTATGGTAAGCAGGACATCTGCAAAGTGCTGGAGAACCTGGGCCAAGAGGCCCTGGAGGATGATGTGCTGAAAGAGCTGATTCGGATGGGGAGCAAACCTCAGGCTCTGGAGAAGCAGGCTCAGCCTTCCCAGCCTCAGCTGGTGGCCCGTGGGTCGTGTGGTGCCACACTGGGGCTGCAGTGGCCCGGAGAAGGTGGAAGCGATCCTTCCGATTGCTTGAGACCCATCGTGATCGACGGCAGCAATGTGGCCATGAGGTAAGCTCCGTGTCCTGAAAGGCACCTCTCCTCCTCTGCAGCTTCTGAAGGTTAAAAGTGATGGCTTGCAGTGTGTTTTTCCTTCAGGTAAGAGGTGCATTTGATGTATGAACAATTGCTTATTCCTGTTCTTTGGCTGAGGCACAGCTCGTAAGGACCTGCTGTCTTGATTTGCAATGACTGTGCAGGTCACCTGCAATTACTGGCTCACTCTGCATTCTGACCTTTTACAAGGCAATCTCTGTCCACTGTTTGTGGCAGTGTCCCTCTCTTTCAGTTCGCCTTTAAATTATCCCCACCCTTTTCAAATGGGCACCTAGGATTTCTTAACTGAGATGTTTGAAGAGAAAATCTGGTGAACAGATAGATGGACCACCCAACTAATTTAAGGAGAAGGGATATAAAGTCAGGTGGCTGTGGTTTCTAAAAATATCAGAGTTTTACCACTTTGACTTGCAAGTAAACTCCCAAAAGTGTTCCCAACATGTATAATTTTTGTTGGTTTTAAATTTGGCTTTCATTTTGGGGGAATATCAGGGAATTGATAGTTGTTGTTGGTTGAATAGATTCATTTCCTCCTTAGTCATTCTGTTTCTGGGAAAAATCACATCAACCCATGCTGGCCAATCACACTTCCTGAGCAGTGCCCTGGCACTGTGAAAGCACTCTTAGAAAAGCCACAGATGGGCAGCCTGGCATGTCCCTGTGGATGGGATGCCCAGAGACAAAGGTGGGTTGGCCTCTGTTTATCCAAGCAATACGGAACCAAGAGTCCAGGATGCACTGGCATCCATCTGCTTTCTCTGTTAACTTCCCTGTCCACTCAGCAGCAGGGCCAAGCCCATCCCTGCAGGCTGGGACAGGGCAAAGGGAGGCTTCCTCCTTCTGTTCCCTGTCCTGTGAGACAAGATGAGACCTTATCCCCTCTGGTTAGAGGGAAAAGTGGCCAAGCACACCCAAAGCAACTGGAGACTAAGCAAATTATGCCATCTTGTGAGTGAAGGGAGCAATCCCAGCCAGAAAGAAGAGGGTGCCTGCTCAAGGCAGCTCATGAGGAGTGGGAAATACACAGCAGAGCAAACTTGTTTGGCTTTGTCTGGGCCATGAGCTTGGTACCCCGGTGTTAGGATCTCCTGCCCTGCTTTGCTTCTTCACCTAAGCCCCTCCTCAGAGTGTCTTTCTTGCCTCTCTACAAAAGAACTGAGCACCCACTGAGGCTGTGTGGCTGAGCTGATCCCTTTCATAGTGTTGGGGTCAATATTACCCGTGATGGGCCATGGGCTCTGTTCTCAGCTCTCCTGGCACAGCAGCTTTAAGTTTCAGAAAGGCAAAGGTTTTACAGCTCTTCTCAGACACCCCAACCCCTCTCTTGATAATGACTATGTGGATGATAGAGGAGGCTATTGAGCTTGTCAGTTCAGCTGGTAGGAGCTGCTTTTCCTCTCCTGGATGCCTTTCAAAGTGGTGCTGAATAGCCTGGTCAGTGCTTTCAGTATCCTTGCTTTAATTTTTCTGGTTTGCTGCTGTCAGACAGAGAAGGACTGTTTGCAGATGTCAGGCCAAAGGGAATTTTAGGTTCCCTTGCTGGGGAAAACTCCACCATCATCAACACCAACAACCATAAAAGTGCAGCAGAAGCAGCAGTTTAGGAATGAAACAAGAAGTTAGAGCTTCAAGTGGCAGCTGTCTGTGGGGAGAAAAATATCTCGAACATTTATATTTATATCTTAGGATGGGTGTTTCTGGAGCATTTCAGGGTTGACATTGATGGCCCACTGTAGAGTACAAGCTTTTGAAAAGGATGTAAATGCCCCACGGTAATAAAGCAACTGACTGCAGTCTCCAACCATCAGTCAGCCTACCCAGAGAAGCTGAATGGAAAATAGCCTTGCTTTCAGCCAGTCTCACTTGTCAAACACCACAGTTCACTTCGTGTTTCCATCAGATGTAATTAGAAATTTTGCTACTTGCCAGCCTATCCCAGGGAAGTTTAGCAAGGCTGGTGGAAAAAATAAATGGAGCTGTGTTAGTAGGAAAAGGGAAGTGTCATAACCATATTCACTGCACACAGAAGAGGCTGCTCTCTCCTCTAGTGCTTGCACTTACACCTAGTTTTAAAGCTGTGATAGCTACAGAGGCCTATTCCTCAGCCTTTCTGACAAAACTTTGGATGATGCTGTGGCATGACCAGGTGGAGATGGGGCCATTTGCAGTTTTCACAAGAAGCTGGTCTGCCTAAACTTCCTCTCAAAGGAGTTGGAATGGCACAATTTAAAAAGGACTCTCTGTATGCTAATGCTGGATTAACTGCTGGAATCACACAGATGTCCAAATTGCTGCTTCATTTTCTGAGAGATGAGCCCTGCTGGTCTGTGACCCAAGTGCAGTGTACCCTTTTGCTGGCAGGAGAGAGAGATGAGACAGAGTTGTGACAGATCATGGATGGCTTATAGTCCCCAGACTCTGTGGTTGAGTGGGAAGGGTGACAGACAGGAGCCAGTGTGCCCAGGCAGGGAGGATGGAAAGCTCTGCTCCATTGCACAGCAGTCCCTGGTGTTTGGTGTGGATGTGCAGCCCCCCACATGTGTACAGGCTAGTTCAGACGGCCCCCAGGTCTGGCTGCAGCAGTGTAGCAGCTGCTGGATTAGGTGAGAATGCTGAGGAGGAGCTCCAGGTGCCTCACCTTGCTTGTAACTAACTTGTGCCTGAGTACTTTACTTTCTGTACTGTGGTTCACCTAGAACTGCCTTCCCAAAGTTCACAGGATTATATATACAAGGAGTCAATCCTTAAGAAAGCTGTTGCTGAACTTTGAGTGGTGGCATCAAAGATGTACCTGGCTGCCTTTTAAAGGCAGTTATCTGAAAAAGTCACCCAGACTTCCAATTCAACAGTCCAAGTGATGTTATGAATATCCTGGGAGGATCCTATCCTTTCAAACCAAACAAAACAGCTCTTCTAAAATGGAGATTAGATATGTCAAGCATTTCAGACCATTTATTGTTGCTAAGGGTTTTAAATTACTTCCTATTGCCTTGGCAGCTCTTAATAGGCAACCAGGTTTCTTCCTACAAATTGTGCTATTTTTCATCTGTGGTCACCATTTCAGGACAGGAACTTCTATTGGGTATGAAATGGAGCTTTGATTATGAGGCTGGTGTAGACAGATCCTAGAGATGGATCCCTGGGGGTGGTGGGGGGAGACTAATTTAAGGCTGCAGCATCACCTTTGCCTGGTCTGTCACTGCAGGTGGGGGTAGCAGCCGAGGGTCACTCACAAGGGGTTTTGGTAGAGGTGAATGCCTGAGCGAGACTGGCAGTGTTATGCAGAAAGGTCAAGTACAAGGACGAGCATTCTGTAGTTACTGTGAAGGCATTTATCCATTTAGGACTTGGTGTACAGTTTATTTTAGTTTTCTCGTGCAGAGGTAGTTAACAAAGTACTTTCCTTTACACATACACTGCACTGTAATCAAATTTTAGATCAGTGAATGCCAGGCAGTAGGAACTTTCAAGGAAGGTGAGATATTTAGAAAGATGTCACCCCTAGTTGTTTTCCTTGACGTTATTTCCTGTCTTATGCTCCATACTGAATTCCTCAGAACCCACCTTGCTGGCACTTCTAGAATACTTGTCTTAGGGCTTTTCTACCTCTCTGTGCAATGAAGAAAACATCCATCAACTAGAGCAAGAGAAACCTTTCTTTCTCACAGGAGAGCCCATAGGTTTCTGCTTGTGCAGGAAGAAACTCTCACTCCTCAAACCTTTTCAGACAATGCGTGCGAAGGGTTTAACAAGGCCTAAGATCTTGTTGGTATTTTAGAACTTCAGTCCATCCAGATACAGATGGAAGGAATAGGCTTGGGCCACAGAAATGGGAGATAGGATACCTCTGTTTTTAAGTATCCAAACTGTTTCAGATAAATCTTTGGCTCTGCTGGAGGGATTGTTTGGATCTGTCCCACCAGGACACCCTGCTAGGTTGTTTTCTTGGAAACTGGCGAATGACACAAAAGCTGTTTATTTTGCCTTTTCGTTACTGGCTCAGTTAAAAAGAACTCTAAGCCTCCTAAAAGCTTTGCCTCCTCATCCTCTCTCTTTCTTTATAGTCATGGAAACAAGGAGGTGTTCTCTTGCTGGGGGATCCAGCTGGCGGTGGATTGGTTTCGAGAGAGGGGGCACACTTACATCAAGGTTTTTGTCCCACTCTGGAGAAAGGAACCCCCTCGACAAGAGAGCCCCATTGCAGGTAGGTCAGCATCCATTTGGCAACCATTGGGTGCAGTTTGGACACAGAGGGGCTGTGAAAAACCTGGTACCGTATTTTTTTTCCTGTAAAGACAAGCACAGTGCAAGCTGTGTATCAGGCTTCCCTCACGTAAATGAGTCATTAATTCATTGCCCCATTCAGTGCTCCTGGCCAGCAGCTAAAACTGCTCACAAGGCTTTGTTACACTGCTTTAAACCTTCTGCTTAACAAGCACAAGGTGCTGCCAAGCTGGGTTAAAGAAGGAGTTTGTCACCTTTCAGTGACTCTATGGAGCTTTTGAGGCGTGCCAGGAGACAGTGATGTTCATTGCTGCATGACTATTACCAGCCAGCCTGCTACCCAGCACAGAGGGTGCATGGGTTGCCCTTCTAGGCAAAGAAAATGCATCAGCAGAAGTCTGTGGAGGGGAGTGAGACTCAGTTTGTCTGGAAATAGATCAGCGAGGTTTGTGCCAGCAGCTTGGTGTCTGCAGATGAGGCAGATCTGCCTTCCTGCAGAGAAGGAATTGGCAAGAGGTCAGAATGTCCTCAACAGCAGTAAAAGAAGTTTATTTATGTATTTTATCACACACATTTTATCTCCAGGTAAAGCTCCCACCAGGGCTGGTTATGAGCCTTCTGGCATCTAGCAGGGTAAAAAGGGGACTGCAGGGGTTCAGTATCAGACTCTGGTGTAGAATTCGAGGTATTCTTTTACAGATAAGACTTAAAAATCAAAAAAGAGTGTCTCAAAATTTAAAAGGTGATGTTTTTGTAAAAGACCTCATTTTCAAGTTGCCAAATAACTACCAGATATCACTGCTTCTAAAAACTGCACCATGAGTTTCCTAAAGTGCTGATATATCTCTAGATTCCAGTAATTTCTAGCAGACAACTGAGACCTGGTCATTATTAATTAATTAGTTTCTCTTTTATTTTTTGCTTGCCTCATCTACTTCTGCCAATCCCCCACCAGATCAGCACATTCTTGAGGAGCTTGAAAAGCAATCTGTCCTGGTCTACACGCCCTCCCGGAAAGTGAAAGGCAAGAGGGTGGTTTGCTACGATGATCGCTACATAGTGAAAGTTGCTTATGAGCACGATGGAGTCATTGTTTCCAATGACCACTACCGGGATCTCCAAAACGAAAACCCCGAGTGGAAATGGTTCATCGAGCAGAGACTGCTCATGTACTCTTTTGTCAGTAACAGGTAAGAGATGGATGGTGTTTTAGAATCTGCAACTCTAACATTATGGGCTGAGTCAGCTCCAGCATCAGAGGATCCCCCACCAGCAGCAGAACACATGAGCTTTCTTATGAAAGGAATTTACTGCAGCTTTTCTTCTCTCATTTCTTCAGTTTCCTACTCCCTCAGCTTTGGTCTTAAAACCTCCCATGTCACTGTTCTATAAACTTTTCTACCTGAATGGCAGCATTAGTGACCAGCTTTGCTTCTTTCCAATCCAATTTTTTAAACCAAGGGTTGGTATCTTTTAATTTCTATTTCTTGTAAGCAGCAGAATTAAATCCATGAGAGGAGGTTGGCTGGCAGTATTTTTAATTCCCCTACATGACAAAATAGGCCTTTTCCCTGTGTTTCTGCAATCATAGTTTGCTAGGAGAGACAACAATCTGGTCTCTCTGGCCCTTCACCATCCCTGTTGAGAGAAAGTTTTCATTCGGGCACTTGCACCAAGCCTGTGAGGCTGAGCCGAGTGCTCCTCAGTCTGCTCTTACTAACCTCTCTTCTCTCCTGAGTTTCCTAATAGCTGAGGTGTCCAGGGAAAGTGCACTTCACTGGGACATCCAGTGTGCACAGACATGTGCTTACATCCATGACTTTTTTTACTTTTCCAGGTTTATGCCTCCCGATGATCCATTAGGCCGGCACGGACCCACCTTAAGTAACTTCCTCAGCAAAAAGCCAGTGCATCCTGAAAGAAAATGGCAGCCTTGTCCTTATGGTGGGTTTTTCCCTGTGGTGTGAACTGCCCCTGCTTCCCAGCTGTGCTCTCCCTCTGCCAGGGGCCACTGCCTCATGCTGTCCTGCTTCGTGTGGTAGGGGCTCAGGCTGGGGTAGCTCAAGGTGTGGGGCTTTTTCCCCTCCTGCTTAAGTGGCTCCAGCCCCAGCAAAGGCAGCAGATGTTTCTGGCCCCCTGCACCCACAGGCACCGTGGCTGTGCTGACCGTCCTGCCAGCACACACTTCTCACTTTGTGGAGTGGATTCTGCTGGAGCACTTGGGAATGGCCATCCAAACTTTTCCATCCACGGAACTTTGGATGGCCATCCAAACACTTTCCCTCCTCCCCTCCCGACAGCCCCCTAGCAATGTGCAGGTTTCTCAGAGGTAAATCCCTATGCCTTTTTTTTAAGCAACCCTTTGTAGCAGCAGGCCTCCCAGCCTGCAGGAACTGAAACATGAATATCAGACACTTCCAAAATAGCAGAGACTTCCTTTCACTGCTGCTTCACCCTGCTATTAATATCAGCAACATTTAAATCTGGACTCAGCAGTACTGAGTTTGAAAACGGTACTTCCCCTTTTTTTCTGTGTTCTTCACACCCAGTGGGGGGAAGAAGTGATGTGTGCATTAATTGGTGTTGGTGCTAGTGACAGCTTCCTGTCTGGTTTGTTTTTATTCTTTCAGGTAAAAAATGCACCTACGGCAATAAATGCAAGTTTTACCATGCAGAGAGACAACATCAAGGTCAGCTTTCAGTTGCTGATGAGCTCAGGGCCAAAACGAAGGGGAAGGGGGAGCAGAGGTGTCAGTGCTCACCGCACGCAACCAGAGGGGAGCCTGCACCCGGCCATGCCTGCACAGAAACTCTGCGGGAAGCCCGAGGCCGCTCGGGGCCCTCCTGCTACCCAGGCAGCTCCCGGGGGAGCTGTTCCGAGCACACATTCCGTGCCTGGGCCGGCGGGCCTGGCTCTGACCTGGGGCTGGACCAGCGCCTGCCCCAGCCGGAGGCGCTCCTGGAGGAGATATCAGCGCTGTCCATCGGTGACGACACCTGCGGCTGGTCCTTGTGCCCCTCTCAGCACAGGGGGATCATGGACAGCCCCCAGCCCTGCGCTGGCCCCAGGCACAAACTGCTCTCATGTCACCCCCCTCAGAGCCTGGACCGCACCAGCTCACCCAGGTGCCCCTTCCAGCCTGGAGTGCTCCCACCTGGGCAAGGCGGGATGTGCCCGGAGCAGAGCTGGGCTCAGGAGCGCCGCGGTGAGCAGAGATGCGGTGCCAGGAGCCCCTCCATTCCTCGTGGTGCTGAGCACAAACAGGCCCTGCAGAGCCCGCAGCCTGCTCTGCTGCAGCCCACAGCCCTGTCCCCTGGCAGGCCCCCCCTGTACGGGGAGCAGCTGCAGCAGCAGCAGCAGCTCTGTTTCCCCAGCCAGCCCTCAGCGCAGCCCCTGCAGCTGCATGCCAGCACTGGAAGGGGCTCATTTCAGGAAGCCCCTGCTTACCCCAGTGCCTCTTACAGGGACTACTGGCCCATCCCAGCCGCAAGGCCGCCCTCGGCCCGGCCAATAAACATTCCCAGGGAGCTGAGCTCCCCTTATCCTTACAGTGTGATGAGCCAGGTCATGACTTTGTACCCCAGCACGCAGGATAAGGGGACTGGAGCACCTCCCCTATGAAGACAGGGTAGGGAAGTTGGGGCTGCTTAGCCTGGAGAAGAGAAGGTTGCATGGAAACTCCAGAGAAAACTTCCAGTATCTGAAGTGAGCCTACAAGGAAGCAGGAGAGGGACAGTTAATCAGGAATTCCAGTGATAGGACACAGGAGAATGGCTTCAAACTGAGAGGGGGTAGGTTTAGATTAGATTTTAGGATGAAATTCTTAATTGTGTGGGTGGTGAGGCACTAGAACAGGTTGCTCAGAGAAGCTGTGGAAGCTCTATCCCTGGAAGTGTTTAAGGCCAGGTTTGGTGGGGCTCTGAGCAATCTGCTCTAGTGAAAGGTGTCCCTGCCCCTGGCAGCAGAAGTGTTGGAACTCGATGATTTTTAGGTCCCTTCCAACTCAAACAATTCTGTGACTCTATGATGTTGCCTACTGCTTTAATGATTCAAAGATGCAGAAACTTATGAAACTTCCAGAGCAAACCATTCCCAATAAGCACAAATCCTAGGGCAAGAAGATGCTATCCTGAGGCTTAACAAGTGTTTTTAGAGGTGCTTTATGGCAAGGATTACAGCTGCCCCAAGAATACAAGTATAAGCATCAAGTCAAGGCAAAGGCTGTCATCCACGGCAGGGGGATTGCCTTCCACCTCCCCTGAAAGGGAATAGAAGGGCTCAGGGTTACTGGGCTGTCAGCATTTGAACCTCACTGGGGACTGGATTCAGGATGGCACAGATTTTCATTAACGCCCTGAAACACTGGAGATGTTTTTAGTCCCAACCTATTGTTCAGCTTCCCTAAAAGAACCCAGTCAAGGCTCTCCCATGACCAGCCTGTCACTCCTTGCTCAGGCAGCACAGAAGAGGATTTGGCCCGTTTCCCCAGCACAGGGCTGTGCTCTCTGCTAGAAGGCAGCTTTGGGTCCCCGTCACTACCTGGTTCAAGCCCAACTCGCTGTCAGTGACCCTTCAAAGCTGCATCTCAGGCTTCTAAAGCAGTGCTGAGAGCACACAGAACCGCCGGCAGGGGGCTGGAGACGCACAGTGCACCTGAAGGAAGACACAGGCACATTTCTCAGAAAAGAAACACACATAAATCAAATCAGGGAAGTCATCTTCAATGTAAGTCCTGGTGTGGACTGAGGGCTCAGGGTTGGTAATTAAAAAAATCCAAAAAATCCAGATGATGCTAAGGAGAACAAAACAAAACCAAAACCAAAACCAAAACCAAAACAAAAAAACCCCCAAACAAAAACCCGAAACAAACAAAAAACTCCAACAAACCTACCAAAACTTGAAAGTGTCTCCTGTATTGATCAAGAAATCTAGTATTGACTTAATCCTTAATTACCAAATGTGGCCCCAATAATGCAATTATACAGTGAACTATGTCTTGTTAGGACATGTTTGATTTCAGTAAGCTGTAAAGCTGCTAATCTCTGCATTATTCCACTGAATGCTTCAGGTTATGATTCAAAGAGTAAGGTTTTTGGCATTATACCAAAGTTTAAGTATGTCAGTATGACATGGTTTAAAAATGCTTTAACATAGTATAAAATGTTCATCTATAACATTTGTTCTCAATAATGTCTTCTTTATTTTCTGGGGTTTACTCAGGTGGTGGGGGGGGGGCTTTTTGTTGTTATTTTGTTTAGGTTTTGATTTTGTCTGCTTTTTTCACCCAGTCCTCTTAGAACTGATTCTTTAACATTCAGGTGGGATTTTCAAGCTCTCTGATCCTGCAGTATCTCATTTCTCTGAAATGCAGTGTTGTTAGTTCCAGGCAGGAATTAAATATGGTCCTTGATGAGAAGCTGGAATTCTGTTGCTTTCACAAAGACAGCAGTAATTTACCCTTAGTGACATTATCACACGATGCATTTTTTGAAAGAAATGATAGTTTGACCTGTTTTCTTTTGGAAATCACCACCACCAGCTTTTTTCTTTCTTTCTTTCTTTCTTTTTTTTTTTTTTTTTTATTCCTTTGGTGATGGTGTTTGAAGAATATGCAGAAAGTAAGTATACTATATATATATATAAGTATACTATATCTGTCCAATTCCTTATGCCTCTGTGACTGGCTCCAAGGAACAGCAATTCAGATTTTGGAGGTATGTCTTACATTCACAGAACATGAAAGTTTTTTCCATATGTCCTATGGACTGATGGAATGGCTTATAAATTTGTAAATTACATACTACATAAGGGTTAGAAGTTGTCTTAAAAAAATAACTATGGAAAAAAATCTCCATGATATGCCTCGAAAAATACTGGAGACAAAGTGTGATGCCGAGTGGAAAAATACCTTCCACCCACTCAAACAAAGCAAGTCCCAAATGGCAGCATTCAGAAAACACACAGAGAGCAATGCAGCAGGATGTAAATATACATTTCAACATTAATTTTCATGTCTGGCATGCACGTTACAGATTTCAATATACAAAGCATTGAAAAATCCATAGCAGAATTGGCACACTGCCTTTACATGGTGCCCACGGCTTGCTGGAGACATACAGAAACTTTTCTCCTTTTCCTTTGAGGATGCACAGGAATTTGGTGGTTGCTCAAAACCCTGTCAATCTTTAATGATTTTTTTTTTCTTTTTATTGTTGTCATATCTACTGAGGAATGAATCTTTTTGTAAAATACATAGAATCTGCACTCTGCTGAGAAAGTGTCTGAGAAAATAAATCAGACCTTGGTGCTAAACAGAACTTGATTTCTCTTGGCTCTTGTGCTCACCAGAGGGTTTTTCCTCATGGTGATTTTGTTGGAAGGGCAGCTCAGCAGCAGCGCTGTGTCACTGCCTGAGAGGAGCCCTGCTGCTGGCCAGGGGCCCACAGAAAGCAGGGACTGTTTCTCTGTTCCACCACAGCACAAGGGGCTTGGGAGCTCCTGCTTTTGCACTTTCCAAAGCAGGGATTCCTATTTGCCTTTGTCAGCCCCTGGAGCAGGGGAAAGGGCTGCGAACAGAAAGAAGGCGGCAGCTCTTGGACAGAGGGCTAAGAGGCTCTTGCTGTTTGGTATCTCTGCTGGGATGCATCTGAGGCCAGCTCCCGCTGCCAAGTTGCAAATGAACCCATAAATCTTAACAGGCTCAGAAAGCCCTTGATGTTCTTTGCTTTTTGGTTGTTAAGACTCTTGTAGAAGAAGCTGGAAGCACTGAGAGCAATATTCCAGGAGATGGGCTGCTTTCCCAAGGGAGATTTACAGAGTTGCCAAGTTCATTTTAAGAAAGAAAAAAAAGAATAAAAGGGAAAAAAATTTCTCTTCCTTTCTCTACACTCAGCCTTTCCCAAATAGGCAGAAAGCCAGAGACTCCCTCCCTTGCAAGGGGCTAGGGAAACTATACACACATAATTCACTGAAAAACCTTGGGTCACCCCTGCAACAGCTCCTCAGCATAAGAAGGGGGAAAGAGGGTGCTCTTTGCAGTCCTGGGCACCTCCCAGCACCTCCTTCCACCTCTTCTGAAATACAGAAATCTCTCCTTTGCAGAACATGGATGGCAAGCCTACTAATGTTGTGAGCTGAGGTACCATAAGAATTACTGCCATAAAACAGTCTACAAAGTAGATAATCTTGCTGGGTATCAAACACTTGTATTTGCCAGTTATTCTGAGAAGTTCTGATAATAGTCCCCACAAGAGCTGGCACAATTCATAAGCAAACATTTGAACTAATCGCAAAAACTAAATAGAACATGACTTCTCTCCACCTTAAAAAATGTTGCACTGCTAGGGAAGAACAAGGCCTATACCTCACCAAGCATGACAGACCTCTGCACTCACTCATGTATACACAAGACTGCTGTAGGATCTACCTCCCATGCACTGATGGGACTGGGATGCTTTGAACTCTCAAGAAAGTTTAATATTACAGCACCATTAGCATTATTAAGAAGGTGCTATGACTTGAAATTGATAGCAAAGGGATTTCTTTATAGTATAGCTTTATACTAAAATACTTCATAGTATTTTATCCTTTCTCCACCCCCAGCTGGGCTCACTGCCTTGAAGTCTTGCAGCAGGCTCAGAGGGGCTCTTTAGTGAGAAGTGCTGATGTGCTGGCTTGGCCAATGCAACCCAAACAGACACGTGAGTGGAGCAGGGCAGTGAGTGACCAGGGATTTGTGGGGACAGCACACGCGAGGCAGGGAGCCAGAGGGTCAGGACAAGGCAGGCAGGGCTGGCGGGGCTTTGAGCGCAGTCAGAAAATGGGATGATGTGCATGAATGGTGGCATCGGGATTGTTCACCCTAACCACGCTGCCAGCTCCTCCTCTTCCCCTGAGCCAAACTGTTTCCTTGTCTTCCCCTTCTTCTCCCATCCTTGCTCGGCTCAGGATTTCCATTGCACCTGCAATTGCCTAGTTTCGGCATTGAAAGGAATTACTGACACTACTGGTTCTATATAGAAGAAGAAAAATTGGCATCAGCACACTTGGTGGTAGAAGAAAAACAAAAACTAGGAGCAGGCAGCAAAATATAGATGACATAAAAAATGCCACACTGGACAAACTAGCAGATTTTCTCAAGAAAAGAACAAAAAGAAATAAATACAATTAATAAGGAGTAGAGCTCGAAGAAGTAAGTGGCACATATGGTAGGATGAACCCTGGAAAGGAACTGCAGTGCTAAGTAAGACTGAAAAGGTGCCTGCCACCCATTTGCAAGACTGAGCAAAGCAGGGCCAGCTCTCCTGTGGCTCTCAGCTTGCTGAATTTAGAATCTGTAATTTAATATCTTCAGAGACTCCAAACAATTGAGAAAAGTGCTAAATAGGAAGCCGCATCAGCTGTAGTAACCAAATGAGCTATGACACTGAACACAAAGTCAAGACAAAGACATCTTCACCATATTGTGATTTCCTTTCCAGATTACACTTCTTTTTACTACAGGAATTAAAATTCTTCTGGCATGGTCAGGAGGAGACCTGTGCAAAGACCAGACCTGCCTATGAGGACTAAAGAACAACCAAAGCGTGCCAAGGGGGGCAGCAGGAGAAGCCCAGAGGAATGTGATGGCTTTTGCTAGTTGAAATGGTAAATGGCAAAATGCACTTCATAAACAAAACCACATTCTCCAGCTACAGCAAACTCTAAATCCTGAGAAGTGCCATGATGCCCTGGCAAAGGTTGCTGTCCATGCTCCACCGCTCCAAAAGTGGTGCTAAGGAAAATTTAGCAGGGAAGCAGACTATGATTTGTTATTGCCAAAATATACACAACCATTGGCAGACAATTATAAGTGTTACTCAAAACCATCATCAGAATGAGAAATACTGAGTTCTCCCCACAGGAGGTCCTGTTAGGAAGAAGCTGAACTGAATACAGAAGCTTGTAAAATTGTTATTTCCAGCAGAGAAACATTCTCGGAGAACTTCAGCATCTGCATATCCTTTTGCTCATAGCGTAATCTATGACATGTGGTGGATTTGGAGCCCTGGATTCACTTAAAGAAGCAGATGGAAGATCTATAAATCTTTGGAGCATCTTTCTTCATATTTAAGCCTTGCAGAAGGTGAAAAAAGTGATTATCAGTTTAAACTGAAGTCAAATAATCATGGGGAAAAGGGACAGAGAATCCAATTTTCTACATCAGCAGAAAAGTAGAAAAAATAATCACCAGTGGTTATTTCTGTTCATCTTCTATGATATGGATAAGCAACTGGGGATGGTATTTGGAAGACACTGGTTTAGGTCAACCTCTGCACTTCACTCTTTGATGTTCTAATGTTTGAATTTGCCCACAGCCAGATGGAATCCTCTAGGGAATGTCCCTAAGACATTCTCCAATAAGGTGTTTCCAAAAGGCGCGATGGCCAAGTCCTCCACAAGGTGTCAATGTGGCAGCACTGAAGCAGGGCTCGCTCTCCATGGCCCGCTTTCCCAGCGGTGCCGTGCGCTCGGGGAATCCTGGCAGCAGAAGTTGCCCTGGGGAGCGCAGCAGCGCCGGGCCCTGCGCGCCGCGGGCTCTGCGGCACAGCTCCGCGCCTCTGCCGGGCTCCCGGCCTGGGGGCTCCCGCAGGCTGGAAGAAACCACGAATCTGAGGCTGAGGCTCCACCGCCCCGGCCGAACCAATTCTGTTGCCCTCTGCGACCCGAGACGTGGCGCTGTTAACCCTTGAGGCGCGTCCGGACTGCAGCCTGCGGTTCGTGTTGAGGCAGCCCTGCGAGGGCGCGCAGCAGCTCAGACGGGCTCGGGGGCTGCAGCAGCGTCAGGCTGCGGAGCAGAGATGGGCAAACGCAGAACAACAGCTTTCAGAAAAGGGGCATTTTCCAAAATCTACCCTTTATTCCTCTAATTTATTCTCCCCTCACCTGCAGTTGAAGCAGTGGCTGCCCTGCCATCGGCGGCTCAGGATTTATCTTGGCTGGGGCCCAGGTGCTGCTGCCAGGCTTTCCTTTCAGGGCAGCAGCCCTGGGAAAGTCACTCGGGGTTAAGTTTAGAGTTCCAGGTTGGCACATTCTTAACGCAAGCCAAAAATAAGTGTGAATGGGGATCAATTTTATGAATTTGCTGAGCTGCCAATTATATTTTAAAGCTGAAATCTGAACCGAGGCTTGCCAGTGGATAAGTAGCACAGCCAATCCTTAGGCAGAAATTAATTGAAAAAACACTCTGCAAGCCCAGATAGCCTTGCCTTTCAAACGTTATCTCCCACGTTTTTCCAAGTGGACTTTGGACACTGGCAGTCAATCAGAACACACGGGATTTTAACTAATTAAGTTTATTGTCTTGTATGTGTCAATCAGCAGTTAGGCAGATATACAACAAATATTCCCAGCATGCAGCTGTAAGACAGCATTAAGTGGGGGGAGGGAAAGCTTTCTCCCCAAACAAACCAGCACAAGCTCCTACTGCATTCCTTTATACCTTCTTTCCTTGCATTTTTGGGGAGCAGGGTCACAACAGCTGTAGGATTGCCCAAAGCCAGGTAGTTGGGTTGTGCACCTACATCTCAACAGAACTGAAAATAAAATTCTCCACTTGCCAGGCAGAGGCTGGATGTGCAACTCAGCACTTACAGCCTTAAGCTCACAGCTATCTGAAACCTGCCTGCAGCCTCATTTCTAAGCTCCTTGCCAGAGGCACAAATAACCCTGTGGGTCCAGCTATCACATCACCAGCGGAGCAGCAAAACTGGCTGGAAGGCAGAATTTCCTGACTATTTGTCCACAAGCCAATAGATTTCCAATTCTGGGCCAGACTCGATTTCATTTATTCAGACCTGCTTGAAATGCTGCATTTGTGGTGCCCAGTTCTTGGTTTTCAGGGCTCTATACAGTTTTGAATGCAGTGCATCCCATTTCAAGGCAGACTTACATCAGAGCCATTAGCAGTGATAATACAAATGTTACACGTGCTTTCTAAACCCCACGATAAGTAAAAGAATCTGTGAAACACAGAAGACATCCCCATCCTTCTTGAACAACTTCTAAAGCAAATCTTCCAGGAGACACAGACAACTTTATAATGTATAAAATATGTCTTATTTATAAAAATGTATTTCACATATTTTAATAATTTTACTATGTATATATATTATGTATGAACATTATGTTACATTGTATTGAGCTGTGATCCAAAAGGACCCACAAGGTTAACCCTCACCTCAAGTGCTGTGTGCAGTTTTGGTCACCACAACATAAAAATTAGAAAGCATCCAAAGAACGGCCATGAGGATGGTGAAGGGTCTTATAGGAAGCTGAGGAAGCCTGCAGAGGAGTGGCTGAGATCATTTGGTCTGTTAACCTGGAGAAGAGGAGATTGAGGGGAGACTTTGCTGTAATCTTCAACATCCTCACAAAGCAGGGGGAAGCACTGATCTCTTAACTGTTCAGACCAGTGACAGGACCTGAGAAAATGGCACAAAGCTGTGTCAGGAGAGGCTTGGATTGGGTATCAGGAAAAGATTTTGTCACCCAGAGAGTGTTTGGGCACTGGAGCAGGCTCCTCAGGGAAGTGTTCGAAGCACCAAGCCTGACAGAATCCAAGAAGTGTTTGGACAACGCTCTCAGGCACAAGGTGTGTCCCATGCAGGGCCAGGAGTTGGACTCAATGATTCTGATGTATCCCTTCCAACTCTGCATATTTATGATTCTAAACACTGAGGCTTTTGCTGAAGCACCCCCAGGATGCTGCCATGGCCCAGCCTGGAAATGCTGCTCTGCAGTACACGGCCTCTGAAGTGCAGGATAACCTGCCATGAAAGCAAAGGTTCCCCCAGGCTGGCCTTGACATGATTCAGAAGGAAACAAGAAGCACCAGATTTACTCCTGGCTGCCTAGGGACCAAACACTCTGTATTGGGTTAAGAGTGCAATAAAACCTTGCCAGCTCAGGGGTGACTCAGCAGCTCGTGTGCTTTACATCAAGCCCTGCACCATCAAACACATTAGCAGAGAAGTCAAGAGAGAATGAGGAAACACTTGGTTTGGGAGTTACCCGTGGCCATAATGTGGTATAACCCCTCACAGCGCTGCAGCAGGCTTATCTCTTCCTGACTGGAAAGGGCTAAAAGGGCAGGGAAAGCAAACTCCACTGACCCAGATACTGGAGGCTTGTGAAAAAACATCTGGAAAAGGTTAGCAAGCGTGTTGGCTCTCGTTACTGCTAAAGGACATGCAGAGAGAGCTAGCTAACTGTGCCTGTGTCCTGACAGCTGGCAGGCACCCTCTCAAACCACCACAGGAGAACCAACCAGAGGCAGCCAACAGAGCCTGCAGGTATGGAGCAGCTTTTTTAGCAAAACACAACAGGAGGCTTGGGGCAGAGGAAATCCCACAGAAAGCAGGCCCTGTCAAACATTAGTGACAGCTGATGCTTCAGAGGATCACAACGGAGTTGCTAACAGATGAATAATTACTGACAAAACAAGCCTCTGAGCAATCTAATTTATGCTACCTACCTCAAGCCCTCAGCCACAGCTTTTTCACTGGTGTGTTTTATTCACTGGTCTTTATAAGATGGGTTTAAATGCTTTTACTCCTTAAGTGAAAACAAAAACAATTATGTCATGGCAGTAACAAGAGAAGCCAATTGTGATGTGAAATGAGCTGTGTTACCTTCCTGAGACTCATCTGGAGTCATAAAACCGAAATTCAGAAAAAAATATTAATCACCACTCACCAGTGTCTTCCTTTTAGCCGCTGAAGTGAAAGCCTTTCCACACTAGTCAGGAAACAGCAGCTGTGGCCAAACGATGGGCAATGAATGCCAAGATCAGCCGTTCCCTGTCAGCCCTAGGGGTGTGTCATTCTGGTGCCAGAACACAGGATTCATAGCTCATTAACAGCTCCACAGAGAATGGGAGCATCCTGGAGTGTAGCCCTGTAAACCAGTAACAAGGACACCTCCAGCTGGGGGTGATGCAATCCCTGCCCTGAAGCATTACTAATGCATTTTTTCTCAGTCTCATGAGATGAATTTCACATGAGAAATGAAAAGATACTGAGCTGAAATCACCACACGGCACCCCACCACCTTCTGGGCCAGTACTATGACTAATACAAGTGTTTCAAAATCCAAGAGAAAAGCATGGTTGCCATGGGGTGGCAGATGATCAAGTGAGCTCTAGATGCTGACTCAAATCTCAAACTCAAGCATTGTGTGCAATCAAGTATCAACAGGTTCAACCCTGCTACCAGAATACAGAGATTGGTCCAGGAAAAGAACAGGATGAAAAGAAAGAAAATTAAACAAAAGAGAATGAAGACCAACATGAAGCAATGGATCAGGAGATGGATTACATTTTTCTATGCATCTACATAAGACATACCTTTGCATGGCATTTACCTTATGTCCACTCGGAACACGGCTGGGCTCTCAAAGTCGGAACACAGGTTTCCAAGCATGGCATCACACGGCACAGCTCTGCCTGAGGGTTGTGTTGGGGGCAAACAGTAAATCATGTTAATAGTAAAACATCTCTCTCCATAAGTCAACCCTACTATTTTTCAGGAAGCACTGAGAACAGGGACACATGACAGTTGCCTTGAAAAATGATGAAGTCTCTTCAGAGCAAACTGTATTTGCAGTGTGGAGCTTGGCAGCCGTGGCTGTGGGGCTGGCAGAAAAGCACTCCCTAGTGAGATCCATCAGGGCAGCTGCAGGGTCCATTACCAAAAGGAAATTTAGCCCCTGACCATGGTAGCTGGCTGTTCTGTTTCATTTAGTCCAGAGTCCCACAGCCAGAAGTGAAGCTCATGGGGACCGAACGGTGGCCAGGCAGGACAGCGTTCGGTTTCCTTCGGGCTTCAGAAAGTCTGAGCCATTTAATTTAAAAGCATCAAGCTCAGTAGGAAAAAACCCCTCACATCACTAATCACTAATCACTATTAAAGAGGGAAAGCTTTTGTTATGTCCTTCAGCTCAAAAAACATTAATGAGACATTTTCTTTCTTGTGTACAGGGTAGATGTGCCAAGGATTATGAAGAGTTCCCAAAGCCAAGCATCACACTGCCTTTCCCCCCTCTCCTCCTTAAGCCCAGCAGCAGCTTAGCTGGAGTGACACAGTAAGGTTTTCTATTGAATAGTCTCACTTCTTCAAAACTTTAATATTCAGGCATAGTAGAAAAGATATATGCACCTCTAAATGATTCCCCAGTTCCAGGAGAATTGCACAACAGACAGTGCAAGAGGCCAGACTGCTGCTGTGGATCAGATAGACAAGGAGCTGCACAACTTTCTCCAAACCACTGAACAAGTCTGTGACAGGGCATCACACCACAAGCCATCAAACGTCAAGCTGGGTGTCCAGTGACAGCATCCAATATCCTCTCTATGACAGCAAATGTAAACTACAGACATTGGTTACCAAAAAGTGATTCTTGCTGGCAGAAAAGATGCCACATGACAATCTTTCCGTAATTGTGTCAGGTATCTCTGTCAGAAGACAGTATAGTCTTTCCTCAGGTTATCTTTCAATTTTATTTCTGGCCCCAAAACACAGAGGGAATAAAAGGCTCATGAAAAAAAACAGGAGATAAATCCTACTTCTAACCCAAATTTTCACTGTAGCTACTGGATAGTTGTAACAAAATAGGAAACTCCACCTGGGTCGTTGTACAAGTCTCCAATGAGAGATGGAGAAAAGGAAAAGTGAAAAGATAGAGGTAGAGATGAAGGCACATGGAACAGCAAAATCCTTGGGTCACATTCTGCATGCTGCCATGGCACACGAACAGAGCATTATTTAGAAACTGAGCCAGTGATGCAGCAATAATGCTGAGATGGACAAACCAAGGGCCAGGCTGGGTGGGGCTTTGAGCATCTTGGTCTACTGGAAGTTGCCCCCCTCCACGGCAGAGGGAGTTGGAATTAGATGAGCTTCCAACCCAAACCATTCAAAGATTCTTCAATACCAACGGCCAAATGCCTTCTAAGGCCTAGGTGATATTTCAAGCTTTTTCACTGCCATCCACAGGCTCACAGTCAGCACCAGCCCCACATTAGTGGGATGGGACACAAAACACCCAAACATGTCGTTCTTCTAAACAGCAGCTCCCCAGGTGGGACAACAGCAGCTCTCCGTGACAAAAAAGGAAGACACAAAACAAGTACAAATAAGAGCAAAGCTGCAAAAAGATTCTGTAAATAAATAAATCCATCCATCCACCCATCCTTCCATCCATCTTGTTCTACACAAGATACAACTTGTGAAATACCAAATATTAAAAATAAATATTAAATACCAAATATTAAAAATAAATTCAAGAGCCAAAATAACAATTGAAAAAGGGGCCCCAACTTGCTATTTACAGTAACTGTAAGAACACTGTAAGAACTGTAAGAACTGTAACTAACTGTAAAAACAGAGAACAGAGCAGCTACCATGAATAAGTAATTGTTAATGATTTTTTTTTTTTAATATCAGCTGGTAAGAGACATTATGTACATGCAAACATTGCTTTGCTTGTAATCTTAGATCACATAAAACTGCTACAATACAAATTCTTTAAATAAAGTTTTTGGGACAATAACTTTTGTAATCAAGTTTTCATTACAAACACACATTCAGTCTCTCATCTGAATCATGTTCCCTATCACCTCAGAAGGGCTATCAATATTTGTTAACCTCTTTTGAACTCCTAGATTTACCACCTGAATTAGGAAACACCACTTTTACAAGGTTATTGTTGCAGTACGATGGTACTAAGCTAATCCAGAATTAATGATGCATGGGCTGTTCTTTTGAGAGTATAAAGTGTCTCTTTTAAGGAATCAGTGTCCAACCTCTAAAACCAGAGGCTGAATTGCCCCTTTTATATGCAGGTGCCTCAGCTCTGTTGTGGGTAAGCATCTGTGCACCAGCCAGATGAGGAACTCCAGGGACTCACTTCCCACTGTTCTTTCCTAAGGAAAACCTTGTGAACTTTTCCTTGGCACATCATGAAAAGTGGCAAGTGCAGGACCTTAGCACACAATGGAGACATGGCTGTCCTGTCAGCAGCTGCAGTGGTGACACCAGCATTACTCTCACGTAATGTCCCAAGTTGCTGACTCCAACACACCCTGTCCAGCTCTGCGGCCTTCTGCTTGCCACATTTTAGTTGGCATGTTACAGCAGGGTGCAAGGAAAGCAACACCAACAGCTTCTGTATATGGAGAACCAAGGGCAGAGCATTCTTAGTCCATTTCCTTGATGTCTCCAACACTGCATTCCTTAGCCTTGGACCTTCCACCACTTGTAAGGGGAACCTGAATTTAGGTAAACTTTATCAGTCTGATAAGGTCTGCTGATATTTACTAAGATAAAAAGCACATGAAAATGCTTAATATGCAGCATCTCCATTTGTTACCACATAAGCTACATTAAAATTGTTTTGGCACTGTGCTCCTGTGAACGCTGTGAAAAAAAGCAGCCTCAGAATTCAAAGCCCTGTTTTTAACAGTCCCTGTTAAAAAGGGGGACTGGTTTATAAAGTGACTTCAGATGCTTGAGTGGCACCTGAACTGAGATGCTACTTTTCACCTTTAAAATCTGCACTCACATGTGATGTGATAGGGTTTTATTATTTTAAATGAACTCACAAATCATAGGCAGTTTGAACCCCTGTAGATTATCAATCATTTTGGCTCAAAGTACTCTTCAAGTACACATGGGTATCTGCAAATTAAATCAATGAAGAGAACAGGACACTGGGAAAAAATCAGCTAAACTCATGCCTGCAGCAGCACTGCACTGGCTGAAGATTGTTATATTTTGATTAAATATTAAAAATATTTGCATTTGTGATGAAAGCATAATTATATGCACTGCTGGAATTTAGCATGTCTGAAGTCCTAACTGAAGTAAGAATTTCTGAGAGTTTCACTCAGCAGTGCCTCTGAAGGTGGAACTGTTTGAGTTCCATTGTAGACGCCATCCGTACAGAACTACTCAAAGAAAAAAAAACAATTAAAACTTAATAACATCAAAAAGTCAAATTTGAGTCTGATCATGTAATTTTCAATGTTCAGCACCACTGCCAATTGTTCCTATAGCACTTAAGCTTATTATAGAGCCTGAAGCTCCCAAACACTTCATGCTAACTCTTCCTGTTCTCTTTCAGTACTTTTAAGGTCGTTTACACAAAATATGAAACTCACAAGGCATTTTGGACTAGACAAAATCAAAGACTGTTCCTCAAAATTAGCAATAGAAGAGCTACTCAAGCAGTCAGGCTTGAAAAAGGAATGCACTATAATTATTCCACTCTGTGCCAATGAAAATAATCTAAAGTTTAATTTGTATTTGCTGTTAAGCTTATCAGGACATTTTTAACAAATGTGAGATAAAATATCAAAAGATTTGCTTCCTACAGTTAGAATTAAACACAAGTAATAGTTGCTGCATTAGCTGCACTATATATTCTGTTAAATGTACTGAAAAGTTTCTGCCACTGCTTTGTAACAATACTCCTATTTTACAATACCAAAGCAGTATTGAAAAGAGTAAATAGATTTCAGTAGATGGCTTTTTTCTAATATTTCTTCTACATTTTTAATCAAGTCTTCCTTTAATTTGTGTCCAGGTTCCACTGTACATTCAAGTTAAAAGAATTTGAAGAAATACAGTATTGATACACTTTTCTCCTGGTCATCTACAAAACACGCTGAAGGTAGATGTTATAAGATCACAAAACCGATGAAATCCACATGAGCACAAAGACAGGCATGAATACTGACCACAAAGTTTTAAAGACAATCTATCATTATCTTGAGACTGAACATTTGAATCTCAGACTCAATTTCATGGGTGTCACACCTGGCCACACTCCTGGACAACAAAATAGCTCCACTTATTGGCAACTGCACAAGACAAACGTTTTTCCAATATGTCTAGGAAGTAGGAAGATGATCTAAAGTCAGTTCCACAGAGCTGATGTCACACAGCAGCCCAGTACCAGCTGTGTCACTTCCACATTTCTAAAGTTATCCCAATTCTGAAACTTGACCAAGCGATAATTTTAAGCATTCACAAAAAATAAACAGGAGCATTTCTGAAAGCCAAGGTGAGTACTCCCTTCCTGCCCATATGTACCTTTTTTTTATAGAGACCCCTGACAAAGACAGTAAAAAGCTATAAATCAGCATCCAAGATAAACTACTGATGTTCACAATACAAAGTTTCTTACTGCAAGTACTTCTTTTTTTATGTTCTACGAGGAAAAAAACATCCAGTAGTGAAATCTAGTTCTAGTTCATCCTTCAACCTGAAACCCTTAATGACACCCTATATTGATATGCCACTGATGACATACGTGTCCTGAAGTAAACAAAGAACACAAAACTCTTGAAGTTGGGAAGGGAGAAGTCTGGAATACACACTGGAGACATCATTTCTCTTATCCCACTGTTCCAGGATCAGTTTCTGAAAAGGCTGTCCAATACACACTCATGCTGAGCAGACGGCTCTGCACAGCTAGCTGGAGCAAGGACATAAGTATTTTTTTCCCCTTCAGAAAATCAACAATCAAATTCAGGGAAAAGATCAATTACACATTTCATAGAATGAGCAGGATTCCATCTCATCTATTTCTCCAAATATGCTGTTTCCACCCCTCAGTTGACTGGAGTTTATTGTTTCCTTTACAAATACAGTTGCCCCCATCATTTCAACCACTATTTCTCATACTGTAGATTAAGGCACACTAGTTGAATAACATAAATTAAGGATTTTTTTTGCTGGATCTGTAGCTAATTTTTTTTTTTGCTAAATCGGTTTACAGATGTCTCCTGAAGGCCTTCTACACAGCATTATGGCTCAGGAAAGCCTAACTCTCCACATAACAAGTATCTGCTTTGACGGGGTCCATGTGGGAAAGATATGTCAAGGAACACTCCACATCTCACAACATTCATATCCATAGCACCAAGATGCAGTTTAACCATGTTTATCCTTAAACTGTGCTTATATCAACATAAGTTTGTCATCTGCTACCACAAAATGGTTGCTTATTTTTATTTAGAAAATATTTTAAAAATCATAAACCCCAGGAGCATGAATTAAAAAGGGCCTCTGTCTAGCTTATTGCTTTATGAGTAAGTGAGTGGGTCTTTAGTCAGAAAACAATCTTGTCAGTGCAACTTTATGAAATACATTCCTTATGCTCACTGAACTGGAATTAAACAGTAACGCATGGCAGGAGAGACAAGGTTCAACAAAACTTAAATAAAACTCTGGTCATAACAAATCAGCCTACTTTTAATACTATTAATGCTTATTATTCCATTGAATATTCCATTGCTCCACAGCATGGAAAAAGTAAACAAATCACAAAAGAAAACATTAGAATATATATTTTTTTTAATTTTTATAAATAACTTATCTGTTACAAAGGCAGTTTACCCAGCTAAATCACAAAACCATCAACTCAAGATATCCAAATTAGGTTTTATTAATAAACAGGTAAAAACTGATTTGTCAATCTTCACATAGAACTGCAGATGAAGCTGAAAAACAAGGCCTCATTTTATAAACAAAATGCATTGAATGCAAGTGCTTTGGGTCTACTGCCTAATTACCTGGGGTTGACTTTTTCTTCCCACATAAAAAAAAATGCAAAGCCTTCAAAACAAAGGCCTCTGTGCATTCACATGGATCGCTTGTAAAATTCCTAATAAAAGTGTCCACTGGCAGATGTTTACAGTGGGTGACAGTCTACTTTGTCTCTTGCTACATTGTTAGCAATCCCTCCAGCCTCACGCTAAGTGCTGCTGCTACATAATTCTTTGCCTGCCGTCTTTCATGCATATTGTACTGGAATTCCATCTTCTTGATCTCGGTTACATACATCCCCGATCACGTGAGTATTTTCCTTAAAAAAATAGATCATCAAAATAAAAGAGATGCTTGAGGTTGCTTCAGTGTTCAAGTCTGTTTGAATTCTCTTTTCCAGCCTTTATTTCAGTTGTCCTAAATATTGCTATCCTTGTTTTCTATAAATATGAGATTTCACCGCAAAGTCAGGTTTAGAAACTGGCTGCCGAAACAGGAAAGCATTTAAAGTCCTTGAACAAAGCTGTACGATGCTGCTGCTGTTGATTTTGGCACTGTATGTACTTCCCCAATGAATCTCTCTTCAGGAGTCTGCAGGACACGCAGCAGATGAAGCAAGCTTAACTCGGATGCTGATCTGTTGGTGGGTTGAACGTTTCCTAGTATAAAGTTTCCTCACACCAGACAAAATGCTCCCTTTTGTGTCACCCACCGTAAAACTCAGTGTACAGAGTGAACTATATGCATAACTCTTCCAACTTTTCCTGCACTTTTACCACGCTGCATCTGCAGGTCTTCACAGATCATCAGCATTTACAAGAGCAATGTACAGAATGAGCAGAGGAAAGCTATTTTGTGCATAGTTTCTTATTAATGCTCTTATTTTAAGGCATTGCTTCTTTCAGATAAAAGCTTAAAAAAAGGGACATGATCGTGCTTAATCACTTAAAGGGAAAAAAAGAAAGTTAACAAAAAGACTATTACACTATACATACAGAAGTACAAGAAAATAATAAAGGTGAGGAAAAGAAATCACTTAAAGCAGGCTCTAGAGCTATGTACAGTAGGAAAAGCTTTGGGGTATTTCACCGTGTGTATTGTACAGACAACGCATGCAGTTTTTCCTTTTCATCTTTAGATGTGATTGTACTGATTTCTGGCTTCACAGAGATGTTTTCAGGGAAGACAAGACGAAGAGTACCACTGATTTGTGAAGTTCTTCCCTTTATCAAAGGCACTATGTGGCAGCAAACAGTTTAAATATTTAAACCTTGTTCCTTTTAAGATCTCCTCTGTGCATGTAGTGTTTCACTGAAAGCTCTGAAAACAAAAACACTAGCACTCTATTCCTTTCCCCTGTCAAAATTCAGTAGTGACATAGGGGCAGAGAAGAGGATGGGCAACACCCAGGCCCTGAATAGGTGTGTTACTGGTAATACTGTACATGGTTTAGGCAGCTGGTGAGTCTCTCAGCAGATTGCCCTTCAGCTGATCAGTGATTAGCGTCAACTGCCTGTGACACAACTCTGAGGTATTGCTTGCTCTGTGGGCTGACGTTTAACATTAGCAAAATACCATCTCGTCACACCTTCCATTTTACAAAATCCTATGCATAAATGCTTTTTTTGCCCCCCAATGCCTGGACAACTCCTTGTACATTTGCTATGGTTTTACGGAAGGTAATGGGCCCGATGGCTCAGAAATGCCTGGGCATTTCACACTGTTCACAGCGATTTAAGGCCGGATGATTTAAAAAAGTACAGGCAGTACAATTCCACTGAGCTCCCTCATCTTCATCTGTGTCTGGAACAGTCTTTGGTGTTTTCACAATGGACCTCTGATCTGTGACATGGAAGAGATAAGATAAGCAGTTATTAACTGAAAACAGCATGGAAAGAATTTTAAGGTTTTTTTTTTCAGTAACTATCTTGCTCCTCTAGAACAGCACAGTTATTAAAAGTGACAGAAGCAGCTTTTTACCACCTCCTTGACTACAGCTCGATTTTAAGTCAGCCAAAAGGCTCAAGGTAAAACTATAAAAATCAAGTTTCCCATCCCTTAACTCTGCCTTCCTCCCTTTCTTCCCTCAGTTCAAAGCTACAGCATAAAAAGGAGATACAATTTGCAAATTAATCAGCATAGGAAGCATAGACAAGATTTAGAAGTGGTCTAAAATTCATTATGACAAGAACTATGTGCTTTGTAGCCCTTTGGCATGTTTAACTTTTTGATCCTAGAAAGAAGGTAGCAGTTCTTCAAGCCAGCTCAGCAGGCAAATGTACTAAAGAAAAACAATTTCCTGGCTCTGTCAGGTTACAGAGTAATCCTCCCAATCATACCAACACATCTTTTTGCATGATGTCTTAGACAGCAATCTTCAACTATTTTAAAAGATAAAAGAAGGGAGAGAGAAAAAGAATAAGAAGGATGAAAAGAGAGATGAGTGACTTCTTAGGTTAAGGGTTGCTCGGTTTAGGCAACTGCAAAATCCTTTTAGCCCATTATTTCATCTGGAGAACATCTCATCAGCAACTCATCAACAGCAGTTGCTGCAAAATGACAGCAAGAGCTCTAGAAGTACAATGGTACTGATCACAGTTGCAAGAAGAATTATTTTTGTTCTTTTGTGAACAGCAGTAATTCTGGTTTAAGTCAAAGCCTACATGATAGCTAAGTTGAAGCTTAACATGAAACGAAAATTAAAGTTAATGAAGAACTAAGATACAGCAGTGATACTTCTTTAAAAAGAAAGAAGAAGAGAAAGAAAATTGATAGAGGGACTTTGGAACTTTATAAACCAGGTAGGGTTAATTTTGCATTTTCAAGATAGATTGAATGAAATACCTAAATTTGTGAGTTCCTGCAAGATAAGCCAATAGAAATGTTGACAGCTAGTCAAAGAAAATTAATTTAAATTTTCTTCTTTGATAGATTAGTTTGTATTTATTGTAAAAGGAACTACATAATCGACATAATTCTTCATGGTTCAGTTGTAAAATGTGTCTAATAGGAATGTGTGTGGATTTAACTTTACTCAGAATTTTCACTACCAGCTCAGGTAACAAAGCATAAAAAGTGCTTTATAAAGCATGAAAAACAATACAGGTTTGGAAGCATTGCAAAAGGTCTGCAGCACAGAAAGTCCAATTTATCTAGACCATTTTACAATGCAGATATGTCAGAAATCTCTAAGATGCGATTCTGCAACAACAGTTACTGCAGACTACAAGGACAATTAAACACATCTATATTACGTGGAGAACTTCCTGGGCAGAAAGACTGCACAGAAACACCAGTGGATTATCTCCACGTTTCATGAGGTGGTCTGCCTAAATTCATAGTATGATGCTGTTACAAACAAGTTGATTTCATTCTCTGCTTTACATAAAGCACAAAAGGTAATTGTTCTGCTTTGTTTGACATCCTGAGAGGAAAAAAAAGTAAGTAATGTGCAAAGCAATGACAAGTAGAATGCTTAAGAGTGGATAATATTCAGCAATACTGAATACCCTACTGGACTGCATTACTTTTCTCTTCAACTACTCAGACCTATATTTACCACTAGTCAGAAGAGACTTTCATGTAACTTGCTAATACAAATTCTACAATAGCCATGATTTCCAGTGAGGGTAACCAACCTGAGTTGTTATTAAATGTAAGTAAATCTACTCTTTGCTATAGATAATGGAGAAGTCATCAAAGTGAATTTCACTGGTCCCTAAGCAATGTACCTCACGCTCATTTTTAAAGATGGATGCTTCCACGAAATAAACTACCTTACAATATATTATCCATCTTTAACACAACCCATTTAATATACTTCTCTTTCCTGAATGTATGAAGAGAGAGGAAAAAAGAGGGAACAGAAGCATACTTACTGCCAATACAAATGAAATGCCAAGTTCATATGCTTTTGAAGTAATCTATTTCATATTCAACATTTAAACAAGATTCTTAAATTAGAACTTGATATTAGATACAAACCATGTATTTGTATCAAATCCAAATTTTATCAATACAATACCTTTGGGTTTTGGTGGCACGGGACCAAGAAATCCAATATTATCGTAAAAATTATGAATAGCGCTGGGATTAAAATGTGGTCCTAAAAATAAAAAAAAAGTGCAGCAGTTTAAAAAAATAAACTTGAGTAGGGAAGCATATCAGGTTTTTCTGGCAGTAATTCTGTAACAATAGTATTATTCACTTATCACCTTTATATCAAGGTATCAACACAGACCTAAGTGAGATTATAGTGATTTCAACAATACACTTCAAGAAACTTATTGCCCAAAATATGCAATATAAAGTCGGAGACAAAATCTAGCAAACTAAACTCCTTTAAAGGTATTTTTTTCTGCTACTCTTTATGATCATAAGTAACTCTTAGCTTTCTTTTTCTAAATTGCCGCTAAACTCAGAGATCTCTTACCTACTATGCAGTGTATATGCATATATGTATATGCATATACATATACATGCTTAGAACTAAAACTCAGAGGAAGTCGTAAATGCAATTTACTGTAACAAGCAAAAAAAAAAAAAATCACCCACCAGTCACTTTAAGGTCAAGTTTTTAGTGCAGCATTAGATTCAGCACATCTGTCTATCTCCTCCTGAACTTCAGGTACACTGCCTGAAGCAGAACTCTTGTGGCTCATCTCCCAACTGATCTAACAGCTCTCACTGCTGCTGAAAGTGGGAAGTATCAGTTGCCTCCCTCTATCTCAGTTCTCCCTTCCTGTGCCTCTCCCTCACATCAGCTCTAGCAAGCTTTTCCAGCAATGCAAGTTTTAGCTTGGCTCCCGAACAGAATCAGCTCTGCAAAGGGTCTAAAAAACTAATACAGAGCCAGAGCTCAGTAAGTGGCAAGAGAGAGAAGCATGAAGAGAAGACTTTCTTGTTGGCAGTTCTTGAACTGGCTCAGCTGTCTCGAAATTTCACCTCCTGACCAAAGCCTGTGTCTCTGCAGACAAGAAAAGCAGAGAACACACTGGAAGTGACAACTGCATTTTATATTTGCTAACTTGAGAGGCTAAATACAGACAGAAGTTGAAGACAAAAGAGAGAGATGGACATATATATGTATGGTTGTATCATTCAAAAACTTTCTTTGCTACTGAAGCAACCAGATTTCCCCCCCCCGCCCCCAGTATTTAATTAATAAATGGCATCACAAACTTCTCTCTCCTGAGCCAAGTATGAAATAGGAATGACTGTGGGATTAGGAAAAATCATATGGCCAACAAAAACAACAGGCTTTAAAGACAGTTACTTCCATGGTTTCACTCAAACTAATGTGAGGATTTTGCAAAAAGTGTGTGTATCCATCATTTATGACACTGACTTTTCTGAAACATGTGGACAGTGAAAAAAAACAGCATTTACTGATATACTAAGACATACTGTACCTCTTGCTTGAAAAAGATCAATCTCTTTGGTTAGGCAATCTATGTCTATCTGCAGCTGTCTGTTACAACTTCTCAACTGTTGCATTTCTTCCAGCTGAAAAAATAAATCTGCCTGTTAGACTAATTTTCCCAGTTTATGAACAGTTACCATTCATGCACAGGAAGACAGCGTTTAGTTATTTCAGAAATGATGACAAAAGAATCTTCCCTAATGACCACCTTTCTTTTAATCCAAGCATAGTCCTACAAAAAGCTTCCAGACCCACTGAATAGTTCTCACTCATCAGACTTCAGAGCTGACTGAACAATTCCCAGCTGCAGTCAGGGCACAGCCAGTGGTCCAGTCCACCAGGTAAGTGGATGATCATCTAGCAATGATGGTACATTAATCAGTTTCTTTGAGCTCAGTATATGCACCAAGACCAAAAAGTACTTGGTGTGATAGCAGTATAGGTATTAACTTGTAAGGACTACCAGGTCAAACCTTTTGTGACTGCTTTTAAAAGCAATACTTCACAAAGCAATTAGCAAACTGCAAGGCTGTTGTTAAATTAGTCCATGCTCTAAACTCCACTGTTTACCAGCTTAATTCTAAGTGTACTGCTTGTCTCTAGTATACTGTCAATATATGAACAACTCTTCCTTCAATTTATTGTGACAGATCACACTTGTGGTTTAGGCTTATACCCTACAGACGTTTCAACTTACTGATGGAATTTGGGAAACAGAATTCGATCTTTTCAGGCGCCTTCGTGTTAGATTATTCTCCATTTCATTGACCTCTGATTTTAGTTTATCCAACTTTTTCTTTTGAACCTCAAGTTCTCGTTGAAGTCGCTCCATCCTGGCCTTCTGGTGTACCAGTAAAGCTGCAATACATAAAGTCCCATTTTATCTACTTTATTATCCTTCACATGGCAACATCAGATTAAGATGCAAGTTAGTATACTTTTGGAAAAAAAAAAAGAAAAAAACACTGCTAAAGACTGCTTTTCAAATTTCCTCACAAGAAGAACTGTCATAAGACAGAAAGTGCTGTATTTCTGAAAACAGCACAAACTAACTGCAGACAAGCAAATATGAGAAAGCCATACAACTTAATAAATGGCCATGCAAAATTTAAGTGTAATCTGTAAAACCTACAAGACTGACTACCCAAAGCCAGGAACAAATATTTCTTTATGTATTCAGTTTAACCACTGTAACACAGGTAGCATGAAGAGAACTTCAGACAACTGCAATATGGAGCACTACATATGCTTATTGCAATTAGGACTGGATCCAGTGTTGATCATAGTAGGACTCATCAAATGAAACCCAACCAGAAATAAGCACACCACTAGCAAACTGCGATATTTGCCAAAAGGATTGTATGACATTTTACCCCTAAACTACAGTGCAGAACCATTAGCTCAGCTTCTAATTTCTAATACTGCTTACTATTTGTAAAGCAAAAGACACAAGGAGACCTAATTTAGAAACAATGAAGTTAGCTTTTAAACCACAATTTTTTAAAGGTATAAAGAACCTAAGTTGCAGATGACACAAATTCATGCAATCTAATGAGTTTATTTCATTGAAGGCAGGTTTACTACTCAAGATCACCACAAAAGCAGATATCACTGCTCAAAGTAATAATCACCCTCTATAAAAATGTATTTCATTAAATAAACCAAAGAATCATTTTAACTTATGCACAGCCATTAATTCACCCATTAAACTAGTAATTCATATAAACTGTGATTAATTTCCCAGACTACGAATACTTTTATATCACCCTTGAAATTATAAAGAAGTAGCAATAACAAGGTATTTTAAAAAGATTGAATTTGCCTCACAAAGTTTTTAAGCCAAACTCTAGCTGGAACATGATGTTTAATTCCTCACAATTCCTTCAGGTACCAAAAACTAAGAAGCACTCAAACCTGGTTGCCTAGGTTTCCCAAACAGCAGAGGAAAGAAAAAAAAACCCACATTAAAAAGATGCAACATTCCACATCTTTGGCAAGCAGATGTGTCTTCTCCTGCAGCTCCTGCCTATTCATTCATTCACTCACACACTGCATTTTGTCTTCCAGAAGTTCTTTAAAAAAGGAACCATGCCAAACTATTTTTGAACGGCATTACAGACTGTAAGGCCATACTGAGATGCAGCCTAGGCTTTTGAGTCACAAATGTTCACAAGATACTGAAATGACACCTCGCTTCTGCTACGTTTTGTTCAAATCAGAGAAGTTTTCATAAACAGACACCTTTATTTTGGGTCACTGTAGTCGCACTACAGTAAAAATTGCAGTTGTGCTCATACGTAAAATAAAAATGTAATAACTGAAATCTCAAGATTTTTGTTGAAGACTTGGAATCATCAGGTAAGTAATCTCAACAGTCTCTCCTCTTGAAAAGCCTTTTACAAAGAGCAATGTAGCTGCAAGTCTAAAGAAAGGAAATCAAAGACTACTTTGCCTCTACTCCTAAAAAGGGAGTGTACATGCCATTTTCTTTCTATTTTTCATTTCCACTTCTAGACAGTCTCTTCTGTTTTCATGACCTTGGTAAGACTGCTGAGGCAACACAGCCATGCTCCACTGCCCAGACACAGAACCCTTCAGACCTGTCAAACTGTGGATGCAGGTTGCTAGCGAGTAGCCAGTAGGTGAGGAGCCTTGGCACCAGAGTATCAGGTTGCACGGCATGGCACGGCCTCAAGAGTTCAGCTGCGACCAAGACTTTGCCTGTGCATCCCTCATTTCCTTTTTTACTCTTGTAAAGGAAAAAAACTCCATGATTTCTCATTTCAATGTCCCACTTATGAGGTTTAGAAATTCAGCTGTCATTATACGAAATGCACAAGGAGGAGAAGGCACCGACAGATGCACACAGCACTATTACATGCTTTTCATTTTCATGTCGTATCTGGAAAGTTGTGCAATTCATTCTCCTAGGAGCTTTGTGACTACCATCTGACAATTTCAAATCCCAACAGGTTTTAAAACCATACATTAAAAATCACTACTGTGATTAAAGATGCATCACTTGATACCACTATGCTCACCTTCTATTAATAAAAATAACTTTGATAAGCAACTTAAAAGAGATTGGTTTCACTGGAGACTTTCATATATGATTTGGTAATTTTGCTTAAGTATCAATTCGGAAGCTGCAGGAAAACAATGGTGGGGGGAAGACAACCCCCCCCCGCCCACCCCCATATTTCAGTGAGGTATTTATGAATGGAAAGCAGCAATTTAAGTATTCAGCTCCCTCTAGTGTTGCTCAGAGCAACTGAAACCGTCCAGAAAAACACTGCAGTTCAACTTCTTAAGTGCAAACAGGGTATTTGGCACATTTAGTTTTTTACACCTCTGCACGTTTGCATTCAGCAGAGTGCAGTACACTCAATTCTCTGGCAGATGCCACTGTTTCCTCTGACATCCAAAGTGCAATTGTCCACATAAAGGCTGTATATCATTATAATTACAGGGAGGAACACAAAAGTCTGGAGGACAAGAGTTCACTCTTCCTCTACCAGAGACCTTATCAGTTGTGCACCAAATATACCTTTAAGTTTGTAAATGTATGCATAATTGTTTTCTCAAAGACTCTGTGAATGTGAATTTTAAAGTTAGAGGGCCTTTTGTTATTTTAAGTGTTTCTAAGGTTAAATTCTAATCTACAAATATGATGATTTCACCCTACCCTATAGACCTACATATTTCTTAAATCTATTAGTTTGCCAGATATGGAGGGGATTTCTGGCAATGCAATTACCCTGTGGCAGGAGGTTCATGAGAGTCTCAAAACACATTTATACTTGTGCATGTTTTCAAAACCTGTATTTGAAGCTGCACAAAATTCAGTCATCTGATATGCAACTTCAATAGTTCAAATGGATTTTTTTTGTTCTCTCTTTTCAATACTCAGCTAATTTTTTAAAAAGAGGATCACAGAAGAGTGGGGCCTGATACACAGAGCCAAATATAGGGTGGTATTTCTTTCTCAGACCACTTGATGCAAAGGGCTCAGAGGCCCTAAGAGCATGGGCGGCAGCTGTATCTCATTCTTTTTTCTTAGACATCTACAAGAAGAATTAAGCTAAGAATTAAGGATAAAAAATAATGGCTAAGAATTAAGGAAATTTGTTTCCTGCAGCTTTATTTATTTTTAAAGTTTTAAAAAGCTCCAAGAATCCACAGCAAGAGCTGTGAAATGTTAATTTACTAATCTAGTTTATCAATTCATTTATTTACATTAAAAACACAGTGGCAAGAATTGCTAAACAAACATGCATTCACATAAGTAACTATAGTTGGTACCAATGATTCACTCAACTTTGCACACCATCCTCTTTCAAGTTAAAGAAAATAATATGAAAACATGAGAGTCAAAGCCATGTAATATTTAACCAAAGGACTTACGTTCCCTAGTAAGGAAACATCTACCTAGTGTTTTTACACCATTATGTATTTTCCCATTATACAGATGGAAAGCTATATGCAGAATGAGTGACTATTAAACACCTGTTCAGCTTCACTACTCATCACAGGACATGCATAAAGAGCATACATGACAAAAATATATCTCAGTACAGAATCTTCAATTTCTAACAGGATTCCAATTTTTCATCCATAAGACACTTTATACTAAATTAAAGTATATATTGATATCTCACTTAAATACTTCATATTAATAAAACTAATTATAAATTGTAATCTCTGCTAAATAATGGGAATACTCCTGCTAAGTAATGGGAATACTCCTGCTCACTGACAGAAGTGATACTGAACAAAGGAGCATAAAAATGCATCCTCTTTTGGTTGTCTTTCTGGGCATGCACCTAGCATTACTCTTCCCACAGCATCATGAATTCTTACTGACTCAACAGCAGACACATGCACTCAACATTTCCACAAGCAAGTCCTCAATATCTCAAACTAGAATCCTAGAAAATGAGAAACATCCCTCAGCAACCAGTTCTGAAAAGCCTGGTGACAGTGAGTTTCTTAGGTTCACAGAGTCAGTGCCAGAGATACAACCAAGCTGTCCAGGGAAATTACAATGATTTTATCTGAGGAGTACCCACTCCTTTACACATTATATAACCTCCAGGTTTGGCAGCAAATAAGACAGAGATCTGGGACAGCCTTCTACTACCCGCTGTGACTTTCCTGGGAGGAAAATCAGAAATACCATAGAAGAAGACTGAGGTGCCTATACACAATGTAATTACTTTAAGTAAAACTTCTTTGATTGCAAGCACCAGCACCTACAGAGAGGTCCAACACATCTCCTGTTCTCCTGGATTGGATCATGCATATAAATGTAAAATAAATAAAAAGAGCAAAGGAAACTTCATTTGACATCAAAGCAACCCTGTCTTCCACCCCAAGGTTTCTTTTCCCCCAAGCCAGTTTCAGTTCTTCCTGCCAAGATAAGAAGCATTCTGGCAGAAATGGAAAAGCTGATGAAAATACATTTTTCTCTAATCACAGCCAGAGAAACTACTCATCTTCTCTGGCTAAAACTAAAATGAAACAAGCACCTCGCATAGAAGGATTCTGGCAGTCTGGCTAAATCATAAGCAGTTTAGAATACAGAAAACATCAAGTAACTCAAATCTCTTTTTGTATGTAAGAAGAAAAAAAAATCACTACTAAGTGTAAGAAACATGTTTAAAAGCAACAGTTAGGACTTCCAGATTTCAATACCACACAAGTAAATCTATCACAGACTTCACAACTTTCCAAATATTAATTAATAATAAGATAAGAAACGCTGCACTTACTGCAGCAGAAATGGAGCACACATGCTGGAAATGCAGAGCATCTCTACATGTAAAGAACTTCACAAGTATCAGCGCAGTTTCTAGTGAAGGACACGGATGGTGATATCCTGAGGTCCCGAAAGGTACCAGCCCACATCACACATCTACACATCATCTAAAAGCTGCAGCTCAGCTTCAGGAGGAGCTGGGCTCCACAGCAGGTGTGAGGTCAATGCTTCTGGAACTCCAGGTTGTGTATCAAGCTTACCTCATCTCAATAAACTGAAAGCTGATACCTGCAGCTTGTAGAGAATGTGCAGGAGGTTACAGGGCCCATCACTACCAAGGGTACAAGAGATAAAGAGATAGATCTGGTTGAAGTCAGTGCCCTCAGAAAGGAAAAACAGAAGAAAGGGACAACTCCCCAAAACGTACCCAAAGAGCAGTTTTGCAACCCCCCTAAAAACTTGCTTGGGAAGCAAGTTCATGTCTAGAAGAGTATTTAGAGCCTAAGGACAAGATTTCAACTGCTTAATTTGTTGTATGTGAAGTTTTCCAGGACTAAGATCAAGACAGCTAAGTCTCCCTCCAAAGTAAGAAAAGGAAATATGACCTGGGGGGCAATTTTTTTATTTACCTACAGATGAATTTTCTGAAGTTCTGTATGCATTGAACATAAGAGACCAAAAGGATGACTACCTTTTTGGTTTTGACACATAACCTTTAGACACTTTTGAGTTAGGATTGACTATTCCTCACCAAAGTTAATTATATCCAGAAGAAGTGCACAAGCTAGAATCACTTTTTGATTTACTTCATTAACACAGTACTCCAGATGCAGACCTGGCTTCTGGTGTCCTGATCCTGTACTTATTTACATAAAATAAAATGGCTAAATTCATCTGAAGAATGTTTACATTGATCATGGAACAAGCCAGGTTTTAAATTCTGAATGGTTTGCTAAGTCCAGAGAGGACTAGTGAGGCCAAAACAAAATTATTTTGACAACTTATCATGAATACTGTTTAAATATCCTAAGATTTATTCAATATTTTTATGTAAAAACCTTACAGGAGGGTTAATAAACCCTATTTTGGTAATAAAAGCATGCAAACCCATGAAAACAGAAGAAAAAGATTAACATGTTATCTCACTATATCACATATTCTAGATTTTGCCCCTCCATTACCACTGATCCCTTAAAAGAGATTGCTTTGGTTTGGTGTTGCTTCTCACATTTTAAAATGTAATAGAAGTAAGTATCAAGACTTAAGCATTTTATTGTCAGGCACACAGTAGGAAACATGGAGGCCAGGCCAACACTTTGTCCCATTAATTGCTTTTGAAGTCTGCTTTTCTTTCTTCTTAAATAACACTCGCAAAACAAAACAAAACAAAAAAGGGAACATTATCCAATGTAAACAGTACCTCAACTGATTCAAAAATCTGACAATGGAATTGTGTAGCTTTAAATCACTAGGACAAGTCGAACAAACGTAGCTGTTTCCTTCAGAACAACATAAAAATGAAGATGGTATGACTCCATTCAACAGATAACATATCTACTTAAGACAAACAGAAGAATATCTTCAAGTTTTCAGTTACATGTCTTTACCATAAAAAGAAATCTATGATTTGCTTATAAAACACTTTTTTTTAATTTAGGAAACGCTCACAAATGCTAAAATTAGCGATACTGTATTAACATCACAAGGGTTACTAACTGTTTCCTGTTCTGCTATCTACACACTGAACTGACAACCTGATCAAAATCTCTACAATTTATATTAAGAATATTACCTTGTGTGTAGGCAGCATCATCAGATCCCATACTCAATTTCCGTGCATCACTGATCCTATCCACATGTGCTAAAACAGGGTCAGTGAGATGCTGGATACCCTCTGGTTCAACATAGTGATCAGGAAGGTTTAGAAGGTTTGTAGGTTCAAAAGTTGGGGACACTACCCCTGGGGAAACAGCAGGGGGCTTATTTGGAGAAACTGTAATTTTAAAAGTATATTTTGTGTTAGGTTGCGTAACAACCACTCGAGGAGAGGTTGCAGTGGTGCTGTTGCCCACTGCTCGACTCTTGGGTGGATGGTGATGAATAAATGCAGGACCCATGCTTACTTGACCAGACATATTCCTAGCAGTAGTAGATACTCCAGGATTTGTCGATATGAAAAGCGTGGGCTGGTTCCGCACAAGTTGATCATCTCCTGTCGTGGCATTTGCTGAAATGTAGACCTTGGGCTGACCACGTGTGATCACTTCATCAGTATTTGGAGGACTGGCCGATATGTAAACAGTGGGTTGACTTCTACTTAATGTCTGGCTGTTGAGGGAAGAGGGAACAGTGGAGGTGCGAGGGCCAGTTGAACGCAACTTAGAAGAACTGTTTCTTTGTGGCGGTTCAAGTTTGATTTCAATTTGATTTTTGCGAGGTCCTGTGGATATATTCTGAATGTTGTATTGGCTATGAACAGAAGATTGTGAGCTACCAGATGAATGAATCATAGGTGCTTGTGGAGTAGTAGGAGAACTGATGGGCATGTACACGTGAGAAGTCTGGTGGCCTTGCTGGTTTGGCTGTGTTGAGTGTTGCGATGAGGTATGTGGCGTAGTACTGGATGTAGGAATAGTAGTCCAGGGACTTGGCTGTGAAGGCTGGTAGACTTGCTGAGGGTGCATGGGATTAAACTGAGATGCCCAGCCTGGCTGCTGCTGTGTCTGTCGAGCGGTACCACCAGGAGCTGTGATGTAAGGCCTAATATAGATAGAATTTCCCTGGGGACTGTTAAGTACAGGAGGAGGTACACCATGTATGTGCAAAGACGTTGGGGTATTACGACCAGGCTGAATGTTTGGGGCTAAAGTTACCATAATGGGATTGAATCTGGGTGTTTGTTGAGACAAGTTAGATACTCCTTTGCTGCCTAGGTGGAATCCAAGATGCTGCCCTGGATTAGAAGCACTAACTGTATTAGCCATCCCAAAGACATTAAATCCTTGTGGAACCTGTGCAGGTGCTGTCTGTGGTTCCTGCTGAAACAGTTCATTGTTGGACTGACTAGTTTGAAGGTGTCCATCACTAACACTGTGAGCTAGAGTCCTACTTCCATTCATTCTACTTCCTTCTCTTCCATGGTGATAGACGTTTTGTGACTGCAAATCCAAATTAAGAGATGTCATGTGATTTCGTAGTCCAGGAATCCCAGAATCATCCGAAAAACTCAGGTCTCCTTCACCGTAGAGATACTTTGTGCTCTCCTGAGAGAGAACTGCACAACAGGCATCCAAATTATTGTTATTCTAAAAAAGACAGACGAAAGTTTGACATTACTGATAAAATACTGTCACAATTATTATCCAATCATAACTGAAAAATTAACAATACAGCATCAGATAGAAAGCTTTAGGTGGCTGGCTAGCATAGCTGCTCTACACATGCAAAGGACTTGCATGTGAAGCTCACTGCTCTGGGAACAACGACTCAGACAGTGGCACCAAGAGCAGAAGTCTGAATTGCCTCTGAAGCACTGACAGGGAGAACCTGCACCTTGGCAAGCTAGCTTTATGCAGTATGATACACCTTGAATGAACATTTTCCCTATTTCTTCTCAGTTTCAGAACCATCTTCAGCAGAGACCAAATCTCTGGCTTTAGGGAGGAAAATGACAGTAGGAATAGATTCACAGCATCTGCACTGTATTGATTAATAGCTTAAAACCAGAAATAAAACCACATGTTTATTTTAAATGTTTTCCCAAACACTTCAAAACCAGTTATGCATTACCTCCTGCTGAAAACAGAAAGTGAATCTTATGAAGAGAAGAAACACGCTAACCCAAGGAACTGTATGTGACTGCAGAAGAAATGTAAAAATTCAATTTATATAAATACAGCAGGATTACTCTTTTGTAAGATAAAACTATTACTCGAAAACCCAGAGGACACTTGTATTTTCATTTTAAACCACTGCTTGCAAGGCTTTTAAATACTGATATTTGTTCCTTTTAAAGCTTGTAATAGGATGACACAGAACAGAAACCACACCCTAGCTAATTATTTTTTTAAGAACATTTCAGAAGCAAACTGCTAATCTCTCTTCTCCTTTTCCACATGTTTAATAATATTGTACTCTAATCTTTCCAATTTAGTTTCCTGCATGAGGATTTGTAGAAAGAGTGAACATGCATCAATGACCTAATTTCTTCATACTGTGCTCCACCTTTATCCCTTTTCACACAGAACCTCCCACCCCCCAAGAAGTAAAGGTTAATACTTTCAGCCAGAAGAGCACCTGTTCAGGCCCATGTTATTAACACCAAATAGGTGACAAATCCATCCAGCACATAGAAACAGTTACCAGAAAAAAATGCACGTGATCAAGGAAAAAAATTGCATGTGCCAAGTAGCAACATTATCAGTTAGTTAAAGAGTAACACAACCAGATAATCTGATCCATGCTACATGCTTTCTATTATGTCATTTTTGTTAAACTAGCAGACATTTCTCATTCTTCAACCAGGATGAAGGTGACAGTGTTGTGCAGACACAGCAAGACTGTCTCTACCTTACAAATTTACAAAAACAAAAAAAAACAAAAAAAAAAAGAAAACAAAAAAAAAAAGAAAACAAAAGTGGAAGAGGGATGACAAGGCTAAACGTCAGCCACAAAACCAAAACTATGTGTTCATTCAGACCAGATGCAGTTTTGGATTCTTCCAAATTAAAACAAAAAAAGAAAAAATCCTCAAAAAACCCCAGCCATGAAACACTTTAAAATGATAGAACTCCCTAAAGGCTATCTAGCAAGCCAACTCTATATAAAGATTGCTGCAAAAAGATGTTCAGAGATATGAAAATGGATCATGATGATATGCACATTGGCTCTAGTTTGGAATAAGGACCAGAGGACGAAGTAACCAAAGGAAGTTAGTAGTGAAGAAAGGAAACACACGGACAGAACAGTGGGTAAGAGAAGCTAATAACAATAGCCTGGTATTTGTTGCAAAGGAGGAAAGGGAGCCAGAAAAGGGGAAAAAGATAGGATGCCACAGAAAAACAAGCTAGAAAGATCTCAAAGGCAGATATTGCAAGAAGTGAATTAAAATTATTAACAGATAGGTCAAAAATACCAAACCAAAAAGGAACAGGCCAAGCTTGCAAGGCCCTTACATTCAGCTTGAATGCATTTCTTTGGACAATTTTTTTATTTCTTTTTTAAGACCGCATCCAATCAATTCCCAAATTTCAGTGACGTCAATGAGAAAATTGGAGAACTCAAAGGGGAAACGGGGGCACATGGAACCCCTGGCATCTTCTGGCTGGCAGAGGCAGAGTTTCAACCGCTTCTAGCTCTTTACAGATCAGAGAACCGGTTGATGGCAGAACTGAGCATATTCCAGCAAAACAATACCCCTCATCTTATCTCTGCCCATGTCCCAACTGAGTTTAAAATGTTGGCACCCTGAAAGAGAAAGAAAAAAAAAGAAAGAATAAGAATGTTGGAGGGAAATGAGGAATCAAGGAGAGGACGTAGACTTGAGGAACAGGTATAGAATGCTCCGGACACAAAAAATAGGACAGCAGGGAGCAACGCCCACAGACTCTGGGCACTGCAGTGGCTCCTTTAAATAAGGAGAGTGGGAGAGCTGAATGCAGGAGGCTTGTTGGGAAGAACATAGGGATACAAAACATTTTAGGAATATTCAGCGCTGTCAGCCCAAGACTTTTCACTAGATTAAGAAGGTTTAAGTTTTCTCCTATTAGCTCTTTGGTGATCCTCTGTTTTTAGTACGCTATATGCTGTATAGGTATTTCAACAGTAGGCTATTTACCTCGAGGTATTTGCATATTCTCTTTGTCCTTAATTTTTTTCATTATAAGCATATAATGCTATAAACCTTTCTTCAAGAAGAGCTGTAAGTGTTTGGCTACAAAGAATTCATGGAGGATGACTGAAGTATCTGCATAATTCGCAGTGACCCAAATAAACTTTCCTTGTTCTAAAAGCCTCATCAATAATACTATAAACTACATAATTAATTATATTCTTTCAGATGTTCACCTGGGGTATCTTAAATTCCTAGCTTAAAAATAAATTCATCCTGACATATGATGCCTGCACATAAGGTACTGTGGGGCCAAGGCATTTCTTATACCAAATGTTCTCAAGTACTTGTCTTTGACCTAAACTCCACACCTCTGCCTTTATTGGAAATTCCTGCCACTATGTTTAGCTACAAAGCGTCAGAACTCAGAATTCAGACACTGTTCCAGCTGCATTGCAAACATGTGCACAAGTACTCTCAAATTCTGCTTTTCAATCTTTCCCATCAGTCCAAGTACAAAATTTCTTGGTTTGAAGAGGTCATGTTAGGCAGCTTTTTTAACAACAACCCCAAACAAAACAAACACAAACAACCAAACCCCAAGCCAAAGAGAGTAGCAAAGCTAGAAGTTGCCAGAGAAACCAGAGCTCATGACATTTCAAAGAACCACCAACATGACAGGATTTTCTCCATGAGTCTTAGCTCCCAGTTAAGGAGCTAAGAGGTACCTTTTCAGTGTGACAAATTAGTTTAACAATACTGCACACATGGAACATTAATAATTCATGACTGTTTTTGAAAGATCCTCTTATGAAAGTGGACTTAAAACACTTCCTCAAAATCTAAACCCTCCTCCATTAATCTGTCATAATATGGGTGCACATGGATCTTTTCTTCACAGTTATGAAGCTTCTTTTATCAAAAGAAATCCACTGTATTCAACATTATGAAGATTGCTGAGTCTTTTAAAGACAAGCAATAGTTCTTAAATTTATCAAGAATTACATTCAAAAGATAATTACTGATGCATTCACTCCATCAAGTCCACAGACCTTGATGAACAAGAAGTTCTGTTTGAAGAACAAAACTGCACCTGTAGTATAAAGTCATACAGAGCACTAACATATAAATAGCAGTGTACAATCCTGAGAACAAGCACAGGCAATTTATACTCTGGTGAAGCTTCCTTTTCAGCTAATAATGAGAAAGAAGGGACTAGAGAAAGCTTGAAACCTCATGAGCCCTGTGCAGAATTTTGGCTTCTTGCAAATCAAAATCAATTTTGTTGATAAAACACACTTTTGCAAGTTCTTAATCTAGAAAGACTGGAAAGTCATGATAAAGTCTTGGCAATATGAATGTTAAATTGTCACAAACACTTACCAACAGTACAGACACTTCATTTGGATGTATGTGGATACTTACATATACATATGTAAGTATAGAAAATAGGTATTTCATATACAAAAATACATATAAATAGCAAGACAAACAGTAAAGACATAAAGAATGTTGAATCACTAACACCGATGTCCTAGCTGTAGTCTAGAGATAGCTTCTGGGAAGCCATAAACCATCATTTTTTTATCACTGTATACTGATGATCAGTATGACTATTTGGATAATTCTCTTATTAACCAGAGTAAATCAAAAATTGAATAGCTTAGAATGAAAAAGAAAATCAACCAGTATCGCTGCTTTGAATCAATGAAAAATGCAAAGCAAACATGTTTAAGCAAAATAATTAAATAAGTCTACCAGTATTTGTTAACTCTAGGCATTTAGGTGTCCCTATTGTGCTTTGGAAGAACATGAATTTATCTTCTGAAGTAGCTAACATGATGTTACAGAGCAAGAAGCTGATACAAAATATGATATGTGTTCTGATAGTGGCAGCATTAAAAACAGACAGCTGCATGTAGAAGTTGAGAATATGCAGCTTTAGCACTAACTACAGCACTGGTCAAAAATGCTTTGTTACTATCAAACCCAACAGAAATCCATTAATTCACTACCAAAGACTCCAAAGGTACAGCAAAAAAATCAAGCCCATCTGGCAGCCAAAGCCCTGGGCAGATGCACACCAGTGCCTCATCCCCATTCAGGTCTAACACAGTGGACATGAGGTTACAAGCACCTTGTCCTGCCTGAGAGAGCCCAACTCAGAGCACCTGGCTGTGCCCACATCACACATCAGGCTCCCTCCTGCAAAGGGTACCTAAGGCCACCAGTGCTGGCTCTGTAGGCCAAGGGAGCTGGGAACAGAAAGCATCAGGGCCAACCTGCACTCAGGCAAGGGCCCACCTTCAAGTCTGATGGAGACTAGGTAGCAAAGTTGCTTCTACACCTGCTCCAACACTCAAAAATTAAAATAAAATTTTAAAACACCACACTTTGTATCATTGCCTTATATCGTTCCTGCTGGACTCAAGCTGACTTTGCATCCCTCCTTTTGCCACAGTTAGTTTTGGCTCTTGAGATGGCCAAAAGGCATGAGCATACTGAATGGTGAGACAGTAGTCTTCATGCACACACTGATTATTGATTTACAGGCTGATTTACTTTAGACCATCCCTGATTAGGCATGGAAAAAGAGAGGCCAATTTAACACTTTGCTTGCTGAGCAATATAAAGAAATTGGCTGCATATATTTTTCTGAATATATTTATTTTATTTATAGAGAAAAACAAAAGGAAAAACATCTGCTTTCAAAGGGGATGCCCACACAGAAAGCCTAAATTAGCAACGTTGCTTACTTGTACAGCCATGAACAGAGCACTGACCTGTAACATGCATCTGGACACAACACCTTCAGGTACCTCAGGAAACTTCTGTCGCAGGTCATGTAAAACCTGAATATCAATTTGCTGGCTTCCTTGGGCCATTCGTATATTGCCTGGTCAGGATTGTTTTTCAACAGGCAGTTTTAGGCCTTAGTAAAGGGAGCACTCATCTCTTCTGGCCCAGCATTTTCTGGAAGAGAAAGGAAAGCCTTGAGACACCAAAAGCAAGCATTTGTGATGTAACAAAAGAATATCCCACAAAAAACTGAAACACACATACAAAATCCATTATCAATTACGCAACCTAAGTCTCTATGTTGATGTTTTCCCATGCAGCATTTCTGGCTAAGTAATTGTCCTTCACCCACTCATATCCTTGAAAATTGCCCATTTATAGACACATCTGGGGATCAGTTTCCATCTATCTTTGGTTTTACACTGATATTATAAAATACATTAGGAATTTAAAAAAAAACCCACTTGATTTTTCAAGGTATTAAAATTATTTGGTTTAAGAACAGCATTTTTACTTATTTTAAACACAACTGAACACAAAGTAGTCCATATTAAATATTGGAAAATATTGTTCACTTAACTTTTGAATGTACCTGCATTTTTACCTTTACCATCACTGTTTTTGTTTACTGTCAGGATATTGTGGATAATAGAAATTCAATGTCTCTAAGTTTCAGAATTTACTAGCAATTATCTACTTGGTTTTCACCCAACATACTTCAGAATACTCTGAAATTATTACTAGAAGGAAATAACAAGCTAGGCTTCTTCAATTAATTCGGTTTCTGCTTTGAAGGAAATTATGAAGAGCTATGAATAAGACCATTTCACAATCGCCTAATCAACACATTCATACAAATTATCTGTCCAGACCATTTGATATCTACAGCTTTTACCAAGAAGAATTTCTACCAATAAATCTTCCAGGAATGGACCTGTGTGTTAATCAGTGGAATAGTATCTTCTCTAATAAGATATCTTATCATATCACATAAACTAATATTATAAATAAGTGTGACCATACAGTTCATAAAAACCCTGACGTAGTCAACTCCAATGTATATTTACATGTTAAATTAGCAAATCTTATTCAAGCATCTCCATAAATCTTATTCACTTTCTCTGTGGCAGCAGTTCAGCAATTGAAAACATTTCTCAATCTATGTCTCACTAGAAGTACACCCGTGATACATCTTCAATCGTATACAGTGACAATACAATACTGATCTTGCACCTTCTTTAAAGAAACTGTAAGGAAAAACACTGTTCAAATCAAACAACTAAACAATTACATAGTTTATTGAAAACTGTACTGCAATACTTCTCTAATTAAACTTCAAATCCAATACGATCACAGCAAGTCCACAAAACCAGAAGATTCTATTACCAAGCATCAATCAATCAATCAATCAATCACAGAATTCCCAGGCTGGAAGAGATCTTCAAGATCACCAAGTCCAACCCATGCCCCAACATCTCAACTAAACCATGGCACCAAGTGCCACATCCAGTCTTTCTTTAAACACAGCCAGGATGGTGACTCCACCA
>VXBR01010760.1:1506642-1546528 GCA_013400215.1 Cisticola juncidis
ACTTGGACTTACTAAACTTCATCTTATTGGACTCTGCCCTTCCATCCAGCTGTTCCAGGTCTCTCTGCAGAGCCCTCCCACCTCCTAACAGATCAACACACGCTCCCAGCTCAGTGCCATCTGCAAATTTAGTAATGAAAGACTCGATACCCTCATCCATGTTGCCAATTAAAATACTCAACAGAGCTGGCACAGAGCCCTGGGGACACCACTGGTGCCTGGCCCCAGCTGGATGCAGCGCTGCTCACCACTGCTCTCTGGCCTGGCCACCCAGCCAGCTCCTGACCAGCACAGAGAGCTCCTGTCCCAGCCATGGGCTGCAGCTTTCCCAGGAGTGAGCTGTGGGAGAAAGTGTCAAAGGCCTTGCTGGAGTCCAAACAGACAACATCCACAGCCTGTCCTGCATCCACCAGGAGGGTCACCTGGTCATAAAAGGAGACCAGGTTGGTCAAACATGATCTACCCTTCCTACATCCATGCTGGCTGGGTGTGATACCCTGGCCATCCTGGAAGTGCTGTGTAATGAAGAAAACTGGTTTAAGCTAGTTCAGTATCAAATGCCATTATTCCACCCCTCTTCTACTGAGCAGTGCATAAAACTTCCTTCTAAATAGTTAACCCCCTTCCATCCTCCTAAGACCACATAATTTTTTTTCTGATTTCTCTAACCTACATTAAAGCTGTTATTTCAGAAGAGCAAATTCTGTGATCTCCATCTCAAGTTCCCTGTACAGTATTAAAAATTTGTATTTACTCCTCATTTAAACTATCGGCAAAAAAGCACCTCCACAGCTGCTACAGCAAAAACTCCATGGAAAGAGATTAATGTATGTAGTCTTTTCACAAAACCACTGAGAATAAACTAAAAAAACAGTATTTAAAACAAATGTTCCACATTGTCACCCCAGTGCTTCACTTCAATAAAGTATTTGGTAGTCTAACCCATTTTTCAGTGTCCGAAGTCTTGATAAAACACACAATGACCACAATTGCCATTTATTACTCTGAAGAAGCAAAGCATTATAACAATTACCTTAAAATTCAAAAGTGCTACAGAAAAACTTGTCTGCATCTTCCCGAGACATAAAATAACTTATGGGTCATCATTCAATGCTTGCAAAGTTCAATTATTTGTTGGTAGCATGCAAAACTTGGGAGATTGCTTCTTTTTATTTTTCCTACTGTACTTTTAAGTTTTGGTGGCTTAGCACCAAGCAGATGCCTGCAGGTACTATCACTTCACTAAATTTGCTGATAAATTTTTGCATGTGTACATCACATGTGTCAACATTGCAAAATATGGTATTTATTGTAATATGGGAGGAAGTAAACTAAAGAGGCTCTGCCCCCACTATTTTAATTCAGAGGAAAATACTCCAACAGAAAAAGAAAGAAGTTTGTTTTCCTTAGTTTTAATTAAAGTAGACAACTAATATGGCTTCACTGACAACTGAACATATGAAAAATGTATCACATGAATATGAAGGTCTCATTCCAATCATCACTTCAAGAAGAAAAACCCATGAAAGAGCTCAAATATATCAAAAGATTACTAATAAACTCAAATTAACCTTAAGGAAGACTGAAGTGATAGGACTGAAGAGGCCTTTTGAGGCCTCTCTAGTAAAGACGATGAAAGATGAAAAGGTTTTTTCCCAGTTCCTGATGTTGCAAGAAACTACAAAAAGGACTCAGGACCCATCTCTAGAGGCAAACTTATAGGAACTGAAAGTTACTTCGACAGATGCAAGCCTAAGAACCAGACACACAACACTGCTGTCAGCCATGGAACTCAGGATCATCCAGAATACTGTTAAGAGATATTCGTAGAATATTGTTAGAAAGTTACATAGACAAGAAGGCATATATATATATATAAAATAAAAAGCATCAGTGCAAGAGTGAATAGCAAGGACTGCCAGTAATTAGACTGTAGAAGAAAAGGGTACCAACAGGAGGCAAAGGAAACTGCTGGCAGCAGCATTTTGGCTTCATTCAGAGACTCTGGCATAAAAATAAAGGCAACACAGCATTACAGAAGTAATCAGAAAAACCTATTCAAGAAATTAATTACTGGAAGAAGGAAATTTCAACACTGGTGACTCAGAGAAATAATTTTTCCTAAAATCTTTATTATCAGAGTTTAATTACAAAGGAAAACTTCTAAATACTGGAGTGCAGTACAGTATAAAGTTATTCTTCTTGTAATGTCCATTTACTTGTATTTTTACATACTGCTTCTAGCTATTAAAAAAAACCAACAAAACAACCACTCTTTCATTGTGACTTTATAATTGAAGAGAGACAGAGATCCCAGTGCTCATTTATGCCAGAAATACTAAGTAACCGGAAGAATTAATTAGCTGTGTTCTTTTTCAAAGAGTATTGGCATGATCCCCAGACGACTTAAAAGGCCTGGCAATTGTATCATGATGGAGCTCCTGTTGAAGCTTTATTCTGTGAAAACTATTGAAACCAAAGTAAACAATGTGTCATCTCCCAAAGACTACTCAGAACTATGAGTATGAGGCACAAAATAAACTGTCTCTCTTGTTTATGAAAATATTCAAAGACAACTTAATGTGAAATATAATTCAGATGCCAAATACTAGGCTGTTATATTGCTGACCAGTGCTAGCTAAATACAGAATTTTTCAAGTCTCTTTTCTTCTGACAGGGCACATGTTTAACATATCACAGACAATTCTTCAATACAAACCTTAACTTAGTATCACATTGACTTTCCACAAAACACTTACAAAGCAAGTGTTATTCAGAGTAGATTCTGCCAAAATGGATTTTATGAAATAATTAAACCTGACAAAATCTAAACAAAGAAGCTGACCGACCAGAAAGTTATCTGCATTTCTTGTTCATTACTAATTTTTTCCTACTGGAATTTTGCATAGAGTTCATGCCACAAAAAATATCAAAGGTAATTGTGCAGATTTTAACATAACTGCTGTATTTAATAATTCCAGTTGAAGTTATGATGCACTCATTATGACTGAAGTCCCATTTATGGCCAGCTACCATTTGGGAAACAGCCTTTGTGTGTTCAAGAGAACAGCTTTTGGAAATATGCAGAACACTGCCCCAGTAACTAGCATGCCCTTCACCTTCTCCAAACTCAAATCAATGCAGCCTTTATATCTCTCTTGTTAGTTCAGCTACATCAAATAAGTAAATTGCTCACACTTTTCTGTGGTTTTAATCTGATCACATCTGATCTGTGTTTTACTCACCTGGCTAAAATGCTGTAAAAGTAATCTATTTAAAAGCATATTTTAGAAATTTGGCTGTAAATGTTTCTTAAGAGAGTGAGTCCAGAAACAAGAGAACATTTTCTTGTGGCATTAATGGTGCAGGTTACAGACACTGCATAAAAAGACTGCTGTAATAACAAGAAATCAGATGCCGCAAGTTGCAATGTAAACCTGGTGGAGGTTGATAAACCAACAGCAGAAACACAAAAGCAATTATAAAGATGACTGAAAAAAAACATAAACCCCAAAAAGACCCCAAAATAAACCATACAATCCCTCTATACTTATCTCAGGCTGCTTCATCAGGACTAAGATACACAGACTGTATAACTGTGCATTAGGTAGCTCCAAAAAAGTAAAGTTACCTTCACCTCTCCTCGCTCCATGCTTTTGTGAGCAAAACCTTCTACCTTCCTCCATACGTTTAGCTACGTTTTTTCCTGTTATCTTATCCCAACACTTATCCAGGCACCAAGCCAACAAATGTTAAGAAACTTTTCTGTGACCTCTTTTTAGCCAGACCTCAATTCTGATGCTTCACTTCAGTAATTCAACTAAAGACTAACCTTAGGTCACTTTCCATTGAGGGTTTCTTCACACTGAATTGCTTGAACTACAAGGTATAGCTGATATTAATATTGCTAGCATTTCTTTCAGCTTTCTTTAAAAAATATAATTTCTTTTCCAGTCTACAAGACTGGCAATCACATTATAAATATATGAATCTCTATCCACAGAAGACCCCTTCTAAGCAGGATCTCCATTCCTCTGACAGGAACAAGTATTGCAAGCTTATTGAACATTTCTCTTACAATGTTTTTGTATACCTACTGCTTGGGGGAAAAAAAATCAGACAATAAATGCTACACTGTTCTCTTGCAACCTACCCCTCCAACCTCTTACATGCCAACTTCCACATCTATTCTTCCTTTTCTTCCTTACTTATAACTGCACATTCTTGTTCAACATGAGACTAGATACTTTCACTGTATGGGTGCCTAGCAAATGGAGGAGGGGGGAACAATTAAAGAGATACCACTGCATGTAATGCCAAACTTGCTTAAAGAAATTGGTTCCTAGCTACATGCAGGACAGCACACTTTTAACTATGTCACTGACACCTTGCAAGCAGGAAAAAAGAAAAACTCAAGAACAACAAAACCAAAATTCTATGGTTCTCTGAGAATCTCGGATACAAAAAAAAAAAAAAAATTAAACAGCAAGAAAAAATGAAATTCTTTTCTGAAAGCCTACATGAAGCCAAATATCAGATAGCCTAACCACACATTTGTTTTCTTAAAATTTAGAATAAAATTTAGAATAATTTTTAAGGGAAAATATATAGAAATAAGAACATTCTACCCCAGAGTCCCATATTCTTTCTGTGAAAGAGATTAAGAAGTGACAGGACAAATCTTAAAGCTTACACTAACATCACTAACGCTTTAAATGCATATTTAAAAAAAGAAGTGTGAGAACTGGATGATGGAAACAGGTTTATTAAATACTCCTAGTAGAATTTAATTGTTCTAATCTATTACTCAGCTTTTCCATGGCTAATTTGAATCATTTCAGTTTTTCACCAGTATCTCTGCTTAAAGAACAGTATTATCAAATCCAGATGTTATACTTCACTCGTTACCACCCATCTCTTAAATAAAGAATGAATAAATTTAGCCCATCACAGTTAGCTTCCCATCTCATCCTCAACCTACTATACAGTGATACTTCTTCGTAATTGTTTGCCAGATTTCTACTCTGCACTGTTCTGAATCTAAACAAGAACATGAAGAATACAAATCTGATTTCACTGCATGGCCTTAAAACTGAAAAAAAAATCAGAATTTCAAATAAGCATCACTAAGAGTTTTCCCCAAGCACATTACTGAATTGGATCAAACTGAAAGACTTCCATCAAATAATTAATGATGAGCAAGGTCAGAGGAAAATGGCAAACTCTGGAACAGTTCAAAGAAATAAACTATTCCTATGGAAAATTTATTTGAAGTGACCATACCTGAAAGCAATTCCTACCTGGAAGCAATTCCTACCTGGAAGCAATTCCTACCTGGAAGCACAACTTGGTTTTTTTTCTTCCTCCAAATTCATTACAAAGAGTAATTTCCAGAAAAAAAATTATTTAACACATTTTATAACGTCTTTTAAACTCCTGGCTGGAATAACAATATACTTTAATGGGTCCCACAGCAAAAGTGTGCACACATGAAACATTTAAAAGGTTTAATCTGTCAGGTATTTCCTTGGAAACTATGAGCAGTTACACAATTACTTTTTCAAGGGAAATTAGTTTGGGTTATACTTTTTTCACATTGAGCAAATAAAAGAAAAAGGGCTTTGTTTTGTTTGACTGTGAATTTTTAATTCTTGCTAGTTCAGTAATGCTAATGCACACATTAAGGGACTCTATTAATGGATTTTACCTAAATTTGGGTTGGATTTTTTTTCTCTTTCCCTTAAGAGAATTAAAAAGCCACCTTCCTTTACTGCAGGTAAATTCTCTTCTGTCAATTCTATCAAAGCATAGCTGACCTGCTCAGAGCTCAGCAATATTTTGGTAAACCTCATACATAAGCATGTTAAAAATGACGTTTCTCAGGCCACTGTAAAAATTTCCTCAGGAACATGGTTTCATTAGAGAAAAATCTATCACAACAGTTGAGCTTGCCTTAAGCTACTGTTAAGAGTTGGCAGTTTGAGATTTGACCTGCATTCCTTGCACAGTATGTTAACAACAGAAATCCAGATCTGAAAGCTTTTACATTTTTAAAAAGGCTTTAATTCATTTTTACTGGAGATGAACTAAAGGTGAGGAAAGCAAAACAACTCTAAGACAGCTGAGAAGACATTTTTAATTCTTCCTACACTTCTTCTCCAAGGCACATCCAACTGTTTAAGAGAAGCACTACTCATGCCATCTCCTGTGCTCACAGTTCTCACAAGACCCCTAAAAGCTCTGCATCACTACCCATTAAGTTAAACTGTAAATACATGTGAAGATAAAAATCAGACTTCTCAATTACATGTGTACCTTAAATACAGTACTTGATGTAACTCAGAATTAAAAGTCCAAGAACGTCACAGATCTATCCTTATGAACCATTTTCTTCACCTTAGAAGCAACCATATGCTTTGTATGGTCTTGTAAAACCCGTTTCATGGCAATTGCAGGATGTCATATGGAAATGAAATACACAAAGCTAAAATTGCATTGCATAATCTAATCAAATGTAATTTTTTAAAATTACATTAATGAACTCCACAGTAACGCTAAATTCTGCCTGCATAAGGATTCCAGTGCTAACATTCCTCATGTCAGTTTTACCTAGACAATCAAAACTTTCTACCTTTAAACAGATTTATTCCCTTTTTCATTATGCAAATGTGTACATTTGCTTCCATTTGTCAGCTTCCCAATGAATGAAAACCCCATCATTAATTCACAGGAAGGTCAAGTAACAAGTATTAATCTTCACATCCCCAACTGTCATTGTATCAGGTTTCCTCCACAGATTAACAATATGAGAAAGCTGTCAAGTATTTTTTTCCTTCTGCATACTTAATTTCTACTGTTGCTGCAGTGTAAAGCCTTCATAAAGATAATCCTCTATGAACTCTCTGAAGTCAAAAGCAGGTGTGGCTATTTTGAAGAGTATGCACTATTTTCAGTGCAACTGTTCTAAGAGTTGAAGGAAAAGAAAAAAACTGAAGACAATAAAAATGCCATCAGAGAAAGAGACAGGAAAACCATGCCTATATGACCAGCCCTCATAAAAAAAAATCTCAAAAGAGTAACTGAAAACAATGACAGTCTACAAATAAAAATGATTAAACATTTTTTAATTCACTTGACTGTATCTCCTTTAAAATCTACTTTTGATTGATGACTGACAAAAAGAGACAAAGGCTTCCTAAAATGAAGCAATGATTTTAAACAACCAGTTTAAATCTAACTAGATGCTATAATCTCTCATAGATTCCCTGATCCCAATGTGCACTAATGTAAGAACATTAATATCCCACTGAGTCAAAAAAGGGTAATTTTAGCTCAGTGTTGTTTGCAAGAGCAGCAACAAAAAAGCAATATTCAGGAAGAACATGTAAGCCTAAGCCTTTTCTGAGCACATTCCTCTCATTCTCTCCGTATGTACAACCGTGTGTGATTGAGGAAACTTGAGAGCAGTGCCCTGCCAATTCTCTTTACAGACCTGTTGACAATCTATTCATTAAATTCCTTTTCTTAACCTACTGAAATTACCTGCTCCTCCCATACACTATGGCACAGAATTCCAGTTTACCACTCTTTGCATTTTGAAATAATAATTCAAAATCAACAACAATAACAAAAAAAACCTTTCTCAGACTTTTTTCAAACTTCTTGTGCTACAGGTCCTGAGTGGCACACAGTTGCAAGCTGCAGAATTTCATAACAGTTCTGCATTCATCACCTGCATTAATTTTCAAGCTTCACTCATAAATCCTCCTATAATCTTCACTTCTCCAAAACTGGTAAGTCTGTTGTCTAAATGCCTCATTGGAAGGGAAGAGTTGTTGTCTTGATTAAAAATAAAATAACATCATCTCACTACCTTCTCTAACATCAACACATGCTCCCTGAAATACAGGGACTACAGCCCCCAGTACTCAAAGGGATGGCTTACCAGGGCTTTGCACAGGAACAACACCATTTCTCATGTCCTTGGTATCGTTCTGATGATGCCCAATAGCTCTGCTGGCTTTTCCATCTGCTCCTTTTCCATTGCACCGAAATTTCATGTAACTCCTCACAAACCCAAGACTACTCCTCTCAGTTGCAATAAATTATGAATGTAGTACCTGTGTGCAAGACCAGGCTTATTACATACCACAAGATGACATACTAATAACCTATTCCTCTTTTTCCCACCTAGACCTTTCCTTCTCCATATCTAGTACCACAAACATCATTAGCTGTGAAAGTTTTAAACATTTTCCAGTATTTTACTACATCCTAGTTTGCTGAGTAGAAGACAGCTTGGTAAAAGCTAAAATGTGAAGATCAGCCATAGTCAACAAAGTCCAGCACACCTCAGAGTTAGAAAAGTATGAAGTTTGTGATACAAAGCTTGATGCACCTGCTGGCTGTGACCACAGCAACAAGCAGGATAACAAGCACCTGAAAGTGTTTGTTTATTGCTATCTCCCTGCTTTCATGACTTACACTATTCTTCATACAGAGCAATTCTAAAAGCTGGTTGAGCTGGCTCTGGAGTAGTTTGTAAAGTTTCAGGTTTTGCATCTGACAAGTCCAAATCAGATCAAAGTCTTCCTTGAACAAACTGCCCTCAAACAAACTGATGTTCAAGGAACTCGACAGTAACCTACTGCCAACAGCAGCAATAAAATGTATGTGAACGACAAGTTCTTTGAGTAGCTTCAGGAACCTCTACAACAGCTGACTCTGGGCCAAAGGGGACTGCCCTGCAAGCCTAAGTACACAGAAGCCCATCTCAAAACGTCTTGCTGCAATCACCCTTTCAATAGTATGAGACCACATTCCAACCAAACCTGGATCTGCAGAGCTTGCAGACTTCTGACTCCACCACTGAAAACCACAGTCCAGAATGACCGGCTCCTTCTGAGCTGTCAGAACTCTGGAATCATCAGTCCCATGACAGTCTCACTGAACCCAGGGAAGATTCAGCTTACACTTGCTAAGTTCATATTTCATTTAAAAATCTTTGCATAAATAAAACAGACATCTCATGAAATGAGAAGCACGACTCCTAGCAAGCTACATATTTAGCAGTAGTTTTTGATAGTGATTTCCCAATTTAAAACCAAAACATGACAGCACACACACCAGATACCAAACCTTTCAGTAAGAGATGAACAATTACTGCTGAAGAGCCATAATGGGACATCAATGTACAGAAGTGGGCACATAGGAAGGACATGATGCTTTTTGTTCTTAAAAGATCACATGACCAGGAATATCTCTAGATTTCTCAATGTAAAGTTCTATTCAAAATTACACATTAACAATTTCTTTTTAAAAGCAAGAATATGAATAAGAGAAATAAATTTAGATTGAAACAACTTGAAATTGCATTTAACCAAGCAAAAAGAGACTCAAATGTGCATTGAAATACTGAAGTACAAAAGCACTGGTGAGTTTCATACTGAAACTAGATATACTTTAGCTTTCATTCTAAAGAGAACAGCAAGGAGTGTCATTGCTTCAATTCAGAACTAAGTAGGAGTGCTGTTAACACTACACCCTTTGCCGTGACTCTACACCCTTTGCCGTGACTCAGAAGATTGTATCAGAGAAACACTTCAAATCCAGCTGGTCTGAAACTGCAATAACTCTAGGATTTATCCATCAAAAAAAAATCTTCAATTTCATTATTATATTGCAAATTCAATGATGAAAGAATCCAAAAGGCTAAAGAAATGTTAAGTCACATGCATGATATATAATGATTTTGTTCTCATTTATAGTGACCTTTATAGTGACCTCCAATTGTTGAATGCAAAATTATCCTATTGTCCACGTTTACACAGCAGTGGGAAGTCTGAGAGTGAACTTTGTACCCTTTTAGTATGTTCCAAATATCGCCATATTTCATTAAAATTTACATGAGTACATAAACACGTTGTGCCATGTTTTAGCAGCTTGCCAGGTAGTTCAATTTCTGATATGTGTTTTGGGTTATTCAGTTCACAGCAGGAACTGAAAAGCCTCTGTATCCAGGCAAATAGCTGAACTTCAGCAGTTCAATACAGAAGCCAACAACAGCACTTCAAATCTCAGAGCTTGCATTATGTAACCCAATCTTCCAGTGGTTTTGATGATGACTAGATTGGTATTTGAAAGACTTATTTCTGTGTTTCATACTGATAGTAAAGCAAGTACCCCTAAAAATGCTGAGAAGTTCCATTATCCTACAACTGTAAGCCAGAAATGAAGCTAATCAGAGATCAAGGGACATGACAGCATTTTAGGGAAAACATTCCAGAATCAAAGTATCTCAATAATTGACCATAGACACAGCCAAAAACTTCTGAAGATGAGGTAATCATTTTAAACTAGAAGAGCATATATTTGGACTGGATATAAAGAAGAAATTACTTGTGTTGAGGGTGCTGAGACACTGGAACAGGATGCCCAGGGAAGCTGTGGCACCCCTCATTGGCAGTAAACAGGTTAGGTGGAGCTTTGAGCAACAAGAACCTCTGAAAGGTGTTCCTAATCTTACAAGCCCCTTCAGACTAAAACATTCTGCATCAGTGGTGTCCAAACCAAGGATAATTAACTGGATTTTGATGCAGTTAAGTAATGCATTGAGAATTTTTTCCCTACAATTACACAATGTTGCTGAACTCAGGCTGTATAGCAAATTAAATGCATACAGTTACATTAAGAAAAAAATACAGAAATCCTAGCAGCTACATGGCATGCCAATTGTTGTCTTATTCACATTGTACAATGTGTCCTACTTTCTAGTGTGGGCACTACTTTTTTTCCCTAGAGAAAAGTCCCATCTTTCCCATACAGTGACTCATTTTGGCACAACCTGGTCACTACAGCACAGCCCAGCAAGGGCAGTATCCACTATCAGAAAGCAAAGATACAGGAAGCAAAGATCTGCAAGTTGTACTCCAAAGAAACCTGGTTCTCAAATGTTTGCGTGACTTTAAAAAGAAACAAAGCACACATTTCAAGTTTAGGTCTAGCTGCACCTTTGACACTCCACAGTTGTTCGAAATTGAAATCAAAACATACATGCTCTTATTTGGAGGATGTTTACATTTGACACGTATGGTATTTTTATTATTTTTTCCCCTGTTCCCTTTATGTCTCTGGAATGTGACTAAACAAGATAAGTACGTAACTTTGTTGTGGTTTAGACAATCAGATGGAACAAATTCAAAAGGTGTCAGTATAGCCCCACCTGAGTTACCAATATAACTGGCCAGAAGTTGTCTAAAGGTTGACAGTTCAGTCCATCCTCTTACTGAGGATAAAAGTCAGAGGTTAACTATAAGGATCTAAGGGAACATAGAGGATATAAGGCTAACTCTTGCTATAAGCAGGAGCTGGAGAAAAATGATCTACGTTTGGAAAACTGATTTGGAGAAAACTACCATCTCTGCACTAAGCCTTAAATTAATCTTGTTTTCTTAGTAATTCCCTGAATAGAGCCAACCAGCCAAGAGATTTCTCCATCCTTCATTTATTCTATTGCTCTAAAGGTTGTTACTACTGCAGCAAGGGCATCACTACTGGCAATGCTTTTGAATGCAGTTGTCATGGCACCCAGTGGAAACCTCCTCAGGCCATGGAGGGAAACATATTTTACTAAGTTTCTAACTCAGCCAATGAGATACGATAACATTTCACCCAACAAGAGAGGCCTCTAGCTTGAGCAATTCTCATTACCAAATTAAAAAAGAGCTTCTGACAGTAGGTATACTAGAATAACAACAATAACAAAAGTATTTTAAATTCTCACTTCCTGCTATAATAATAATGCTACCATGAACACAAACATTGTTATTGCTGCTGGCTCTTTGCCCTCGTAGCCATGTTATGTATCCTTCATCATCCTACAAATGAAAAGCCAGACCAACGAAGTAACTGAATAAAAGACCACAAAATAGCATGACTGTACTGAAGGCAAATTAACAGCTGTTACATGTAATGTAATTACATGTAATTGTAATGCCAGTTCAGTCATATAATGACAGACAAACTCAAGTAGTAGTACCTTCTTTAAATATATCTTGTTTTCCATTAATTATTTTTCATTTGTATCTAAAACCAGTGTGTACTGTTCAGCTGTTGATGTATCTACTACAGAGCAGCCTATATTAAGGGTGACTTAACTGAGAAAAGGCTTTAAATATACATAAAATAGCATTACTTTTGCAGAAAAAATGTCATAAAGAACTAGGAAGTTAAGAGTAAAAATATTAGTAACATCACAGTTAAGCCTGATATACTCTCCCATACACATCACTGCAGTCCTGCCTAACATCCTGCAGGAACTCTACAGTACTGCCAGGAAGAGAGCTGCACACTCTGAATTTAACGCACTGGAACACAACCAAAGAGACAATTTCTCTGTTATCATACTCCAGCTCATTCATCATCTTTTTCTTATATTGCAGTAAGCAAAACACTACATTTCTGAACTGTATCATCTTCCAAACACTCTTATCAATGCAGTCTCCTTGCTGATCTCATTTTAAAACATAGCAATTCTAACTTGTTGAAATAAAAGGAATTTTTCCAGGTCACAGGGTCAAAGTCTCTGATTTCCCATATGCTAAGAAAGCACTTTAAGAAGAATATTAACATTCTGCAAAAATTTATAGGAAAGGCTCTGTCAGCACTTGTCTACAATGTGCACAAAAAAGCTCCATTCAGACTGCTGAAGCCACATTCATACAGCAGTTCACTGTGATTCACTGACTACTTTGAGAATGCCTGGTTTATACCAAACATAACTCAAAAGAAAAGTGAAAAATTCCTAAGCAGTAAACTGGCTTTAGGGAGATTATGTGCTTAGAGAAAAGCAAAGATACCAAGGATAGCTTGAGCAATAATATTTTGAGTGAGACTGTAAGCTATTACAAGTTACAAACTGTATGATTTAAGAGCAAAACAACTTCATTGCCTTCCATCTTCAGTGCCCTTTCCTAGACAGCACAAACAGCTACCTGTACACCAAAATGTACCTCTGACACCACACTCAAGTGTAATTGGAAGCTTGGTGGTGGAATATGTGATCCCATTGCCATGAAAGCCGTATCACAAAGCATTTAATGGATCATCAGCAATGGATCATAGCAGTGTGCACTGCACTAGAAGTGGAAGAAACAAGCCTTCCCAGTGGTCATGCACAGCCACGAGACCACACAACTTCCTCCTAGAAGACTTGTGTTAAAATACAACATTTACAGAAAAACTGGAAGTAGCTTTGGACTGTGAAAGACAGCATCAAACAACAGAACAAAAATAATTCTATTTCATATATACCAGAGTTAAGTAAGTACTTGAACAGTTGCTAGGCAGCAGCAGGCTGTGTGCATCACATCAGATTTTAACATTTCACTGATAGAGAAAGTTTTGCAAAATCATCTATCATAAGTTTTCAACTATTTAGCCACATTTCATCAAAAGTGCAGTCTGAAACCTTACTAACCAAGCATTACAGCAACTAATACAAACACAGATGCTGTCATGTCACAAATAACACACATCTGTATTTTAGTCTTCTAGAGCAAAATAACAGACAACCAAATAACAGAGGAAGCTTTTAGATTTTGGCAGGGACCTTTTCCCCTATGGACAGAACAGGCTGTCCCCACAAAACTGCAATTTACCAAACGTGGCTCAATGATCAAATTACACTTTCTCTGGTACTCGCAAAGCAGTGAATGCATGTGTCACAAAAAGCCACAAGAAATCCACAAAGCTGAAGAGTAACTATAAGTATTCCCTTTACTTTCCAGATACTCCTTTCAGAAAGCACTCTCAGTTTTGTGATCTATATGCAAAAAGTCCCTTATTTTTATATTCATATTTAAAAAGGTTTCACTCACAACAATTACCATCACCTAAAAATATTCAAGTAACACAAATAATTGGTCCAGGATAATCATGATACTGATTATAATGTCTCAAAAGCAGGACCTCACTAATAATTGAGACTGCCAAACTAAGAGCATAATTTATGGCAAAATCTATATGCATGAAAAAAAGAAAAAAATTAGTTGTTAAAGACAGAATTGTGCTCATTCAGATTAAGGACTCCACAGGTAACACCCATCTCACTTTTCTCCTTTGTTCTTTCTTAATAAAAAACAACTACTAATGCAAAACTGTTTAAGTCTTACCAAAACAAAATATTTAAGGCCCTTCATTAAGTGCCCTAAGCAAATGATACTTCTAAATATTTAGACAAAAATCTACTGGCTTCATTACAAATGAAAGCTGGCTATTCAGCCAACTAAAAGTTGTCTGTCTTTCAACTCTTTGAAGTAATTCCAGAATTAACACTCTGGCCTACTTTCTTTTGGAAAAAAAGTGGAAAAAATTTTTCTTTGAATATATATGTCTGAAATCTCTCTGAACCACTCATAATTCCAGATGCAAACAGTGAAGCTCCAGAACCCAGAGTATTAGATCTGTCAGCTGCCTCCTGTGGCACAAGAAGCCACCTTAGTCAGGAAAGCACAGAACCAGCTCCTTTAGCTTCCCTGAAGACCACAAGTCCACAATCACTATTCTCTCTCAGTGAGGATAAGATTACCACATGAATCTTTCCCTATGAGAAAACTAGGAAATGCAAGTTAACTGTGTGGCAGCAACAGTCAGCCTTGTATGCTCCTCTACTAAAGATGAGCTTGCAGATTCAGGGTGAAACTTTGTGAGAAGGCTGAACAGACAAAAATCTTCACTGTATCTGGTTGTTCTCACCACTCTGCTCTCAGACCCTGCAATTCTGCCCTCTTTCTTGCTCTGGCCCTAGTTGTACACCTCTTCTCTGTGGCAAATTCAAGAGATCAATCTATTAGAAGATAACACCTTTCTTTTTTGTTGGATTTCTCTTTGTGTTTCAGCAGTGATGAGCTGCTGCAGAAGCTCAAACCATCTTGGATACATTCAACTGTATCACATCCTGCAGACTGGAAGATCCTATCATGCAAAAAGCCTGAAAATGCATTATTCTGAAATCAAAGACTTGACTGTGAAATTGAAAGAAACAATGAACTAGGCTGACATAAATCACACCTTCTTTCCAAGAACTGTAATTAAGTATCTGAATTACAGACCCTGTAAGCATGGCTAGACCAAAAGTTGAATGGGAGCAGTGAGTTATGGGCCATGTGTTGTTATTTCAGCAGCCAGCATTGGATCGGTGCTACGACCAGATCATTTTTATATCCCACTGTGATTATACTCCTATGGGACTACATATTAAACCAATTCTACACCTGCAACAGGAGCAGAAGAGCAGCAACTGCATAAAAAAAAACCCCCAAACAAATCAAAAGCATTTCTAAGAAGCATGTAAAAGCAGACTTTAGGAAGCAGCAATCTCAATTCATGAAGCCTCAAAAAAGCTGTAACTATATTATCTAAGGCTGCTCTGTCTCAAAGCACTTCCAATGACATCCCAGATAAAACAGTATTGATCTAGAATGTTTTCTAAACTTGGGCCCACTTGAATTCTTGAATACTCTGCAATAAAAACCAACTCTGTCTTCACAGAATTACTGACAAACTTCAGTTGGAAGGCACTGACAGAGGGCAGCAGATTCAAAGCAGGACTTCAGGTTTAAACCACATGCACAAGGCCTTGGGCAGCCAAATTCTGAAAAATCACAAAGATGGAGATTCCACTAGGTTTCTGGAAAATCTCCTCCACTGATTAATCACACTCACTAAGAACAACTTATTCTTTATATTTCATTGGGATTTCCCTTGTTGCAATCTATCACTTCTTGTTGCTTTGTTTGCTACCTGAGAAAAGCATTCCTGTCCCATCTTGCCTGTAATTCTAACTGTACATTAGTCCATCTTTGGACCTCCTTCACCACATTAAACATGCAGAGGTTCCTCAGCCTCTCCACTTATATCACTAGCCATCTTATTTCCTCAGCTGAAGTTGCTCCCATTAGTCAGCATGTCTTGTAATGGCAGGCTCAAGGCTGTCAGATGCACCCTCATAAGTGCTGAAGAGAAGGAATAATCACATCCTACAGCAAACTGCCTATGCTATTTCTTATGCTCACTCTTGAAAAGCCCTTTTGCTTATCCTTTGACATGCTGACGTATTGAGAAGTACATACTGAAAAGCCCATTCACAGCTGCTGTTTGAAAGTTCTTTTTTAAAAACAAAGTTAATTAACTTGATGCTTTTACAGTGCCTTTGCATCAGCAGTTGTATTATAGTTCAAGTAAAGCTAGGTATCTAAGCAAATACAGTCAATGTTACAGAAATACTTTTTCTCTACTTTTACATGTGTAATACACAAATCTCCCACACCTCTCTCTTCCGCAGAACACAGAGAAAACCATTCTGGTTTGACAGATGCCTACTTATTAATTGAAGTGGCAAAAAACACACAGAGACAAATTAAAGTTATGGGTCTGAATAAGGTAGGAGGAAGAGTGATAGGAAAAATTAAAGACCTCAGAGCAATTTGTGACACTAAGTCCAAATCAAATTCAGACTTCTGTGCCAAGTATTTATCTGCTACTGTTGGGCTCTACGCAAATCCTTAATCAGCAGCTTCTGTGAGTCCCAACACTTCTTTCCAGACCTTTAGATCCCTCTCCACTAACTAGATGCTTACATACCTTGGTGGAATTTGGTCCCATTTGAGTAAGACTTATTTCTTTCTAGACCCAACACATGTCCTCTTTAGACATCACAGAGAGCACATTTAAATATTTGAAACTGAAATTTTCAAATACCAGACTTTTTAATGCCTGAAATCAAAGCCACTGCTAACATTATTTGCACAGCAGGAAAGTTTTGATGCCAGTATAGACAGTGGAAAAGCTTTTTCAGTATCATATACTGAAGTTCAGAAAAAATTGTCAAACTCCAAATCTTCCCACGTCATCACAGCTGGCAGATCTTGCTCTGCCTTTTTGGATAAATGCAGGATGGCCATCTATTGGCTACGAGAACAGTAAGCCTTGCAAATGGAAAAGCATACAGGTATCAAAAAGGGCTACTATGAGTTCCTACTGGCATCAGTCATTATGCAGCTAAGGAAAAAATAAAAATCCAAACCAAAACCAGATGTTTTCAGATGGACTTCATTTTCCCCTCACTGCCCTTAAAAGCTGCTTCTTACCAACAAGGAATGGAAACTGCTGCACTTTCCATAAAACAGAAGTTAGCACCATGTTGTAAAAAAAATGGTTAGTTATTTTAAATGAGGTGGTATAGTTAATTCCTTATGTGGAAATAAAAAGATTAAAAAGTATTTGAAATGATCTGAAAGATTTTGAAATGAATTTGAAAGATTAAAAAGTATTTGCAATGATCTGGCTTCCTCATATCCTACAGATTTTAAAGACGGTCTACCGATTAGTCTCAACACTGACATAAAATCTCTTTTGGTCATTACACAAGAAGTCCTCAGAACTGAAGCTTGAATGTCCTTCAATTTTGCCCTATAAGCTATGTTCACGCTGTAAAAAAAGGTCAGTGATCTGCCACTGGAAATGTTGCACCCTCATTTTGACACTGTCAGGGTTCTCTTTTGCACATCTTAAAAAGTAGCTCTCAGTAACTGAACCACCGAGGAGGCCTCTCCCCACTATTCTTACACATGACACTGACCAAAATACCTTCACCCTTTCACTGGGAGGCACAGAGGACAGATACAGAAGTTTAGGTGTGACAGTGACTAACTAAATCACACCAGGATGAATTTTCAAGACATCACAGCAAGAATCTTGACCATACTGTGCTCTTTTATATCATTGAGAATTAGGTATGTTTAGAATGCACGACTGATTACAGTTGTCCACAGAATGCACTGAATTTGTCATAATGCAACACAGGTTATAACAAGATAAATTAATTAATCTAGAGCCATTTAACTTCACAATGTTAAAATATATTCTGAAATATTTTCACTTTCTTCATTGTTTCTGCCATAGTAAAATCAATTCCTTTTTATCAGCAGTGAGTCCTAACATGATTGATAGCTCAATCAAAAGAACCCTAAATGCCACCAATACCACCAACCTCAGAGGCCTTGTATCTTTCAGGAACAAAATAGAATATTCAAGAACAACAAAATCTTCTGTGAACACTCCATTTCAGTCATATGAATTTAGAATGAGGAATTATCAAATGTTCCTATGCATGGGTTAATAGTAAAATTAGTATGTGTAATAGTAGAATAAAACACGTTCTGCCCACTATAACATTTAATAGCACACACTAATCTAATAATTAATTACTTAAACTCTGCAATATATGTAACTTGCCTTTTAAGAAAAGTATTCTTAGTATCTCAATTTTTAAGAGCCAAAAACCAGCTCTTCCTGTAACTTAAAATTCTATAAAGAAAATTCAATTAGAGACAACACTGGACGTTAGAAATGTATTTCTTATAGATTCAGCACAGGAAACCACTATTAATTACAGTGAAATGCACTGCCCATATTCCTTTTTCCAACATCAGAGGAAATTCTGCATGAGTTGTCTTTACAGCTTCCCAACTACTGCATAATTTTCTCGAATATCAGTGACTGTAACAACTTCTCTCTTGCACAGCTCAGTCATATTAAAATTTCTCTTCAGTGCATAGGAAAGCTACAAACGGTCAGCAAGAAAAACTGTCTACAGAGAACACATTTGTGCTTCCTTTCCAAGCCACAAAATGTAGAAGTTTAGGAGCCACTTCTTCCCCCCCTATCCATTTTAATGAAACCTTAAACTTTGCATAACTAGAAAAAGCTCTTTGCAATTGTTGCCATAGGGATAGTGAACTCTTAAAGGAATACACAAAGCACAGATTTCTACTGTAACACTAGCTTTCATTTCTCAATTAATTTGTAATTGTTCAACTTTAACATTACATGATAAGTAATGCTGAACAAAAGCATTTGGAATACTAGTTTGTTTCAAAATCTAACACTTCTCATTGTGCGTGTATTTAAGCCCAGTCCAGAAGGATATTTGGAAATTGAATAGAAGGCATTCCAAAGACTCATTACCAAATGAAATAAATGAAACTATTTTACAACCAGACAAGAGCATAGATATTTGCCAACTTAGAGAGTATAAAAATCACGAAATACTGCAGTATTTTTTTTAAATCCCAGAAATATACCATTATACAGATGACTGAAGGAAGCCCACTTTAGCAGAATGAGACCTGAATACAAAGAAATGTAATATCAGCTCTTAATTATTCAACACTGTATACCATGCATACCAATATGCTGAATTGCAAAATTAAAGGCAAAGCATCACAAAATTCTAACTAGTCCAAGTAAGGGAAAATACTTGCTTTCCCCCCCTCCTCCTACCCCCCATTTATAACATGAAACTGAGAACTGAAGCTGACACCTAAAATGATAAAAAAAAAAAAACCTAAAAAATTGAACTGTCCATATACAGGATATCTGACAAGCAACAGGGGAGCCAAAATGTCAGGACAAAGAATGAAAGCATTTTTAAGCTTTCTTCCCAAAGGGGACCCATAGCTACATAGATTCAACAAAGACCCATAGCTATACAAGAAGGAATTCTTAAGAAATTGGATATTATCTCCTGAAATCTTAAATTTGTTCTTTAGATCTTTCAGCTTCTCATCACATCTACTAAAAGACTGCAAATTTCATTTCTTGTAAGAAATTTCATTTCTGTTGCTCTTTCACCTTCAAAAATAAAGGTTAAATGAACTGCAGGAACACCAACATGGTTGAAGATGGAAGCAACTATCTCAGCATTACATATATTCCAAGTAGGCAGCATAAAAAAAGCAGAGGATGTCTTGATTTCACATTTCTTCAATTTTCTAATGATCCATAGAAGTTCAAACCAGTCCATGTAAATAATAATAAATTCTATACAGAACTGTTAAGACAGGTTTTATAGGCGTATCTTGACAACATAAATATATCAGAACAAATCCCACAATTAACCTTTTCTCCATTCCACAGTGAAACTGTGCTAATAAAAGATGTATCTATGTGAAGAATATTTTGCCAGCATAGTACAACTGTACCTAGAATACACAGATTAAGCTATAGTTTCACAACACTTTTTTCCACTGCAGTACCAGCTTAAGCAGTCCTCATTCCTCAGCTGTGCTGGCACAACTGTTTGTGCAGCTGAGCAGTGAGGCCAGTCAGGGAATCGATCCAGGTTAAAAATAATATTTTTCTGATGGTAAATTCCACAATCTGCTTTGCTGCAAAGCCACCTGGCACATTTACTAGTTACACCAGCACAACTGAGGGGCAAGGCAGGAATAAGAAGCTAAGGTCAGGGCAGCCCATGCTAGTGCTGACATGGAAAGAAATGCTCATGAAACTACACTCTTGGTCTTTAAATGTTTTGGCATTCCCCGATTAAGTAGATTATCCAACTACTGCAGAATAAAAGGGAATACTAACTACTACCTCACAAGCATGTTTAAAAAAAAAAAAAAGGAGGTTTCCACCTACTTTTCAAGAAACTCTATGCAAGGGCTACAAGAATTTCTCTTAGAAACTCATTTAAAACAGAAGCTTCAGACTGCCTCCTCCCATCCCCCTGCCACCATAATTTCCTGTCTGTGGAAGAAGTGTATTTTATCATTTACTGCTTCTTTCAGTAGCTCACACACACCCGACTTGACCCTGGATCTCTATCCTACAGACAAAGAGGCAAAATGTAACTCCATTCGTCCTCTTAACAAATCCGAGGGAATGGAAAAGGGGGGCAAAATGAACCGGTAACTATGACAGTAACAACTGTTTACAGCACCTTTGTATGGATGCAAATTTTCTGTGCTCTGATACAGTAACAAGACTAAAACCATACAACTCATCTCACAATATTGGCTATCCTATTTGTGCAAGGGCTACCTTAGCTCCTTGGTCAGATTTTAAGCTTCAGCTGCAATAGGACAAGACTTTCTGTTAGTGATCTACTTTACTCCAAGTTTATTCGAAAAGACGTCTACAAGACCATGAAAAGGGATGAACCCTTGTTGGCTGTGCTCTATTGATAGAAGCACTTATTACCTCGGGCACGAGCTATCGGCACACGAATACTCAGGTTTACAACTACATGGATAAAGCTTCCTGACAGAAGCTGGTTTATATCATGTTAGCATGGCATGGAGCCATACTCCACACACACAGGGAGCACACATGTGTCTCAACCACACTCCAAATAAGCACCCCTGGCACACAATCTTCTACTTCCTGCTGGTTACAGCACAATTTTTGAGAGTATTGCAGTTAATATTGGAAAAAAGTATGCTTTTACTTTTTCTTAAAAGGAAAAAAAGACTTATTCTGGGAACACTGAATTATTTCATTTTATATCTGATTCACATATACATACTTCACACTTAGACAAGTCTCTGAACACGTATCAAAAAAGTCAATAAATTCAATGCATTCCAAACATTTAAATTTAAAATATATCAAACAGCTATGTCAAATTTTTGTGGCTTCTTTCTACAAATTTGCTTCAAATCATTCATTAAACATTTTTAACACCATTAACTTAAAGAATAAGGAATAATTTTTTTTCACCTGTTAACTTCAGATATTTATAATTAGATTTAATTCAAAATATAGTTCAGAATTTTTGATAAGAAATATTGTAATTGAAGAATAAGCTTTATAATACTGATTTGGAAGAATTTTTAACACCTAGTAGAGACTGAATGCTTTCCAGCTGTGGCTGGGCAGGGTACTTCTTAGAGATGGACCATGAAGAACAGGCCTTGTTTAGTATTTTGATTCTTTATTTACCTCCCAATACAATATGGCAAACCTGTAATCATAATATATGAAAGGCTGATGACTCTGGACTACCTTTTTTTTTTAAAAAAAAGGCAAACCCAAACCTCAAGCAGGGATTACTATAGTGTCAAACACCAACACAGACTTAACTAAGCTTAAGACGGAATTCCTCTCCCACCTGAATATAGCTTAGCACAGAATCAGTCAGGTTGGAAGGGACCATAGGGGGTCATCGGGTCCAACCTTCCTGCTCAGGCAGGATCATCCCAGAGCACACGGCACAGGATTGTGTCCAGATGGTTCTTGAATATCACCAGGAAGGAGACTCCATAGCCTTTCTGGGCAATCCGTTCCAGCGCTCAGTCACCCTCACAGTAAATTTCTTCCTTGTGTTCAGGTGGAACTTCCTCTGCATCAGTTTCTGCCCTTTGCCCCTTGCTCCATTACTTGTCCCCTCCCAGGAGTTAAGGTTATGCACTTCCAAACCTATTCAAATAAAAACTAGCCGGAAGCAGGCACTTCTTCAGCAATTAAGAGACACAAATTACGACAAGCACTGCATTTGTTTGACCTTGCCCAAATGACCCCAAACTACTGATCATCTTGTGGTATAACTACAGTAGTCCATATCATGAAGGAAACACCACTATGAAGTTTTGAGACAGTAGTCTGGCTTCTCATCTGGTCTGAACACACCTCTGCAGGGGTCGGCTTTCACTACACTACTGTTACAGTATAAATTCTGATAAAATCATGGTCAAACTGTAGCCTGTGGGAACCCACAAACATACTTTATTTAGGTACTTGTTCTAGCACCTTGACTAGCCTTGTATTACTCTGATAAAGAGTACTGAATTTTGATGTGACCAAATACACCACCCAATACAAGTACTACCAGTTTATCTTGCACAGAAAGTAAACCATGTATCTAAAAATGCACATTTCCTCTTACATACGTCTTAATGCACCATTATGGTAACACAGACGGGCCTAACTAATCTATTCCTTCTCAGAAGATCCTGCAGTAAGATCCTACGGAAGAGTAGCTGAGCAAACAACAGCAGCCTGCTGTCACTCAGTGAGGCTCCTTTCTAAACACCACTCCAGAGCTCTTTTGGCAAGTGTCCTCCACCACATCTTGTTGTGCAAAGGTGTGAGAAAAATTATTTAACAGGACAATATCTATTAAAAGCTAGCAAGTTACCTGCAGTGAAGTTTCTTCATCTATTTATAATTCACCAGTCATTTTTCTGTGCCCTCACACCTCCAAGCCAGGCTGGCTCAACAGGTTGCTGCTGCCACCTGCCGGAAGAGCTTTACTCTCCCTTCTCCATCACAAAAACATCTCTGGATCTTCTGCTCACTGGACACTTGAAAAGGGGCAGTCCATTTGCTAGTGATAAGAAAGTGATTATCTGGCAGGTAAGGGGCAGATTTTCAGATCAGGTAAGATCTGAATTTGTCTATAGCAAATGGAGTTGGTTAAAAGAGGTACCAGAGAAGTGCCAAAACAAGCCCACGTGTAGAGGAAGATAAATTTCGTTTGTTAACAGGCAGGGATTCTTAGACTGGCACGGTATTATTTCCAGTGACAGGAACAAGCAGAATGACTGCTGAACTCTCAAGGCCAACTAGCATGTTGCTAGTTATAAATAAAGCCCACCTACTGTTATCATCAACAAAACTAACCACGTCAGCTAACAGAAACCATAAAAAGTTGGTTCCTCAAGTCCACCATTTTCACACACACGTTTAAAGACACTTGGGCCTTTGAAAATAAAACTCAGCTGACTTTAGGTACCTTCTAGAATTCTTGGTCTTGCACCCCTCTGCAATGAAAATATAGTCTGAAGTACTGAATGAATAAGAAGTAAAGATCACACATATTTAATTTCTAGCTTTCAATGAATCTCCAAGGAGTTGAAACAAACTACTCCATTGTAAGCAACTGTGCTAATACCCATCAGTCTGGAAAAAGAACAGAAAACCAATTTATCTGTCTACTAAAGTCCTTCAAATTTGAATTAAGTCTCCTGAAGTTGCAAGTGAGCTAAGGCATGAAGCATGAACCAAGGAACTGACTTGTACAGATATCTGGTAATTCATAAAGATAATAACTTCCACCAGAGTGCCACCATGATGCATTAGCTTCATCACTCAACTGTGAAAATGCTTCAGAACACTAAACATTCAGCTGGGTAGTTTTACATTTTTAACTTTATGACAAATGTAATTTTAGATTAATTGTAGTCAGCATGAAGCTGATTTGAAGTGTTTGGAATTCCAGTTTTAAAAGTAAGAAACAGTCATCAATACAGATGATCACATACAAATGGGCTCTAGTTTTTTGGAAGTTTTCAGAAGAAAGTCTGAAAGAAGAAAGAAAGGAATTCTTATCCATACAATTTCTTTTCCTTTCTTTCACTTTGTTTCCTTCGACATAATCAGCAGTTATGTCAGCTATGTTTTTCAGCATTGAAGGACAGAAGATTGTGTTTTAAGAATACTGAAATTCTAACTTCAGTACTGGGCAGCACCAGGCAGCTCATTGCAAGACCACTGGAGTTGGCAGATTGTTTCTTCTACTTACTTGTGTCATTTCTTCATGCACATCCTACCAGTGAACAAAAAATATACTCAGAAACCAACACTTTAATGACCCTGTATCCCTTTTAATCTAATCTGTTATCTGCTAAAGAGCAATCTTGCCACAGTCAGCAAGACCAAACCAGGTAAAGATGTCGTGTGAAATAGGTCTGGCATTGTAGCTAGAAGAAAAAGTTAAAAACTGGTATAGAAAGAGCACAGTGCAGATTCCCTTGCGGAACACTCACGTAAGTAAAGAAAGGAGGAGAAAGGTTCCTAAGAAACATCCCACCAATGAGAAAAATAATCTCACATAGCAGACACTCAGTTTAAACTGCAGATCTTTGGAGAGGGACAGATGAGCCAATAATGCCTACTAGAAACAGGCTTTGTCTTCCCCCGAGTTCCTTTAACTTAATATATTGATATAAATCCTACCAAGTATTGTATAAAATAACAACATTTTCAATATAAAAGTCCATATGCCTGCCTACCATGACTTGCTGGTCCAGTTCTTGGTAATTACATCTGCTCTTGAAAGATATGTTTTACTGGCTGCTCTGATAAAACTTTTGTCTACCTCAAAACATAAGACACTCAAAGCTCAGGCTCTGCCCCTCTAACTCCAGCAATTTTCAACATCTTAAATTTCATAAGCTGCCAAGAGAAAACTGCTACCTACATGAAGTTGTATGATACATTTTGCATGTAGGGGATAAAAAACCAAAAAATCCTTTTTCTTTTTCTCAAGGAAAAAAGTAAGCACACATGTTCCTAACCAAGAAAAGAGGACTAAAAAATTCAGAGCAGATTATCAGATAGCACTTCCCCATGCACACACAGACTCATGTTCCTCACTTGTTGTTTGCCCAAATAAAAGCAAATGTCTGCTTTTTATGCATGACATTAAAGGTAAAAACCAAATATCTGAAAGCTATAATCTGGCCCCTTAACAGAGCAAAGATACTTACAACATCACTATCCCTAACAGCTGAAGAAAAAAAAAGAAATAAAAAACCTTCTCCCTCATGAACATCTGTGCCTTAAGAAAAAAAGGTTAAAATAGTGGTGTCAATAGTGGTACCAATTCCTTTCACAGACTCAAAAAATGAAGAAATTCAATTAAGAGAGTCAATTAATTATTTAGGCCCAATTAAAAGCCAGTTTGTTCAGAATATCCAGGCAGAAAATTAGGTTCTTCAGCTTTTCAAAGAAAATGGTCTCTTATCTGTCTTTACACCATTCATACAGATCACATTTTCTTTTTGCTGAAGAGCAGCTTCAATTAGAATGTTTCATTACAGATAACTCATAACTACAATCCAGAAAACGAAGTCAGTATATTAAAATGTATACATTTTAATAAATGTAAATTTTTATTCAACTGAAAAGCAGAAGTGAAAGAAAATCATGGGTTTTGCTAAGGTAAAAATTTTGATTGCATAGAAAATGATTGGCTAATGCAATCAAGTCATATGTTTCTCTTATTTTAATGAAACATAAAACAGATTTGTTCTAGAGGCAAACAGTTTGGGTTATTTTAAGGATTTGCGGACATCTTCCTCCAAGAATTTATTCATTGGGGTCACCTTTTGAGAACAGCAAGCTCAAAGATACAATAATAACCAAATGTACAATTAAAAGATATGCCTAGTGATCGAATAGAACAAATCTTCAGTTTAGCGCATTGCTGTACTTATTTCACCCGTATTTTCCTGAGAAAATTACTACAATTATTAAAGAAAATGCCCTGAAGTTTTCTTGCTAGGCTTCTAATCCAAAATAAACTCTCCTTATTTTATTTTGCCATGCTTTAAAGTTTTTGCAATTACATGTGAAACTGGAATAGTAGGACAAGCCTCAAGGAAGCATCAAATGCAACTCTCTCACCCTCCTCCAGCACTGACACCTTGTCCTGCACAGCCTAAAATGGTGAAATCACTTCTGGTGAACTCCCATTCCATAGAGGTGGGTAGGTGGAAAGAGGCTAATGCGCAAAGAAAAGTATCCACCCACTCTCTGGAAGTACACCGATCATTTGGAAAACACTTGCGCCTTTCATAGTATAACGATATCACCTATCACTGCCCAGAGAGTCGAAGCAGTCAAACGTGTACCCACTATCAGACACTTGGATACTGCTTAGAAAGCCCTCTGGTCCTATTTCCCACAGAAACAGATCCAAGTAGAATGAAAGGTTTGAAGCACCTGGGCCAGGGAATGCGTAGTGAGATAACTAACAACTTCCAACTTCCCTATTGTTCCCTAATGATAAACCAAGGAACTAAAGGACAGCTTCTTCTTCCTTCTCATTTATGTTGCGTGACTCACCTTGAGACACACCTCAGTTTATTTCATGAACTTTGAGATTTAAGTTCCCAGCGACTTTCACAGTATTCCCTCCTGCTCAAGGAGCAGAGGATTGTGTCTCACACATGCTTTTGTGTGTCTCACACACACTTCCGGGCTGATTGAATACTTCTGAGCTGGCTCAATATTTTCTTTTCCATTCTTCAAGCCTTTACAAAACTCAAACAATTTCTTTAATTGATGGGAGAGGTCCCACTGGCAAATCCAGTGTTTGCATAAATACCTACTGGAAGCAAGATCGGCAAAAAATAAATTCCTTTTTCATCTTAATCAAGGACTTGACTTGTTTACCAATGTATCATTTACTCATAATATTTTAATGACAGTAAGGCTGGGTGTTTCAGCTACCCCTTAAAATTCTGTTCCAAAACAATTCTATACTGCCACTGCCATTCCCCTGTTCCCAGGCATGCATTCCTCCTGTCCCTCCCCTCCTTTGAGTGGCTAACTCTCGCACTTATCTGCAGCAAGCCATTTCATGGAGCAAAATCAGGACAGGGAATAATGTCGTGTTAATCTTTTGCTAGTTTAGCTTTGAGTCAGATGAATATCAGGTGAACACAGTAGAAGAAGCAGAGCAAATTCACACTGATTTACAAATCACACCCTTAACATTTCCTAAGGACAATGTTGGACAGGGGAGAAAAATCAAGGCTCTACCCAACACTAAATCAGACTTTTCTGCTTTTACGTTACCTTAGCACTAGAATAAACACTGAAAAAATTAAAAAACTAACCCTATCACACAAAGCTGCTTCTGGCAGTTGTTACAAACAAGCAACAATGTAGGCCTGTAGGATAAGAAGAAGGAAACATACAAGTTCTAGAGAAGCAATACAAAGGGTAAATAACAGCAAACCACTTCCTTCACTTGGTAGCAGCTATAATTGGAAACAACTCTGTCAAAACACAGCACCTGAACTGAAAGGCAGTGGAGAAGTTTCAGAAAGATTGGTAGGACAACACCAACAGAGTTGGTGTCCCAGCAAGAGTCAGGGAAGAAAAGACCTTTAGCTATTTAACACAGTACCGTAAGCAGAAAAATGGCCACAGAGCTCCCCTTTTCTGACAATCCTCTCCTCTAGAAGGGCAATTGAGATCCTTGAATACAAAGGGTGTCCATATTAGGAAGAGACCCACAGCTGGGCTGCCATAGTTTTAGGCTAACAGAGCTTCACTTTGTATCTGCAGTTATCTTCACCTGTGAAACTGCACTGGCAGAAATCCCTGGGGTAATGGTGGAGGACTTTTGACAGCTGCCAGGAAAAAGGGGAAAAGAAAGGGTCAAGTGTGCTCATGGAAAACTGGTTGGTGTTTTCTCTTTCTTCTCTATTAGTTCCCAAACCAACTCATCTAAGGACAAACCCAAGGTCACCACTGCAACATTTTTTGGGAGGAAGCCTCTAGGTTCCACTTATTTTCTGCCAAATTCATAGTAGTAGACAAAAATAAACAAAAATCCATCCATTAATCTGGGAAAAGCCTCTCCATCAACACCAAGATGAGGTAACAGACACTGATAGGCATGTGTCAAATAGAAATACTCATGGTGGTGACCGTACAACTTGGTTTTCCTGTTGCTTTTCTTCCCATTTTCTTCCCTATTTGATGCACAAATAGAGAAAAGTAACAGACATCTAAGCAGCTATTCCTCTAGCTACCAGTTAGCTTCCCATTCTTATATTCTTCTAGAATAAGATGCAAATTTCCCATCAAGGAATTAATATGTAGTTTTAAAAATTGCTTTTTTTTTTTTCTTTTTTTTTTTCTAAGTTTCCCATGTTTCACTATGAACTGTCTTCAAGGAAGACAAGAGTGCTAGTTGTTCTCCATCCTTTTGTTAAGGAAAGAAAAATATGATTACTGCATTTGCTGTTATGTAAAGGAATAATATCACTGATTCTTTTTTCTGCATTTTACACCACACAGGATTCAGGGGAAGGAGACTAACAAGGGGAAAGAAAGCCAGGAAGAGCTGAAATGTCTCCAGCTTCTCAGTACCTATTGTTTCCTGCTGTTACAACCTTTAAAAGAAGATCACTAACCTTTTTACAAAGTAACTTATAATCTACTTTTTTCCTAGCTTAAACTAAATATCCTTACAAGAACCCTGACAACAGATACATACTAACAAGAAACTAGCTACCCAAAAGGAAAAAAAATTAACTACATAAGGAAGCTACTCTGGAAAAGGAGGACAAGAAAGAGTAACAGGAAAGCTGCGAAAGAACAGGAAAGATGCCTCATGGCATCAGGCGAGTAAAGAGCTTTTAGCCTTGTAAGATCTTCCACTTTGTCACGTCACTTGGGAAGAAAAAAGGGTCCCAAAGCAGCAGTAAGTTTTACACAAAAATTCACATAAAAAAATCCAGAGGACTTGCAACTAAGATTTTGTCCTTGTATGATCCCTATTCCAGGCCCTCTCTGTAAACTGTGGACAGAGAAGCAGAAGAAAAGCGCAGAAATAAACCATTTCTACTCAGATTTTAACTTCCCATGCTGTTTTCTGGATATTTTCTGGATATATTTTCTAGATACTTATATCAGCTGATGGCCTTTTATTAAGGGAAAAAAAAAAAGGAAAATAGAAAATGTATGTACAGTTAAGAAGAACTGTTAAACCTCAATGTTTATCTTCTAACCAGAGATATAGCCAGATAATGTGTATTTTGAGGAAACTAAAGAAAGCTGAAAACCCACTTTATAAAAATAAATATTAAACAAGTGTATGGTGAAAAAGTAACTCTGCTAGTCTGGACAGCTCTTCACAGCTTCGACATACTAATACATTTCTTGCATTTGCAACAAAGATAAGAGTCCTGTTAATAGAAGTAGACCGACTTTTGAAAGATAACATAAACAGCGTCACACAGATAAACCAGCAAAGAATTTGTAACTATCTGGCTCTGTATGTAACAAGAATTCAATTTTTCACTCATCCCAGTTTTTTAATACTTATACTGCAAAACTAGTCAGCCATAGGTTACAGTTAGGCATAATTAAAAATGCAGATGGGGACTTTTCAGAGGAACTGGTAAGAACCAAGGCATAAAAAAAGTACCTCATGCTTTAATTTTGTGATATCATCATCATTTCCCCCATAAATAAATAGCAAACTAAGTTCTATTCCTTCCAATTACATAGTTTTATTCTCACAAGAGGTTCAGAAAGGCTGATAAAGGAGTGACAACAAATTCTTAAGTTCACAAGGCAAAAAAAGCTGCACTGCTAGGCTTCTGCTAAATCAATTTAAAATCCCAGTCAATCTGTATACAGCAGAAAACAAAGATACAACAGCCAGAAAAGGTGGCAATAGTAAAACATAAAATGAGAAAGGGCTTTTGAAACCAGTGAATTTTGACAGTCTGTACAGTCACTGCAGGCATTCTGCAGCATTCATTGATACGACAGTGTAAGGTGATGACTTGCCCTTATCACGAACAGGCAGCAGCTTGAAGTCAGACAGACAATGCCAAAATACTGTTTTGTCCAAGACTCTTAAGAACTTCAAACATGAAGAAAAATTTTTAACTAACAAGATCCCATGCTAGTATAACTCTGAGTATTTTTCTAGATGAAGTATTCCTCTCAGTACAAACTATATTTTGTTGAGGCAAGTTGCAGGTCTCAATCTCATTTGCTTTGGCAAAAATTTCCCCACTCATTGATGGGGAGTGGAAAAAACATTCCAGAGAGCTGCCCCTGGCTCTGCACTGAAGAAACATAAGCTTCAGTTTGGCCTGTTCTTTTGGCCACTTTCAACAGGAAGGAAGCCTGTAGCTCCATCAACTCTGCTAACTCCATTAGGTGGTACTTTGACTTTAAGATATACTCTTGTTACAGCAAAACTACTGGCAACCAAAACCCGTAAGAAATCAAACAAAACCAATATAATAAATGCAACCAAGAAAACATGAAAGAAATCACAGCCTAAACTTTAGCTTGAAGAAGTTGTTGGTATCTCCCAGCCCAGAACCTCAACATGCAGGTCAGATTAGCAACTACTGCTGAGTTCCAAAGTCCATTCAAAATCTGCAACTAAAAGAAAGAGAACACCTACACACTAGTTTTGATTTACTCATCTTTAAATAAAGCTTTGTATTCATTCCTATGTTTGAATAGCAGATTATAATTTAAGAGATTTACTAGTTTTGTTTTATAACCATTCTTTCAAAAGGCTCCAGCTCTAGGCCACAAATAACGCTCCCTTGTAGTTCACAGGTGAAACATGAACATCATTACACAACATCTGTTTTGCTATGCTATTTTAACCACATTTTTCCACAAGAGTGAACAAGTGCTACACCTTATCTCTCAATCCTTCTCTCTCTCCATAGTTTACATACTCATTGCACTTACACTTACCCATTAGCCACAGTTTCACAACTTTTAGCGGGACCTGAATTTCCTACTGCACTGCAAAACTGGACTACAGCATTTAAAGATGAGAAAACCTTGGAAAAAGCTCTGTCTTATTGACAAAAGAAGACTGCTAGAACTCTTGCAGGCACCATCACTTAAAGCTAATTAAAATACAGCTTTTGAAAGCACTTAAGACTTATTGATTATGTCCAGATAAGAGGAGAAAAATTACTGTTACCACCTTTCATCCAGATAGGTCACTAGTGAAGATTTTATACAGTGGTAGAATCCACATACATGGGTTTTGTTGTGAAGTTAGTTCAACTAATTAAGTTCCACTTTTTGAAGGGCTAGCTTTTAATGTACACCATTTCACTATTTCAGCTGGTGACTGTGAACGGCTGCAGTGCCACAGTGCATAAGGATGATTCCTTGAACTGGTATTCCTACTATTCTGTCATAGGACCACTGTCAGGCCTACAGTTTCATGAGGGGCTTTCATCATCCACAACGCCAGCTTAATTAACTCTTACTTCTTCTATATATGTATTCTTCTGGTTTTTCTACTGTATCTCAGTTTTGCAGAAAAACCTATTTATGGGCTCGTACTAAAACCACCTCAGTGAACTCAAAAGAAAAGGATGGCAAATCCATGCCCTGTCACTGATGTAGCATAGAACAACCCCCTCAGGGTGAAGCTACAGGAGGCTACCAGACTGATCCAGCAGCTCCTCAGCACCCAGGGGTTAGTCTCAGCCCACAAGATCACCTAATTTAAATAGCAATCTGGTTAATTTTCTAACTACCCATACAGAAACTGCCCTCACAGACAGATGAGACCAGAACAAGGGACCAGCTGCTTGTGTCAGTGAAAGCAATCTTCCCTCTTCAGTCACAGCAAAATATCAATGGCCCCTGATGCTGACAAACACCTGTGTTCCTCCATTTTTTGCTCTAAATCGCCTGTCTCAAAGCCATTTTTTAATATTACTTCAAGAGTAATACATGTATGTAGAATACTGACAAAATAGCAAAAGCATTCCTTTCATGGCAGCAAAGGCCTATTTTTTATCAATAAACCAGAACTACTCAACAACATTGCAGCTCTTCCACCAAACTAACACCATTCTATGCACATAACTGCACCACACCAGCCACCCCCGAAGGCAAGACTGCTGCTTAGGGAAGCATGACACTCTTTCATCCACCCCAAAGCAAGCAGCCATGCTGGAACCTTCCCAGCTTTGACACGACCAGCATCATCAGAACAGTGAAGATACCACACTCAAACTGATATTTTTCCTCCACAGTATATGTATGTAAGCATTACTGGCAGAAACTGAATTTTCCTTTTGATCTGGAAACCACAGGGGTTTTCAGCCCCATGCAGGGGAAAAGAAGAAACAAATAATGGGTATTTTCTCTGAACCTTGCTGCTTAACACATCACTTGCTAAAGAGTCTCTAAACAGACTGGAAAGAACAGGAATTTCCACAATCCAAGCAACAGTTTTCACCTGCTGCTTATAATTTATTTTATTCTCCTTCACCAGATATTGTGGAAGAGGGACAAAATAAAGTGTTGCACTTTACACATGGAAAAGAAAGATCAAAATGGGCTTCTTGTAGAGACACAGAAACCAATCCTTTAGCAACCTTTTTACACATATGTTCACATGAAGTTTTAATTCAGACACAGAACAAAATTAAATACATATTTTAAGAAAATGCTTGTGGTTAAATTTTCCTTGTATTCAACTCATTTTCCAAAGAAATAAAAAGTTCTCATTCTGAGTGAAGCCCCAGGTGTGTCACAGATGTGACCCAATGTGATAACCTTCAATCTCAGCTTTGATACACCAACCTCTACCCTAAGCAGCCACCAATGAACACAAGCTAGTGAGAGTCTAACTCAAGTGATTTCGTAACTCTTCTATGAGTTTACCAGACAAATATAAAAAGTCATGTCAAAACATCACTAAATGAATTACAGCTATCAAAGACAGTTTTAATTACATTTTCAAGATTAGAACAATTTTTTAAATGACTGGAGAACTAACAGGCCTAATAAATGAAAGATAAAAATACTTTGCTAAATGTCTTTGTCTAATCCAATATATGCACCTAGGTAAACAAATCTATTATTCATGGGATTGCAAACTCTTCTAGGACTGACTTATTTAATAAATATTTATACACTGCCTTGCACAAGAGGGCCTAATCCACATTAAATTCTAGTCAATACAATATCCTAATCTTGTATTGGCAGTTTTTACAGTAAGACAGTTTTAAATACACAACTTGGTCTATACAAAATAATCTTATCCCCATTAACCAAAGACAAGAGCAGTACTTAAAAAAAAAGATAAAAAGACACCAGATTTTTTTTTTTTACTGCTTTGTACTTATCAACCTAAAATGCCTTTTTAAGCACACTTTTGCTGAACCCCTGGAGATTGTCAGTTCCCAGGCTTAAGGCTGTTGGACTTAAGAAGGCTCTTTAAGAAAGATAACCTACCATTCCCTTTGAAAAATAAATGCTTGTTCAACAAATGCAAAGTTGCAGTTTGAATCAGTTGAATGAATAGAAAGAAATCCAAGTACATAACTCGAGACTTTTTTTTTCCCTATCATTCTCTCAGGAAAACCTAAATGAAGCAGGGGCAAACTTAGCAATGATACTCTGAAGAAGAGACAAAATGGGAATGAAATGACAAGTGCTGAATGCGTGTCTTAAGAAAGATATCAAAAAACGATTAGAACAAAAAAGAATGACAAAGTTAAGTATAAACAAGAGGGCACTAATGCTTCAGCTATAAAGTATAGATCAGCATGCCTAGGCCAGGTAAACAGAGAGGATATGAATGACCAGATTTCCTCTTTCCTAGCTCATCTACAAATATGCTAGGATGTCAGTAAAGTGGTTGGAGGAGATAAATTCTGCATGGCACAGATTTTTCAAGGAGTAAAGAAAAAATAAATAGAAAAAACAAACAGAAAAAACTATGAATGCTGTAAAAAGACGGGAGAGTACTGCAACAGGAGGGAAGACTTAAGTTCTTAAGAGTTTAAACATAAACTGAATTGACAAAAAATACAATTACAGGCCATACTGTACAACTTAAATATTTCTTCAATTGTGTGCTTTTTCCCCATATATAGATGAAATAGTTCTTTTTTTCTACCTGGGGAAATCAGGCTTAGGACTTACACATGGAAAGACTTTTCTGCATTTCTAGCCTTCATTACAAAACAGAAATTGATTCCCAGAACCCAAACAGCTTCAAGAAAAGAGATGATTTATCTGAATGTACATGTCATTTACAGCTTTCGAGGCATCAGATCAGTAACTAATGTCTGTGGCACATTTAAATTTTGAAATTTACTGTATTTTTTTAGGTACTTTACTAAATCTGCCTCATTTACCGTGTTAAAAAAGACATTCTGAGACACTGATAAACGGATGGATCGGCAAGAGATTTTTACACACAGTGCAATTTCCTTTGACAAATGCATTCTAAAGCCCTAGCTTTGGCAGTCTGTAAGAGTTACTCCCTAAACATATTTATGCTTGATCTTTATACAAGTCATTTATGAAAACACCTGAAAACAGGAAAGCATATTCTTGAGCAATAAAGACAGGCTGCAGCAGATAAAAGGTTGCTGTTAAAGACTATTTCCCATCTGCAAGTGATTTCTCATCCATTCCTACTAGCATTATGGACAAAGTAGAAGTGTACCAGGCAAATAGTTATTTCAAGAGTCAAAAAACTCCATAAAATCTTTAGTCTGTAATAAATTTATATTAAAAAGCAAATAATTTCAGGCTTACTAAAACAATTTGATACTACCACGGCTCACCTTTACAAAGAAATCAGTTAGACCTGGGAGTACATCACATGCAGCACTGCATGCAGCAGCCCACAGAGACATGATGACTGAATTATACTACCAGCATGCTACCAATGTGCAAGTCACATTATCTAAGGAAACCATAACTATACATGATGTAGCAATAAATTAATGGTTTTTATAGTGTATTTTGAGAAAAACATTTATGTCTTATGCACTTATGTAACTCCTCCCTTACTCATGCACATTCTTGCCCCGTGCTGCTTCACACACAGTGTCAGTCTGGGCACTCCTGTTGAATCAGACCCACACATACACAAGAGCAGGCACAGCTCAAGAGGCTCTGTAATGAGTGGAAGCAACAACATCACCAGTTGGGGTTTTTTTTTTGAGTCTTCCTCTTCTTAAGAAGCTATTTTAATGTGATTTTTGTTCAGGGTGCAGTCCCAGAAACACCAAAAGTAATACAGTCCTGTTTCCCACAGATTTTCTCTCAGTCTCTGCCATGCCCCTGTGTTCCAATTAGTCACATTCCACCTCTATCCCAGATGCCTATTATCTTACACTCTCCTCCAAACACTGGCCACAATATACTTAACCTCTCATGTCCTCTAACTACTGACTGAAGAAATGAGTACAGCACTTCATACCTCATTCTTACCCCACAGACAGTTGGCAGCTAAGTATAGGTAACTGCTTAATTCATGCAAAACTTTCCCCTTAAGAGATGATCTTAATGAAGCCATCAACTTTTAAGAACTTTCCTTCAACATTATTACAATGTAAAATCACACATTGACCCTTGGCTAATTTCTCTGCTGAAATTTTGATGAGCTCAAAATTTACTGAGACACAAGATTAAATGAAATACAATTGCTCAAGATTTGTGACTTTAGAAAAGCAAATTAAAGACAGTTTATACACTACAAAAATATATAAAACCAGCAACTATTAAAAAAAAACAAACCCACAGAAAATAGATGCATCTAAACAATCCACAAAAGAATAGCTGACTCTGAACTCCCAGAGTGCAAAAATTTATTTTCTAGCATGTCCAGTCAACTAAGGCTTCTTAAAGAAATTGCATTTATGTGTTTTTTCCTTTTAATAACTATCTGCATCCTCTGATCATTTTCAAGTGCATTTTAAAGGACATATCAAATCTCACAGATAAGAAGGGTTCTACAATTTTTCTGAAAACTGGCAGCTTTGTAGAAAAAAGTAACTTGAATTCATGCTTTCAATGAGAATAAAAGCAGGTGGAATTCTGCCTTGTCCATTGGCAGCCCCAGAAGACCAGCCAGTCAGCACCACATAGCCTCAGATTTGATTAATTTTGGAATAACCATAAGATATATTGCATTTAAGTGGTTATCTACCTTAAGTTAATCATCAAAGCAGTGTGTATGCATATAAAATGGCTTTGTCCCATTTTTGGCAAATTCTAGCAAACCTAACAATATCATGACTAATAGGTGTACAGTCCTAGTTGCTTGGGTGATCATTTTTGAAAAACTTGTATATACAACTAACAGTTTTCTTCTGCCATGGAGCATTCCTAAGGGAATGCTTTTTTAAACACTAAAGGGAGCACAAGGTTTAAAGCCATGCTGAAACACAGATTTTTAAATAATGGAAAAATTAAATTCTGTTCATAGTACAACCAGGATCTGAATGAGTTTTAAACCACTCATCCTTAAAGACAGCGAAATCTGATATTCATCTGTGCTTAGAATAGAAAAGAGCTACACATTTTGCATATTGCTACAAAAATTGATTCCACATAGCATTTTTCTAAGAGTAGAATGCATATTTCAAACAAAAAAAGATATTTTTCTGGTAAAATTCTCTGACTGCAATTTATTTAGTGCATTACCAAATTATGCTTGACTTCCTGCAACCAAAAAAAAAAAGATCTAATACATTCTAAAAATATTAACTATTTAACTACACCTTAACTGCACCTATAGAAACAAGAATACTCCAAGTGGTGCCGTTCATTCAACAACAGTCATGTTCCAATATCGGGATAATACACACAAACCCCACAGATTTTTAAACTTATGTCAAGCTATTCCACTTGGTTTCACTAGAATCTGATTACCACCAATTAAGGAACACCAACCAAAGGCAGTGTAACAGAAACCAGAAGTCTCAGTAAATGTCTGTATAGCGTTTGCAATAATTTCTTGATTGGGAGTTGTACATGCTGATCAGTTCAATAAAAACAAATCCCTAATTTTATTATAATTAGGATAAAGGTCCACAAAAACTTCTGTCAGGGAACGCACCAATATTATGTCAGTGATCTTTTGGTAAGCATTCTCAAGAGAGGATGAAACTGAAACAACTATTATACTGAAAAACCCCTGAGGACATTGAAGAGTTTATAAAAAAAATTATCCAGTGGTACATCTGACAGCTTTCTTGCTTTCACAGTTGCATTTAAATATGTGGAATCCAAACCAAACCAGGTTGCTAAGGAGGGTTCAAGATACCTTAGAGCATCCAGCAGCATTTCTCCTCCTTGAAACAGAAAGCGCACACTTGCCCAACTGAGATAACCTACCACACCAATGAAGTGAGAAAACCCCAATTTGAATCACTGTATACATTTGTGGTAAAAAAGTTACTTTTAATGTCAAACATTTAAATATTTGAGTTTTGAATACAGCTTTAAAAAAATCCAGCTCTGAATCACTGGAATTTTTGTTCTGTTTTCTGTAAAAGCACCAACAGTAACATCGTTCAGCATTTCGCTTGCAGCAGTTCAGAAAAGATCAGTCTGATCCCGCAGTCCTAAATTTACAGTCATTTCATAAACTTGAGGTCACGTCTGACCAACTTATTTCTTCCAGTGTTTCCAACCATGGAGATCATGATAAGGAGACAGCATTTGCAACAGGATGAACAGTAACCTAGTTTTATGTTTCAAAGAACCCTCTCACAAAGAAATGGTTTGCCAATAGCTCTTTAAGCTGCCTAGAAAAAAAAATTGCCAAGAATAATCCCTTCAACAGATGACAGGTTTAATTCTACAAAGACTCAAAAGCCATACCAGTTACCTGTAACACCAAAAACCATTGCAAAACAACACAAGACCTTGGCCTTCAAAGCAATGCTATGGTGAAGAAAACCACTGTCCTCTTCTGTCACTGCTGGAAAAGAGAAGTTTCTACCAGGCCACTGTCATAGGAAGAGTGCCCATTTGAAGAATTCTATTATTGTATCAGCGGATATAAAGGAAGAGAGTAGAATTATTTGACTTCTTTTAAACTGAGAAAGACAATGGTTTGCATTTCACGAAGTCTTGAAAAGCTGGCATAAGCAAGGGCAGCACAGCAGAGCATAGCAAGATGGCACTGCCCCCACATGTAATGATAGGGATGATGCTTTATCAAGTATCTCTGAAATGCAAAATTGGGATGACCCAGACTGAGCGGCTTCCCCAGCCACCTTCCTTACCACTTCCCCTTTGCAGGCTCTCTCCCCTGTGAAGCAAATGAGAAAAACCATACAGGTCTTCTCAGTTTTTACAAGAAACTGAGACTCAGCTGAGGGTTTACTCTGCTGCAGCACAAACCAAGGTACTATCTACAGCTAAGAATCCTCAAGTTTAATATGTGGACCACAGTTGCCATTGACTGAAATTATCATTTAAAATGGAGAGCAGACCTCACTATAGCTGGTGCCATGTCTCTCCTAATGTTTCAGTGGAACTTCCCTCTTGCCAAAACCAGGTATCAGAATTCTGGGGTTTGACAAACCCCAATCACAACAGTATAGGTAAAGAACAAATAATTGAAATATGTATGTGAAACACAAATGCCTAACTATCTGGCAAATCAATAGCTAAGCTGAAAGTTATTCCCGAGTTCAGCAAATTATGGGCAATTGTGAATACAAGGCTACTGATACAGCATCATTAGCCCTCCTTATAAAGCAGTGCATGAACAGTACCATTTTGGTGGGTAAAATCATGACATGAACTAATTTGAACAGCCTAAGAAAAGACTGTCTGACTTATGCTGATGTTTAGAAGGCATAAGTTAGAATATCAAAGTATAGCACCAGTACCAATGTTCTACAGGTGAACTTCAGGAACTGCTTTATCAAGTCTGCATCAGATATCCTAGACTTGCGACTAGAAAACCTCACCTGAAACCCACTCCTTGCTAAAAAGCATCCCTTTGGATTTCCTTTTTTATGTATGTGTTTACCATCATTAATACAGAAACACCCACAGATCTTGGAAACTAACCTTGCTGAGCCACCAGGCACAGCACAAAGAACACCAGGTTTCTACCCTGAAGGCCTTGCCTACGTCTAACAGGACTGAGCATTCAGACCTTTCCAATGAATGAGACAGAGTGCTAAACACCTCCGCAGAGCGTTCCCACGTCTCTCAGCGGGACAAAACAGAAAAAGGGAAGAAAATGAGAAACAGTATACATCTCCTCTCTGCAAAACCCCTCTTATCAGAACCATTTCAAGAATTTCTACTCGACAATTAAATTGACTCGAATAATGGAAACCAACGTCCCAAATATACTATATATGGAATCGAGCCCAGCCAGCCCCCGCAAAGACACGGGGCACCAAAACCTCACACCTCCGACACTCGGGTACTCATCCTCAAATGGCGGAGTCTCGCCCAGCGCACTCACACCTGTCACCTGCCAGGCGCCGGGCCGGGCCAGCCCNGCGTCGGGGATCTCCAGCCACTCGCGAAGTAAAATAAGTTTCCATGTCTCGCTGAACGCCCCGCTGCGCAGAGGCTTCCCGTCCCTTCTTTCGCACCCCGCCCCAGCACGCCGGCAGAGCGGGGTGCCGGGGCTGCTCCCTCCCCGCGCACAGGCCTTCCCTGTCTTCCTCACCCTGGCACAGCCCGGGGCGCGCTGAGCGGCCGCGGGAGCCCCGGCTCCCCCGCCCCTCCGACC
>VXBR01010760.1:1546896-1605048 GCA_013400215.1 Cisticola juncidis
GTGCGCGGGGACTCGCAGCGGCCCCTTCCTGCCCTGCCGCCACTGCTCCGCCTGGCCCGGCGCCAGAGGAGGGAGAGGGGGAAGCGGCGGTGGCGGGTAGGTGGGCTGCCCGCCTGGAAAGAGAGCAGGGTCCGAAAGGGCTGGGAAAGGAAGGGCAGCATCTGCAAGGGAAAAAAAAAAAAAGAACACAGAAAATTAATATTAATTAAGCCCTTCCCCCCAGTTTATATCCAAAACGGTTGTTTCGAGGAAATTGCCAGACGCTTTCTATGAGAAATAGGAGCGCTTACTCCACTTTACGCAGAGTACGTGATTTCCATGATCCCTCTGAGGTAGAGCTCTGACTAATCCTCTCCCAAAAATGCCGCCAGGCGAACAGGGCCCGGCGTGCTGGTGAATCCCTCTTCCCCTCTCAGCTTCACCAACACCTTGGCCCAGTCCACGACAGACATCCTTAGTTTCACTGGGATATCCAAGTACGTCTTTGTATTTCTGTAATTTGGAACTTTCAGCTTCAATGAAAAGCGAAGTTTCTCATTGTATTGGAAAATCATCCAGTAAATCAGTTGAATTTCAGGGTTGTGATACCTTACACTCCTTATTCTTCCTATATTTGCTTTCTTCCTGCATCTCTCGAATCCTCCTTCTTCCATGCAGTGAGTAAGTGCTGCCCATGTTGTCTATCAATAATCCATCCATCCATTCTTGTGTCATCTTACTCTGAAAAATACATTCAGGCACAGAAATATTTTTAAAGTGATCTTTATCATCTATAGCAGAAGGAAACTGCCTAAAACCCTGCAACCTAGAATGGGACCTGGCAAGGAATGGAATGTGCTGAAGGTTTCGCATTTTCCTGTACAGTGGGGCTGGGCTGGAATCAATAGAAAGATTTTCTCCACCACCTTAACTCCCAGAGTGATTCCCAGCACGTGCCAGTGTGTGAAGGTACTACAAAATGGCCAGGCCATAATTATCTCAAACATTAAAACTATCCATTTCAGTGATGTGACAAGAGAGCTTCACTTTCTTTGCAAGACCTCAGCTGTTAGGCTGGGCAATTGACAATTGCAACAGTGAATGACATAAATAAAAACCCTAGCATGCTGTAGGCAGAAATTAAATTACTCGTGACAATTTAGGCTAAGTGTTCTGTTACAAGACATAAAGTCAACCTTGCCACTGAGACAATGGATATTTGCAGAAATGATTGGAAATACATTTTCCAAATGAAAGTATTAACAAGTGAAAAAATCCCTCTCAACTATGTTTGGTTAAAGCTGTCAGAATCCCAAGGGAAGCAACTGCAAGGACTGACTGCTTGGAGTAGGCAAGGAGAAACAAAATACCAAGGAGTGAGTTGTTATCCTGTGAGGGGGAAAAATAGAAAAAAGGGGAAAGGGAAGAGGAAGACAGGGTTTTTTTCCCCTCACAAAATGTGGAAATATAGGGGGAGGAGGTAGTGTGTGTGTATGTATATACATTCCAGTAAGAATCAGTTGTTTTCAAAAGCTGCAATGGAGAAGTCTGCAGTTCTTTTGTACATCAGCAGCATGGCACATGAAACACACGTGTCCAAACCTTATTACTCAGCCTATCTTGTGTCAAGCTTATACAGGGTTGGGAGCCACTGAAATTTATTTGTTCACTGTAAACAAAATAGTATTTCCCCAAGCTGAGACAGAAATTATTCCAGTCCATTACAAAAATGGGTGATGGGGCACCTAGAAAGAAGATGCAGTGGGAACATCAGGTCACAGCTGTACTGGGAGTAGCCCCACTTTAAGTGTCCAGGTTCATTAATCAAATCTTCCTCTTTTGTGACCTGTGCTGTAAACAATTCGAGGCCTGCCTGATCATTGCTCAAGCACCCTGCTCTGCAGCTCTTCCAGCACAACTGTTTCAAACTTTGTTAAGCCATTTCTGACCTTTCAGACAGATAGGATAATATACTTACATGAATATGTTTTGTGCCCAAGAAACTCAGTTTATTTTGCTAAGTTTAATACCAAATAAATATTTGACCCTTTTTCCTACAATTGCTAAAACGGGGATTTACCACAGGAAAGTGAGACCACTTCTCACTGTGCTAGCAGCAGAATTTACTGCAATGCTTAATCACTGGGATCATGTGAATGAGCTGCACTGTCCCTACCCCCACTTTTCCAGGCTCCTCACACCACACCTATGTCTGAGCCCGTTGCTAAAGTAGCTATTCTCTCCTCCTATAGCTAATTTTGAATCAGTTTTTAGTACCTTTCCAAAATCAAAGAACAACTATTTCGGGAATTAGGGGTTTGTAGTGAGGTTCAGAAATGAACTGTTTTCCTGTGTATCTGAAACAAGAACTAGGCTGATCTATCTAACAGTACACTCTGTGTGCTCTTACCGTGGTGCAAATCAAAGCTCAATCACCAGTGAGGCATAGGCCTTGCTTCTTTCCCTGAAGATTTTAGAGATTACCCCCACTCTTAACCCATAGAAGGTATGAGTTAATGTTTTTTAAACCTTTGTCAGACCATTCATATTTTTCCCTGCTAGAAAATGAAATTTTGAATAGGTTTTGGGAATTATTAACATATTGTACAGAAAAGCTATTTCTACAAATACAGTCAACTTCGTCAGCTTGTTACTGACAATTCTGATTCTGAAATTTCCTGAGAATGCTCTTTAGAAAAGGTAAGAGGAATCCAGGTAAAATCCACAACAACTGGCGTAATTATTTCTGAAATTGAGTTTAAAGGCTGTCTCCCACAGCAGAAGAAGGTAGCTTTGACAGCTTTAGAGACACCTTTCCACTGAACATTCAACTGGCAATTTATTTTTTGTTCTTTTAGATAGGAGGTCTGTCAGTCCTCTGATTGGAAGTGTGACAAAAAACAGAATTAGCATTCACTGGCCAAGGATAGACCTTGCAAGTTCCTAGCTTGACGTTGCAACAACAGCTTCTTTCACAAAAACAGTTAGAATTAGAATTAATAACATGACAAGGAAATACAGAAATTCACCTTATTTCACAAGAAATTTCAGGCACTATACTTTTCCCTTAACTTGTGGAAGTTACCAGCTGTGTGCAGTTACGAAAAGCTGTTGTGCTCTGATGTTTTTCTTTGCAATCTGCAGAACACAAACAGCTCCTGTTATTACTGTTGAGACTCCCTTCTTTTCCAGGTTGCTGCTGTCTTTTCTTCAAGATAGCACCAGCTTTTTCGCTTCCTAACAGCTCATCTATTTGGGAGTGGAGCGCAAACATGACATTTGCGATAAGGATGTGATTAAGAGGTGCCTTAGAGGTTCATGAGTTCTAGCAGCTTCACAAGATTTGGATAAGGCCTTTGCTGAAGGAAAATCCTTTGAGATTTTGAGGACAGCCAGCCTACCCAGGCTTTTCAGTTGTGAAAGCATAGGGACCTGTGTTACAGCGGAGCATTATTGTAGTCTATGTATTAAAACAACGTACAGAAATAGCACGTTTTGAGACTTATTTTTACTTCATTAAAACCCCCATACTTTTTTATATTGATCATGAGCATCTTAGGAGAATGTTTACACTTGGAGGAAAATATCATTGTCTACCCAGAGCAATTCTGAAGGGTTTTTTTCAATAATTGTTTTAAAATTGGGAAAGACAGTCATATTAAATGAATCTTTTGAGTAAGTAGGGAAAAATGCATCCTTGACACATCTTTCAGCACTCTGAATAACAGAATTAAAAATGTGTGAATAAAAGCTCATATGTTCATATGACAAACAGTTGAGTCAGTAGGTACCGGGGAGACAAATTTACTATTAATTAATGCTACCATAAACCTTTTTTATTAAACCATTTTATGATAATTCAATGACAAAATATAAAAAGCCAAGACCATTTGAGGCTTCAAAATACTTCAGGAGGAACACAGATTGTTTTTTTCCAAATGCACTGTTTCCTGTGCTTTGTGGGAAATGGAGTAGAAAGTAATGATAAAAAAAGTTCCACTTTTCTTAAGATTTATGTAATACTGGTATATAGTTCCTACATGTCTACAGGGTCTTGATCAGCAAGACACCTTTAGTCTCTTGCTAAAGTCCATCTTGATTCAAATACCTGTCAATCACTTGCTTAAACTTTATGCTGTGCTGAAGCCTGAGACAAAGAATGGGTTTAAGTGTTTCTGGACAGGTATAACTTGCTGAGTTGAGACAGGAAACCTACCTTGAAGTCCAAACAAATGACTTGCCTGTTCCAGATACAAATCAGGCATGAATGTTTTCATAGCAAAAACCCTTGCAGAATGTCTTACAGCTCTTTCTTTCTCTAGCTACTGATTTTAACCTCTTCTGTCTCAATGACTTGAGCCATATCCCTAACCTTTACACATTTTGTACATGTGAGAAGTGAGAGTGCAAACTGCAAGATACTTAATCTTATTATATATGTTAACACACAAGGTGCAGTAATTATATTGTGTTTAAATTTCCCTAAATGTGTAGGAGGCTGTTTGTAGGTGGATAATATACTTTAAAAACAACCCAAAGTACTCTCTATACCTAGAAGTTTCATTGTATTAGATTTCTCCATCTTCTTTTGGCCTTCTGCCCCACCGTTGTAATCCAGTATAATAAAACTCTCTGAACAAATCCTGTGCCTGCTATTAAGGAAAATGAAAGCTTAGTACAAATTCTCTGCATTCTTTCTTCTCTTCAGCTGCAGTACTTGACAGCTTTCATGGTACACATGAAACACACAAAGCCTTTAAGCCATCCTGTATTAAAAAAAAAAAAAAAAGGCAACTCAGAGCTTTCTACTGCTAGTAGGTATCAGACAAAGTCAATTTTGAAGAAGAGGATACTGGATCCCCCTTTTGAGTGGAAAACTCCCTGGTGTAACGAATCAATCATGTGAGCTTATATACACTGTACCAGTTGTTACCTTCTGTAAGGTACCTTCTGTACCAAACTGTACCAGTTTGTTTCCTTCTGGGTCTCATGCAAGCCCTTGTAAGGGGAAGGCAGTTTACTCTAGGTCCACTGTGTCCTAGGTCTGTCTGAGATTGCCAGCAGAAGTGAAAATTGTGGGAATGCATTTCTCTTTGTAACCAGTTGTCCTCTAGCTACTGCATCAGAATCCTCAAGTTCCTGTTCTACTTGTGTGACTTTCGAGTTCCAAACTGAGCTGTGTTTCAGTCATAATCTCCCATAGTTTCACTCTGTTTGTGGGAAAAGATCACTTGTGAGCACCCACAGTTTAAAATGTTTCAGTATCACAAAACAAAATATTAAGAAATACTAAACTTCCAGATCATCAGCTCACTAGCATGAAGGAAGGTCATCCCTGTTCCAAGGTAAAATTCAACTAGGAAAACCAATACAGAAAAGATGATAATTTGTGAAAACAATCAGCTATCACTGCAGCTGTTTTCAGCTACTACACTGTCACATAGAGGAAGATGAGGAAATTGTGGGAAATTTGTTAGGAGATGCACGACACACATACATACAGGAATGCATTCATGTTGAAAAAAATTAGTGTTCACTTGTTGGCACTTTTTCATCTCAAGATCTTCTGATAAATAACAAAATATCTTAAAACTCCACAAAACTCTGTTCTTCCTTCAGGGGGGCATCCATTCTGCAAAACACACAAAGCCCTCTAGATCATAACCCAGAAACTATAACCCCAGGTAAGACAAACACAAATTTGTACTTAGATTTAGGCATAGGAAAGTTTTGTTGGCTTTATGCAACTCGCTTAAAATTAAGCATATGTTTTAACACTTTACTGGATTAGAGCCTATGTCAGCAAAATAAATTTCTTGGGAAGAAGTAATAAAAGTGTAGCTTGCAGTGAGAGACAGCAGAGCCATTCACAGTTACAGAAGCTTTAAAACACTAGCTGGTATTTATATATTTAGAAAAGAAATCAGGCGTGAAACAAAACATTTTAGATAGCAAACTAATTCGTCTGCTACTGAAGCACTTTTTTTTTTTCATTTTTATTTGAAGAAAAACTTTTTTTTTGCATCCTTGTACCCCCAAAAGCACATTGATTTGCACATCAAGGAAAAACATTTTTTGCAAGCGCAAGTTTCAAAAGCAATTTTCCCACTGTTTGGTAACAGCCTGGCTGTTCCAGATATACATTGCATTCCCTGGAGAAGACGACAGACAGGAGGCCAAGATTTTTAAACACTGTTTCATTACACACATGCACCTGAATTTGCTCATTCAAGTTCACATAATTACATATATACTATAAATGTCAGCTAACTAATTCTCTTGAATGCATTGTGCACTGATGTGTATTTATTTTTAATGCTAAGAACTTCTCTGAATATTTGATGTTGTAGGTCTACCCTTTAAAGAGAACTGACATCATTCTCAAAACCAGAAGGAATACAATTCTACCAGACTGTGCCTGTGTTAATTTTAATTTTTCCAGCAAAACCTTTCTGTTGCTAACAACAGTGGGGCAAAGTATGAATTCTAGTGTAGCTATGGCTCCTTTGGCATTTAAAGCACAGGGCTATCTGTCATCGTTCAGAGCTGCTCTATTTTGTGTGAAGGGCCACACACCCTTCAGGAAATACAGACCAGGGAGGGGCAGTGCTGGAGTTGCCCTCTATGGGACAAGGCAACACTTGGACTGAATCAAGCTCTGTCTTGGGTGGGTGATGAGCAAGTCAAGAGTTTATAGGCTGGGTTTAAAGAGCAGACTGATAAGGGCGATACTGTGTGGGTGTTTGCTGCAGGCTGTCCTCCACGGGGAGGAAGTAGATGAGGCCTTTTACAGACAGCTGGAAGCAGCCACAAAGTCACAGGCATTTGGTTCATGTGGGGGACTTCAACCAATCTGCTGGAGGAACAACATGACAAAGCACAAACAGTCCAGGAGGTTTCTGGAAAATGTTGGCCACAACTTCCTGACACAGGTGGTGGAGGAAAAAACGAGTAATGGTGAGCTGTTTGACCATGCACTAACAAACAGGGAAGCCTTTGTTGCAGATGTGAGGGTTGGGGGCCTTGGCTGCAGCAGCCATGAGATTCAGTATCTTGCATGGAGGAGGGAGGGCAGCAAGTAAGAATACAACCATGCACTTCAGGAGAGCTAACTTTCAACGACCTTCTTGGAAGAATCCTGTGGGAACTGGCCCTGCAGGGAAGATTGTTCCAATAGTCAATATTCAAGCACTACCTCCTCCAACCTCAAGAACAGTATATCCCTAAGAGCAAGTATTGTAGAGTCGTACAAGTTGGAAAAGACCTCTTGGATCGAGTCCAACTGTTAACTATCACTTCCAAGTCCAGCATTAAACCTTGTCCATAAGGACCAGATCTACACATTTTTTGAACTTCAAGGGACAGTGATTCTATCACTTACATAGGCAGCCTTTTCAAATCCTTGATCACCCTTCCACTGAAGAAATGTTTCCTAATATCCAATTTAAACCTCCACTGGTGCAACTTGAAGCCATTTCCTCTTACCCTGTCAATTGTTAGCTGGGAGAAGAGATCAACTCCTACCTATCTACAGGTTCATTCAAGGTAGTTGTAAAGTGTGACAAACCTCCATTTCTCCAGACTAAAAAACCCCAGCTCCCTCAGCTGCTCCTCATAGGACTTGTGCTGCAGATCCTTCACTGGTTTCATTTGCAGAAGTTGGTGCTTGGGAAGTTCACCTGAACATGAGGAAGAACTTTTATACTATTGTTGCCCAGAGAAGTTGTAAAGTCTCCATCCTGGTGGTATTCAAGAAGTGCCTGGATACAATCCTGTGCCATGTGCTGTAGTATGACTGTGCTTGCGCAGGGAGGTTGGACCAGATGACCCCCTGTGGTCCCTTCCAACCTGACTGATTCTGTGGTTTTGTGATTCTGTATGTTGAGACACCAGTGCTCACACCAGGACTCTGCATTAACACTTTGGCACTTCCCAGCAGCAGTGGAGCTGTACCAGCAACCCTCTCACTAATATCCTCGCACAGAATACGTGTTAGGCTTCCACAATAAGTGTCACCTACTCCTTGGGCATTGCTTCACACCTGAATCACCAGGCAATGCATGTATATTGTATTTTCTGCCTTTTCAAAGGCAAAAACCTTCATTCAGAAGACATCATAATTTGTTTTCAAATTAGGTCTTTTACTGATCTATAGTAGCTCTGTCCCTATAGCCAGTCTTCCAAAGGTGCAAGGTTGCTGAGTGCACAGCCTGCAGGTGTTTCTACTCACTCTGCATTGCCAGATACAGCCCCAGAGCCCATTGAACAGTTTCAGATAGACATGTTTCTAGTTCAGAACTTTTTCAGAAAATAAGTGTCTGGGCTGACAGTAGTGTCCTCACAAAGGGGAAGAATGAAGATGGATCTTATCTCACCCTTATGACACGTGAGGAAATCCACTGGAAACACCAGCCTTGAGATACATGAAAAGCAGGTTTCATTACTCCACTGTTAATAACTTCCTGATTTGACTGGATTTTATATCTCAGGATCCACAATCCTTTTCTTATATCTTATTTGCAAGGCCCACTGCTCAGTGAAGACCTAGTCATGGTCCCAATGCCCTACAGAACAAACAAATATTAAACAGCAACTTTATTGACTGCATGAAACTTATGAGATCACAGATGGTAAAAAACTGGCTCCAAAGGAATGTTTTCACCAGCAATCCTTACAGACAGTTATGGGACTCTAATTAATAGAGTTTGTTTAAAAAAAAATTTAAACCCCATTCTTCATACCACTTATGTCAGAGATTGCCTTTTCTTCAAAAGTCACCTCTTCACCAACTCTTCTGAGGCCCTGTGTTGATTTCTGCAGTGTTTTATACAGACACCATTAATCAGGTTAAAGTTTTGAGTAAATTTTAAAATTGCACACTTCTAGTAAACCCCAGTGCCACCTGTTCAGCTGGACATAAGCAGTGTGCAATCCATACTATCATGGAGAACAATGACACATGTGAGTCATGTCTCAATTCTGCTGTATGGCTGTCATCTGCTACTGATGGGCAGGAGACCGGAAGGTAAATTGAAATTGTGCAGGTTTTGTGCTGAGATAGGACTGCAAAGAAGCCTTGGCACATTGACTGAGAGTGTGGGAGGAAGGAAAGTTTCATTAATTGGCAACAGCAACAATGCTGGGGCTAAGTCAAGTCTGGCAGCCAAGCTAAAATGTGCTGACCTGCAAAAGAAACCAGCTGCAGGGAGCAGGCTACAACATGGCCAGAATGATGGTCCAGGTTCACCAACAGTTAACTCAGCTTTGTGTCTTAAAAAGAGCTGTAGTAATGGAACCCATAAAAACTCCCACCAGTTGAGATCTCAGTTTGGGAGCTTCCTAATGCATTACATATTTTAAAGTTTAATCATCAGCCCTTCTCCAAGCAAAACTCCTACTCATCCTACTCATTTCAGTTAATCTTTGTCAGACTCAGTCCCAGTAGTAGGCAACGCTCTGCAGTAAAGCAAAAATAAGTTTCTAATCACTGAAATTAAGTTCTGAAATAGTCTTCCAACAGTAATGGTGGGTGAAAACTAGTTTAGAAATGTAATAAGATGTAATAAACACGTGTTATTGCTGCATCATGGAACTTTGTGCAATGAACCATAGAGGTCTTATCAGGTTTAATTTCCTAACTACCAAAATCCAATATCTAGTAGTAGTCTGAAATTTGTACATGCATTGAACTCTTACTGATTAAAATGATTGCCACTAAATAAATACTTGTGAGTCCATTATCCTCTGAAAAAAAAAAAGAAAAGAAAAAAAAAAGAAAAAGGGATGATTTAAGCCACTGTTAGTAACTTTTTTATAAGTCATTTTTTGGCTTCTTTATAAATACTTAATACCCAATAGCATAAACAGATTTTGTTTCTAACTTAGAAAGGGTCAGTTTAATCTTTAGGAATAGTATTTCTATCCAGAAATCTTGCTATAGTAGTATGCACAAATTTTTGTTCTGAATAAGGAAGGTCAAAAAAGGCAATGTGTGTATTAAATAGCTAAAAAGCCTGTGCACTTCTGAGGCAACAAATATTCAAGTAATTAGTGTGTTTCAAGTATGATTAATTCTCATAGAAACTTTGGGATTTTAAAAATCAGTAGTTTAATATCTAAACTAGCCTTTATGCATCAGCTTATATTAGGAGAGAAGAAATTCCAAAATAAAATTATTTATTCAGAAAATAAAGTAGGTTTTAGTTATTATTTTGATTATGATTATCCTAACCCTGAAAAAAACCCCAAAGGAAGATCACAACAAAATAAAAACAGGTGTGGGAAACAGTTAAGAGATGGTGTTACAACGCTGCTGCTGAGACTCATAAGTTACCTGTATAAAGAACAAGTAACACGTGCTGCACAAGAGGTGAGGTTTAAAATATGGTGAGGTTTAAGTCAAGATGTCCTAAATAATTTGCTTCCTTTTGATGGTTATCTGTGATAAAACATTAATTTATCCAACTTTTAGTTTAAGAATGTATAAATCATTAATTTTGGGTTGTGATTTCATCTATTTTAATCTACAGCTTTTCTCATAACTGCAGCATAAGTAAATTTGTACTTTGCAGTTTAGATAATGCAGCTTCAGAAAAAGAATCACATAGACCACATGGCCTTGTAACTGGGCAATTTAATTACAAGTGCTCTCTGTTTCTTTGAGGTATGATAAATTATCAAAGAAAATTATATATATGTAGTCACCCCGAAGCAATGTAGTGATGAAAAAACAATACCTGGTATAATTTCAGAGTTGAATCCAATGGAAACATTGTAAAAGAGAGGAGAAAAACTTGTAGCACAGTGTGTAATTTTTTTCTGAAATGAAAGAACATGCAATCATCAGTGATGCAATAAAATAATAGTGTGCGACATTAAAATGCCATGCATTGCAATAAAGGAGTTGGCTTGCAGATAGTACACCTACGTTTCATGTAAGATGTGTTGTATTGCAATTCTCTCTCTCTCATATTAAGAACAGTGAGAAACAGTGCCTTTTATTCATATGGAGTTGTAACAATTCCTAGAGAAAGAGTAAAAATGGATAATTTTGAAGCTGTAATAATTTGATAAAATTTTTAAAGAAAAAATGTCTGTATCCCACTGGAAAGTACTTTTAGCAGTATTGTGGTGGTACGACTTTTAGGCACTGAAATTAGGCTGAAAATAGCTATTGAAATATAGTAGAGTTGCAGTATCCGTATCAGTTTACATCTTCTTAGATAATCCAGTGCCCTGCCTCTAAATATGCAGGTCAGATAATCACTGTGTTCAAATGTACTCTTAAAATATTTTGCTGAGCAGAGCACCAGTGTCACTGTAATGTAGCCAGCAGAGATGCCTTCTGTTCTAGTTATCTGGCTCAGTATTAAGTTCATACAACTTTTAAGCTTTGTAGTTAAAGGGAAATATCAGTAGTTAAAAAAACCCACCTTGTTTAAGAAACCAGTTGTGCATATTAAGAGGCCTCATTACTGTGTATTGTAAACAAATAACAAACTTTACAAACTCTACAAAAGTCAGCAGTGTTGTGAGTACTAATTCCTGGTTTAGTGCTAGGCAGGGAATTATTTCAAATGTCAATCTGAAGGCTCTTGGTCTTTGCCCTTGTGAAGCTGATAGTGTAGATTGTAGTGAGGTCTTGTGTTCATGGCTTTACTCCAGATGTTATTGGGCAAAACTGTTCAGAGCATCATCCCAGCTGCAATGCTATGCCAGATCACCCTGTGCAAGCAGGAACTCTTCCATCTGCCTCGTAACAACCTATGCAGAAATTGAGGCAGAAAACACAAAGCTGCAGGAAGTACTAAGCAGCAGTTTCTGGTGCATAGCTACAAGCACAGCTGGTTCTGCAGCCCGTCTCAAAATAGAGCCCTCATTAATCAAGATAATTTTATGAGCAGAGTTCTTTCATGTCTGTACTCAACACACAGTACCTGGACTATGGTGGCAACAGGTGCCTTAAAGATACCACACTTAAGAGTGATCAACAGATACTGAAAGCAGTGCTATGCCTTTTAATCACATTGCATAATGCACAGCAGTTACTTGCATGTGATCTAAAGCAACTACTGTTTATATTTCCTTCCCTGGCAAGGTGAAGGGGGCATTGTCATATCTTTATGGTAAAAACAGAGAATAAGAAGTAAGCAAGAAGTTTCTGTCAGATCTAATGCCTGAAATACTGTTAATAAAGTCATTTATTGAGGATTATAAATCCTAACATTTTAACTCTGTCGGAAGATGCCTGTATTTAAAGTATTTACTTATTCCTGTGGTAAAAAAAATAAATGCTATGCACCTAACTTGGAGACATTAGAAATGCCGTAATTAAAAAGCAACCACATAGGACAGCACAACAGCAAACTGATTTGTTCCAAATAGATCTACATGTAGAAAAACCTCTCCAAAACCACAAAGAGCAGCAGAATTAACCTGGGCAAAGGCTGGGTCCTTCCCCCTGCTGCAAAATGGATTCTTTAGAATGTGTGAAGAAAACCTGGTTTGAATGTAAGCGCACTGGGACCATGGAGCCATTGGCTTTTTGGCATGCATACAACACAGAGTAACCTGAAAACACAAAACCTCTTCACCTCAACATCAGCAAAAGCTGGGAAGTAGGTCAAATGCAACACTGCATTATTTCAAATTACATAACAGTTCCATTACATGAACATTTTTTCTCTTGCACAGTACTCTCAAGGTAACATTTCTCCCTTCTACTAGAAAAAATTACCACTATTACTAGAATTCCTTTCATTTCCAATATGTGGAAAACAAAAGAAATTAAATATTCTACTCATGTTTCCTGGTTTATTTCTACCAGGGTATTCTCCCTTGACTAAATTACAAAAATCTAAGATTGGAATTTATCAGCCAACAACTGTCCTTGGTATTTGTGCTTCTGTATTTCCCTTTAAAACTCAAAACCTCTGCTTTTTAATTATGTAGAGTTTTTCTTATTATTAACAGATTCTTTAAAATATTTCTACTAAGGACCAGTTCTTGCTTCTCACTTACATTAGTTTCTTTCACTTCTTTGTTTCCAAAGTGCCTGGCTGATCTATGTTGTCATCTTCATGAAACGATCCTTTTCTAAAACAGGAAGAACTTCAGAGTAAGCAATGTCATATTAGGCTTTACAAGAAAAAGTCAGCAAGATACAGAAAGTAATCTTCCCCTGCTCAGCACTGGCTTAAGTGAACCTTTCTAAACAGCAAGTGCAACAAAAGCAGTGCAATGGCTGGAGTAGTTCACACAAAACCACTTTTGGAGTTATCTACAAAGAACTTAAAGTACAAACGTGTTAGGAATGCTGTAGGGTATAGTTCATCCCTCAGGGAATAAATTAAATTGCTTCTCTAAGTCCCTCCCCAGGCCTATTACATGTGATTCTGGTTATACAATAAAAATGTGTACTTAAAATGCAAATATTTGTATTAGTTTATCGTACTTTTACCCTTGGGATCATCTCCTTTATCTATGTAAAACATTACCAGGTTAGATATATGGAAAAACACTGTCCAATGTAAACAGAAGAAATGTCTGCATTGTAACAAAGTCCTATGGTTCACAAAAGGTTATACCGCTCTTCTCTACATCTTTCTTTAGAGTAACAGGTGATAAAGGAACAAGTCACTTCATTTTTTAATATTACTTGGTATTAGAAATGATCATCTGAGGCATTATCAGTAAGAAGATTGGTCAACAAGTATTCTAGTTTATAAAAAAGGATTGGAAAGGATCTCCTGGGTCATCAAGACTGTGTCCTGGTTATCAGAGTCAGCCTTGAAGTTTTAAATTTATCAATCTTATAAATGTTTGGCAAGTTCTGTCTTAAAATGGTTTTTCCGTTATACTGACTGGGCAGTTGTTCTCCTCTCTTCTGATATTTCAAAATTTCTGAAGTTTTCAAAGTATATTTGTTTAGGACAGTTTGAGCTACTTCATTCTTGTGCCAGCATTGACTTTTATGTTAAATATCAACTTTCTGTCCACCAGAGAGGGAGACAGCAATCCTAACCTCTCTTTGGTTTTAGGTGGGTTTTTTTTTGGTTTTGTATTTGGTGATTTTTTTTGCCTCTTCTTTAGCTGGTCTGTTAGCCACCTTTTACTTGTTCCTGATAATTTTCATCTTTAATACATTAACTTTTCTTTTCCTTGATGTGTTTCTTTGACATCCAAAGTACTTGGGTCTAATGCTTTCTTTGTCAGTAAGAAGAACTTTACCATTGATAAAGACATACATCTCATGACTATGATATAATCTATTCCTAAATTATAAGTTGGATCTTATTTTAAATTTTTCTCAATATCTTTGGTTATACTTCATTCAATATTTACAAGTCTTGCAGATGGTTGTGATATGATCAATCGATGCAACTACTTACATATATTGTACTCTTGCTTCATCCTAATCATAGGGACATATTTGCTATTTATGCCCTTCCCTTACTATCTGACCAAGTCACAGCCTCTTATTCAAAATCCTTATTTCTAGATTCCATTTCACATGCTAGTTCTTCAAATGTAGTTATTATTTTATTGTATTATCTCTGTCCCACCCTTCAAATTAGCATATTCTGGTCTTTCAACTTTGCTGCTATCTTAGGTGTTCTCATTTTCATTTCTTAGTGTTAAACACCTTTCTCCTTAAATTGTGTATTTCTCAGTAGCTTAGCGGTAATACAATTTTTTTACCTCTACTTTTACTCCCTTTACTTGTTTCTATGCACCATCTCTCCTGAAATTGTTGGTTATTGGCACTTATTTAAACCAGTGGACACCAGCTACAATTTGTGTAGTAGCCTACAGCACTCACCAGAAAGGCACCAATTAGGATGTGGAGTCTTCCTCAGCCAGGGAGGGTCCAAGCCATTCCTACATGCATGCTCTGATCACCCATGCCACTACAGAAAATTCTTGTGTAGGGCCTCCAGCATCCCTCCTGCTACCTGAGCTGGTGCATAGTTCAGATAAAACACTCCCTTCTTCTTGGCACCCAAAGTGGAAGGGGGAAGAAAGCACTTGTGTTTAAAGCCCAATGTCAGGGATTTTGGCAGAGGTGATGCCTGAGCTGTAGTCCCCAGGCTGGTAGTACATTTCAGCCTGAGGCAGAGCAGTACCACAGCACTGGCTAGCCATACCAGCTCTTTGTGGATCAGATGCACAGAAGTGGATGTTCTGAGATGAGATCCACAACAAAACCCTGAATGAGTAGTAAATCTCAATCCCATTCACAATTTGGTGCCAGATGAAGATGGGAGAGAGAGAACACCACTGCGGTGCAAATTAGCCTGCCTTCAGAGAGAGATGCAGGCAAAGAAGCTTACAAAATTACTTCTTTAGCAACAATTTGCAGATAAAACCTGAATCCAGCCAAATTTTAAGAGAAGCTTTACGGCTGTGATCTACCTGACTTTTTTAACCACTTCAAATTCCCTAACCTCTGCAGCTTGCCTGTCTGTAAAGGAGCAGTAACACCCTAGCAGAGTTTATGTAACTGCTACTCAATATTGCATTAAGCTTCCTCTGTCTGACATGTAAAACTTCCACCTGCTCAGTCACCCAAGTCCTGACTTGAACTAATGACTTTTGATACTACTGGGCTATATTTGCTCCCAGCAGGCTGATAACAAAGTGTACAGAGGATTGCTTCACCCAGTTTACGCTATAGTCTGAGATAATTATTTTACACTGGTTGTTATTACCTAGCAGCAGAATCAGTTTAAGTTTGTTACTCTCTAGAGAAGAAGAAAAATGCAAATGCAGTGAGAAATCCATGTGCTGTGGTATTTTAAAATGTCAGAGAACCACTATCATTAGCTATAATTTTAATCCTTGACAACGCTGCCAATGACCCTTCATATTTTGTCATCACTGTACTATTTGAAAAAATCTGGTTCTCTCCACTGGCTTCTTCTTTCATCTCTGTGGTTGGCATCATTGTTATGTTTTTCTCTCTAATAGAAATTCTAGAATCATTGGTAGAAAGAAGAGTATCACTATGAAAAATACATGATTCTTCCTCTTTAAATACATCTCTCTTTCTCTGCTTAAAAATTAAGACTTTACCATGTGCATTAACACTTCTTCCTCCCCCTTCCCGATTTGCTTCAAAGGCAACAGGAGCTCTTACAATCTGTTTCTCCCTAGACTTATCACTGATATAATTCTGAGTCACTGAACAGTTTGTTTCTGTCCACACCCTTCTTTTTTGTACAGAGATGTCTTCACAAATCTTCTGTTATCAGGTAGTGCTGAGAGTAGAGCAACTGTGGAGTCCCTAAATGCAAGCGAAGATGATCAAGTTTGTAGTGATAAAGTACAGGAATAAACAAAACATTGTAGCATGCTTTGAAGATTCAATTGTGCTCTGCATTTGAGCATTTTCTGTGCCTTATCCACACAAACTAAGTTTAAAATAGGCCAGCAGGTACAAAGTAAGTCTGTGTATTCCACTAGAGCAGAATAAAGCAGCTCACAGGCTTTCTATTTAAGCATTGTAACACCCTGGTTACCATGGAGGCTTCAAAGCTTCTGGATCTGACATTTTTTGGTACTAATTTTTTGCTTGTATATTCTTGCATTATTTTAGTTAATCTTTAATCTATGATCTAATCTCCTCTGCCCCTTCCTTAATGCATGTCCTGATCCTGCTACTCTCTGCAGAATCTTTCTGGGTGTTCCCTCAAAACATACAACACCGCTCACCTTGCCATGTATAGACAGCTTTATCTGCTCCAAAACAACTTGTATCTGAAGAGAAATTAAGAAACAAAGAGGTTCATTCACCTTGCTAGAGGTTGGCCTCTGGAAATCCATACCAGCAGATCCACAGACCAGAAATTCCTTGAGAAAAGTGGATTTGGTACTGCAGTGCTGAATTCAGTGTATCCATGTGAAACCAAGCCTCTCCGATGACCAGGGATACCTACCTGGTGAATTCAGGCTGGGGTTATGAGGAAGCAGCAGTGGAGAAGCTCAGCTGCACCACTAACAGCCATCCTGAGCTAGTGACTAGAAAATTAGCAGAAATAGAAAATTAGAAAAGCCCAGGCCTCCTCAGGTGTGTTTTGTGGATGGCTCATTTAATTCCACTTGAGTAAAGTTTTACACTTTTTCTTTTTGATGTGGCACTGTATCAAAGAAGCAGCATTTTTTACTCAGTCTAGGAACTACAGAAGAGAGGTGGAGCAGAATGTGGCAGCATCATCCTGGCTTCTCCTGCCTCCTGGGCCATTTAGTGGTGTGCACTCAGCGGGGATCTTAGCCACAGGTGGTGCCACAAGTGCAGGGGTCGAGTCCCCAGTGGATACTCTAAACTCAGTTCCTTCCACAGAACAACTGAATACTTCACTTCTGATCCACAGCTAAATGAATAACCAAAAGAATAAACCTAAATCTTGCAGGTGGCTTTAAGCCCATCCTTGGGACTGTTACTGGGGTGAGAAAATTTCCAAGAAAATGCTGAAGACAGAAGTCCAGGAAAAATGAGAAGGCATCATGGAGAAAATGACACAAAGTCACATGCCTGAGTACTAGATTTCATTGTCAGTGCTCTAATTTAGATTACAACTTCAGTAACCCCACAATGTACTATTTCCAAAGCTCTCCTGCCCCAGTTCTCAGGAAGCATATGAACAACAGGCAGATAGGGTTAAAACAAGGAGTGTGTAATGAAATGCCAACTTATTCTGTTGCTATTAGTAAGGAGTTCATAAGGAAAGATTTTACCTTGTCAGAAGAAGGGTTTTGTGCCCATGTTACTTCTAAACTGTAGCATATATCTAGTCCCATACTGAATGGTGTGTCTGTAATCAAAGGCCAGAATGAGTATTTAAGAGAGAAAAGAAGAGACATATCGATGTGAAAGAAAAGGGCTGTAGAATAAGAAAGATAGCTTGCTTTTCATTTCTAGAGGCACAATGAAACCAAGTGCTTTGCATGAGCTACCCTGTCAATAGCCTAAAAAGATTAGGAGCAGAGCATTCTTTTTGGGCACACGACCTTTTCAGCAGCTTGGCAAATAAAATAAATACAGAGAAGAGGCCAGCCCCAGAGGTGGGTTTATATTTAAACACAAAGTTTACATTTAAGTTTCTAGGAGAAGAGTTGGAACAATGTGATGTAAGCTTGGATCTTCTAATTAAGGTCAAATTGCTTAGTATTTTTAGACTTTAAAATGACATGTTTTGACCCAAAATGCAGTTCTAGTGTTCTTTTCTCTTGGATCTATTGTGAATTATTAGCACTTGACATTCTATAAACCAGATCTGGCATAGACTTCAATGGACATAAACCCAGAATCAGAGGGGGGGCTGCTAGATTGGGTTTTTTCTCTTTTCAGTAAACACAGATTTATAATGTGCCAAAAGTTCTACAGATTCCTTCAGTCCAAAGTTAAGAGGGAGGTTTTCAAAACATTCTAGGCTTTTTTATTTGATCCACCTCGTAGCTTTTTGTGTAGGCACTCCTTCCCAGCAAATAGCACAAGAGCTAGCATGCTGAACAAATAAATACAAAAAGGTTACTGAGTGCATAACACTTTCCCTCTAAGCAGCCTCCCTCTACCTTGCATGCACACACTGCAAATTTGAATTGCAAGTGTTCAACAAGGCCCGCAAGTATTCAGAAAAAAAGATATTATTGAGTCATGGCAACTTGTTTCTTGTGTGAGCTTACTGAAGGTATAAAAGATCCAGAAATAACTTCTACTTGTTGGAACCTTCATTTAGACCACCATTTCACAAGGTGCTCCTGTGCATCTTGACCCCTCCACAAGGAAAGAATGAAAGGTTACTCATGGAAACATCAAGTTCATCTTCTTATGAGATTTTCTGACTTGCAGTAAGTTTCTAATAAATGTACCTAACCCTAGTGGCATCATGTTCAGTACTCTGGTTTTATACCTGAGGCAAACATGACTTAATAAGGCAAATAGTCCTGTACAGTAAGGTATTGTAAGGTTTTCCCCTAATCTTAAATACGTAAGGCTGACTTTGCCTCTCTGAAAGTGAAAAAACCAAACAGTTCTTACAAAAAAAGTTGCTTTGGATATGCTTTTTCAAGAATACATCATGCTTTACTTACAGTGTTTCAAAACCACACCTCTCAGTCTCAAAAATCAAGTTCACTTTTTCATATCTTGCCATCTCTGAAGGAGGTAAACACATCCAAGGAATTAAAATTACTTGCCACTTAGCCTCAGTGGACTGGTTCACTGTAGCAGAAGGATGAATACATGTGCCATAAAAGTGTTATACTTTTGGGCTCCTAAGGACTAAACAAGCAGTCTTCAGCTTAAAAAAAGAAAGAAATAGAAGCATAATTACCACAGTGTTTCACAGCACCATATCCATACACAAGGTTCACAGCCAGTCTAAGTCCAATAATAAGTGGTGATCCTAAGCACACTATGCATTGTCATGTAGCAAAAGTCACTTCCTTGTGTACATGCTCAGAGCCATGTCCCAGCTTGGACAGGAAGAGAGTGAATGGGCTAAACCTCTATTTCCACTGCTTCTTGACAAGGTTATATGAGGGCTGAAGGTCTTAATGAGGTTTTTCTAAGGTTTTATGTCAGATCTTGTTGTTTCTTTTTTTTTTTTTACAATGTTCACAAATAGAATTCAACCTTTGGAAAAGACATTTTTATAGCACTTAAAACATATATGGTTAGAAGAATCTGACCTAGACTTGAAGGTTTCAGATAGAACTGATAAAAGCAGACTCTTACTTATTTTTCTCCCCTCTATGAAAGTGGCATTAGGGATTTACAGGATATGAAGATGTGTCAAAGATTCTTCATCTACTGCTTAAAGCACATTCACCATCTCCTCTTTCTCCATGAGACCGTTGTCTCCTCATGTCTGCCTGTTTGGATGGGGGATGTCTTTGACAGGACAGGCATGACTGGCAGAGGAAATTCTCTATTGCAGCAGTCACACAGTGTGATACACCCAGTGACTGCCTTGGAGAGAGTGGCTGTATGCACAGGAAATCCTTAGTGTTTAGGGTTTGCTGTTACATTTTCCCATGAAACCAGAACTGAAAGAAGACCTGGTCAGCAAGAACCGTTTTAACTTGGCCTTATAATCTTGAAATTCTGTGTTACTCTGGGACTTGGAAAGAATCAGTAATATGTCAGATGATACAGGTATATAAAAAAATCACACTCTTTGAATTACCTCTGTATTCACTCCTATACTGTGGATTTTCAGAATAAAGACTGGTAGAGACCTATCACAGTGCAGTACAGGCATTTAGAAGTGGTATCATTGCTTAAGGGATAAGGATGTATCTTCATGATGTGAGACCTAACCCATTTTGTGCCTGGTAAATGTAGTGTCTTGGGACAGATTTCTCATCTCCTTTGCATTGTTAGTGTGGCTCAATAATTTCTTGCACTACTTTCTTTACATTGTTTTTTTGTTTCATTTATTATCTGACCTTGCGTATTTCCCAAGGCTCAAGCTGCTATTCTTCCTTTAAACAACAAAAATACTAATTTTATTTTCATTTTCCACTATCTCTCCATTTGTCTTCTATTCTCAACTTCATTTCTTCCCACTGTGTCTTCTATTTCCCATTTCTCTGTCTCAGTTCCTTTGTTGCCATCTCATCCCAGTCTGTAATCTTGGCTTCTTTCCCTTTCTCTCACCCCTTGTTTCACAGCCTCTCTTCTTGACTTTACCTCACTTCTGTGTCATTTCAGCTAGCCTGCTAAGCTCTCTGAGGTTATATATATATGCACATACACTTTGTTGCCTAAGTAATTGCCACGGGCTGTCTTGAGTTTGCCCCCATTCTCCATGACTATTCCAACTGAACAGTCACTTTGGGACTCATAATTGTGCTAAGGAGGCTGGTTCTGAAAGTGCCCATAATAAAAAAAGTCTTTCAACTTTTCCCCTTCCACAGACTGCTGCTTTTGCCTGTCAGAGTTGTCTTTCAGCCCATGAGTCTGCAGATACCCTGCTCCCTGATTTGCTGTACTGTGCTGGTAGAAGTCCCTCCTCAAATGGTACCTGTACCTGATGATAATCACATTCAGAGAAATGCATACTTTCTCCCCAGCTGAGAGTTTCTGGGGTTTCTGATCCATGCAAACTAAACACTAGCTATGAAATAATCTGGGCCATAGTTCACATCAATTCTTGTTGTCTCTCTAAAATAATCCAAGTCATCTGTTTGGGTTTGTCCTCTTGCTGCCTCATCTTGTTGAAGCCCTGGACTCCCTGGAAAGGCTCTAATGTGCCTGACTGCAGTGGGAACATCCCTATTGCTATGACTACAAATGTCCATTGCTATCTTGTCCCCATGCTCATCTTAGCTATTCAGAAATGAAGGCCCCAAGAAGAATTAGTAGGCCCCAAATCGATCCTTTGAGCTCAGTGTAAATACATACAGCCTGGTGGGGGAGAGAGCTGGATCTAGTCCTTAATCAGGCAGTGAGCACAGTAGTGTGGCTAAGTATAGAAGCCACTTAGTTTACAGTACAGTGACCCAATAATTATGCAAGATAATACTGTATGCACTTAGCTCGCCTGTACCATTCAGGGCACTTGCCAATAATACATGGGCATATTTCATGATCTCTTTCCCCAGCTCAGGGCTCTCTATAAACAATTTGTTTTCTCCCAAGATTGCTGCAGCTATGGCACAGAGCACTGTCTAGGTATATATAACCCTGCAGATCATTCCAACATGCTTCTTTAAAAGAAGATCATATTGTTTTTCCTGCTTTCCTTTTTTGCAAGCCTAGGCTTTGGCTGGAGGGTACTCTACATATCTGGCTGTAAATAGACTGCTTGGAGCCAAGCAATGCGGTGCCTTGACTAATTTCAGCATTCACTTAAGCTAAATTATTTATGATACTCTCTGCACAGGCTTTTCTCTGTTGTTGTTGTTTTAATGTCGTAATCTCAGCCAGAATAAAGGGATAATTTGCATGCGTTTTCTGCTACTGCAGTAGCTAACACATGGCTCTGAAAACTGAAGCCAACTACAATATATTCAAAGTTTGAACTGAGTGGCTAGAAAAGGGAAATCTTGACATGCCACTAAATCATGTTCCTAATGGTGAGAAAGCTTAACATTTTTACTTAAGCAGCTGAAACAACATCAGAAACATTTTCCAATGGTGCAGTTATTCACTTGTATCAAGAGCTCATCACCTTTGCTGCAAGAACGTAAATCAGGAGGATGTTAAGCTGTGAATGGTCTATTTTCACCTCTATGATGATATTGTGAGTCCAAGTTCATCACCAGCAGAGCATGTCTCCATCGTCATGAGAATGGAAAACACCGCACAGGCAGAGGGAAGAAATACAACTGTGTTTTTAAGGAGCCTCTGAGTTTCCAGCAGGCACGAGGCATAAGAGATAAGAAAGAGAATAAAAGTCAGAAGGGAGTGCAGAGCAGAGAAGTACCTCCTTCTCCACCAGCTGGTGGCTTGCCAATGAAAACAACAGAAGTGGGGATTAGAGTTTGCAAAGTTGCACATTAGAGGAGGGCTACCTATTCCCTGCCTTTTCTCCTCTGAAAAGCTGCCATGTGAAGAGAAACATTCCTTTTATTATTTATGGGGACAGCCACTCTTGTTTATTATGCTCATGTTACTGTGCTACATGCCAAGTACAGGCCCTCTTTTTCACAGAGAGGTTTTTCTTTGTACAGAGGGGGGAAAAAAAGGAAACATAACACCCCCCAACTCCCTGTTAGTAGGATTGGTGAGGAAATTAAAGTCAGGGTAGTTAAAGGAGGTCTTTCTATAGAGTTGCGATTTTGCTTAGAAAGGTCGAAGCTGTAGAGCACTGCAGTGGCCTGACACCATCGTGCTCTAGGGATTAGCAAATCTGCTTCAAGAGCATTTCTGTTTGCCCCAGCACTGCTCAGGCACTCACATCCCTTAACAGCCCAAGCAGTGGAGAACTCGCAGCAGAAGAAAGATTAAACAACCTATAATCTGAACATCAGCATTTGTACAGCTTGTAGGAGATGGATATTTTCATCCCCTCTATTCCCCCCCCACCCTCTGGGTTTGGAACAATGCTGATAGGAAAGAAAGAAAAACAAATTTATTCCTCACCCACTTTATATGTTATTCAAGGCAGCTGAAGGACAGCTGACCTATTTTCTGAGTTCAGCAACAAAGCAGGCTCCTCAGCACCTGATCACTTCTTTGTGCCTGTCCCCTGAAGCATGTTTAATACTGAAAGGCCTGGCCCTGGTCAGTGATTGCAAAGGAGGAAACCCTCTGCTGCACTTGGACTGCAGCCTTCAAACTGAATGCAGGCAAGGATTTGAAACAATCCACTGAATGCAAAGTAAATCCCAAGGCAAAGGAAAAGGAAACTAGGCAACAGTACTTTCTGTGGTAGATGGCAGTGGATTTATTGCCTGGCAGTTCACAAACTGCCTACAGCTGGGGGAAATTGCTAGTTCAATTATCCTGTGTTTAATGTGATTACTGGTACTGGTTCATAGGCTTAATTTCATTCCTTTGAATTCCTCTCCACTAACAAAAACAAAACAATCACACAGGAAAAGGTGCAATAAAAGCTCTTCCAAAATACAGAATATAAAATGTATTTTTCAAACCAGAAAACTTCACTCATTCTGTCTTCAGGGTTTTTCTTATTTTTAACCAAATTATACACAGAAGGACCTTATTCTGAAGAATAAATCTGCCATGCTGTAAGAAAGGAAGAGAACTCTTTCTCCTTTCCCAATGGGGTTTTTAAAGATAACACTGACAGATGCTCCTTGTGTTTAGAATCTAGGAATTAAATATTTAGATATGGGAAACAGCAGCAAGATAATGTATTTGCAGTGGCCATGTAAAAACCTGATTTAGCTGGATGGTGAGAGCGTACAAGTCTCCCGAGCTAGAGGACTGTGCTAAGAATGAAGCTCCAGACTTCAGCATCACAGCTCCCATACAGAAACTTGGTTCTGCCAGGAAGGGATAAGAGAGCAAACACACTAAAAGAACAAAAAGACTCCTATCTCACACATCATTTTTCAGATTTTAGCCTTAAAATACAGGATACAGCCACTTCATTCTGTTTCAGAAACTGTATTTTTTCACAATGGCCTGAGAATAAGGTGCTGAGCAAACACTTTCCTGTTTATCAGCAGCATAAATAAATATCATGTGACAACAGTAATACTCCAGGTGGAGCCTTTTTATTTATTGGACATGACCTGAGTCATAGGACAATTCCCAAGAGCCAAAAGAAACATACCATAAAGAAATGTATTCCAACAAATTGCATTTTTCATGGTACAAGGTCACTATATAGCCACTGTAAACAAAACATAGATTTAACATGCCAATTTACCTTGTTTGCAAGAGGTTGCTGAGCTTACTTGGATTTCATCCGTAATACAGTAATAATAGTTCTTGCAAACAATGTATTTAGTGCCTTGTCAAGGCAGGTTATTGAATCAAAAAGCACGATAACTTTCCATGCTCTTTCAGACTTGCTGTGGTCAGTTTTGCAGATATGATTTCTTTCACAGAAAGAATATGGATGTTCTATTTTTTTGTTTTTCTCATAACAAAGCAGAAATCGTTGCTTTTTTATAAACGAAACATTTGATATATGTCAATGCAATACTGCTCTCCTAGTGCCTGTACTGACCTCAAAAATCCCACTGCAGAATGCTGTTTTCTTACTGTTTTTATTACCTGTTAAATATCTTTTCCATCACTGAGACTGTCCATTTGACTTAATTTACATCTCACTTGCAATAACTACATTATTTAAACATTTATCATTCTGTTTGCCAATTACTGTCTCCATGTTTCCAATGTATTAATTAACATTTATAATATACCTGTTGACTTAATTTACATTGAATGAGCCATACTAGTTATCAGTTTAGCTCATTACAGGAATAATGTTATGCCATTTTTGACATAAAGCTACAGTTAATAACTTACTTCATTCCATTCAGCTTCACCACCACGGCAGGCATGGAGTTATTCTCCTGCTGTTGGTATTCTTTACTGCACAGGCCTGCCCAGCCTAAGCCAGATATTATCCAGCAGGTTTAAAGATGAATTATGTTCCAGAGATCTTTTTTTGCATCATCATCATCCTGTTCTTTCATTCTCTCTCTGTCCTCACTTAATGAACATCAAGTCCATTAGCTTCCAGGGAATTACTTTTATTTATCTTGGGAGATGTCTGGACTTTGTGATCTCTACCCTTCTGCTGCATCCCAACATCCTTGTCTCACTCCAGGGCCTCAGCAGCCTTAGTTTCTTTACTCCATCCTTTTCTCTAACTTCAGGCTTACTCCTGACTTTCTTCGCTTTTACCAGCTGAGCCCTCACAGTTCTGTCCAGCACTTTTTTTACTGAGAAACCATTGGCCCCTATGTTACTCAGTCCTGACATTTACACCTGCATTCCTTCTACTCAATAACTTTTTAACATTTGTAGTTACTGTATTCCAATAGAGGGTCTCTGCAGCCTCTTAAAACGTTCCTACCAACTTCTGTGTATTTAAAAAAATCACAGATTTGATTTCTGCTGTATGAGATGATCTTCCCTCTGAGTAATTAGACTTTCTCACCCAGAAGTGAGTACGTGAGGAAATATCTTCCCAGTCTCAGTGGACCTAGTATCTTTGATTAAATTTCATCAGTTCTCTCTCAATCCCTCCACACTCTCAAAAGAGTGCAAGTCTGTACACTTCTCTCCTCAAAGTCCTCCCAAACTTTATCCACTGGTATAACAGGTTATCTGACTTATCTTTTTTTTTTTTTCTTTTTTAAGCTTCAAATCTGCATAAGTTCTTGCCTTCACAAACTCTCTCCCTTATCAATGGCCCATGTTGGTGACTCCTACTGAAGCCCTCACTAGGCAATAAATGTACCCAGGCTCCCAGAACAGTGACTGGACCTTGTCCTTCCAGCCTAGGTCCTTTCTGTCCCTGTGGACAGGGTGACACACTGTGGGGTGGCTATCAAACTCAGCATCTGCTGATGCCAGGCTCCAAATTTCATGCCCAGTTGGGCTACGGGGGCACTGGTCACACTCCCCAGGTCCACACTCTGAAGGTACGGAACACACCTTCTCCAGAATCCAGCCACTGGCCACTTGTACAAGATGAGTACAAGCCTTTATTTTACCTGAGAAATGCCCCTTTCTATTCCAAGAAGATGGGATAAAATGATGTCCGCACAGCATGCAGACCTGAGTCTTTGCTAGCAGTTTTTCAAAAACCCTCCCTGGTTGTGCTTGCTCACAAACGTACCCCAAAGCCTGGATGTGATTTTATTGTATTGCACTTCCTGGCTCCAGGTCGGCTGCGTGTGCTGGGATTCTTCATGGAAGCAATGCTATCAGCTCGTCTGTTTACGAGACTTGTACGTGTACTTACGATCGTCATGGGGAAGATCTGGGCACCACTACAGTACTAATAAATGGTCAGCAATAATAAAAATAAAGGAATAAACTCTAAACAAATAGCAGCAGCAGGAGCTGGCAAGAGTCAAGAGACTTGAATGTTTTCTTTTCTTTGACTTTTTATTAAAGTTAGTAAAAAAATTGTATATGAGGAAACTATTCCAGGAGAAAGTGCCTCTTTTTTTTGCTTTTCCCAGAGTGAAAACTCAGCAAACAGAAACACAAATGTTCCTAGACCACCATAATCAAACTTAGTTGATTCACAGGTATGTTCTTTTACTGAAACAACACATTTTAGGCAAACACAGGCATTTAATGGGATTTTAAAGGTGGTCCTTTAAAAATATTTAATAAAAATTGTAAAAATGAAGAAACCTCAAAACTTAATAATTTTATTTACTCTCACATCAACCCAGTTGCACAACTTCTGCTAAAAATTTGCAACCTCTTTGAGTATTTTGAATACATAAGCATGTATGCCTGTGTACAAATATATACAAATACCTACACATATTTAACTGTTTCATGGCCTTAAATAATGTCATGAGCCTCTCAGATGCCAACATTTACTGCACTTGTCCTGAAGCAAAATCTCTGGAAAGACAGCATCTGTCAAGCACTCACTCTGGCTATCATGGGGTATATAGAGCCCAAACAGGTTGGTACGTGTAAAAAGTTCATCTGTCTTGAAATGGAAATGACAAATGCTTTGCCACACTGAAACAAGAGCTGCTGTTTTTTCACTCGATTTTGCGAAGTGCTTCTGTTTGCAACTTTTCTTGCAGCAGAACCCTTTAGGCCACCCATCACCCAGGTTCTGCTGTATGAGAGTGGCACCTTTTTCTCCTGAAGAACAGTAATAAATTATTCGGTGGGAATACACCAGTTGAACTAGTCTATTTGACACGGACTTCAACCCATCTACAAGCTTTCCCCACAGGCTATCATCAGCATATCTGTCTCAATGCAACCTTAGGTGACTATTTCATCTTTGTCTGAGCCTTTTTGGAAGGGCTTCTTCAGAAAAATTCCACATAACCAATTTTTTGTTACCAGGCACACACTGGCAGAGATGTTCCATGTTTTCTACCAAAGCACTCTTCCTAGTTTTGTTTTTTCCTTGTCTCTCCTAAGTATGTCCCTGTGGGATGATTTAACTCTTTCTCAGAACTCTGGACACCAAAGAAAAAGTTACAAAAGAGAAGCATTTTACTTTTGCAACATGAGGATATAGACCAAATCACTACAACTGAAACCCTAATGAAAATTAAGAGTAGAATTCAGCCAAACTTAATGCTTCCTAGTTAATCTTCTTTTATTAGAGCACAAACACAGCAGATCTCCATATGTGAGAGATCTCTGGGGATCTCTGTGGCTGAAGACCTTTACTACCATAATTTTGTATCTCTGTGCTCAGTACGTTACATCCCTGGCTCCTTCACCACATGCCCCTTTAAAAGCTGTGCTTCTTCCCTAATACCTGTTTGCAGCACCTGTCTTCTGCACAGCTACAGTGAAATTACACATTTCACCCCTCAGCTGTACCTCTTGGCTCACATTTAGTTTTTGGTCCTCATAGAGGGCAAGGCAGCTGTGATGAAAATATGATTGCAGCTGCCATTTACTTAAGAATCTGGGAGACAAGTGACTATCTGAAAAATTAATTTCAAAACCCACTTCCTCTTGGTTACAGATTATAAAATTACTGATAAAATATTAAAAAAAAATATAATCCCAAACATAGTGGCTATGGATACCTGCAAGCTAAGATGAGCTGAGGCAGCCCCCAAAGCTAGAGGTGTTTGGATAACCCATAGGATGAAGTGTCAGTGTCTGAGGGCTGGGATCCCCAGGGAAATCCCTCCTACGAGTACAGACCAGTTCCTCCCTAGCAGTCAGAAAGCAGCAAAAATGGTCTTTTGCCTGGAGAAACTAGATTGCCACATATTCTAAACATATATTAAAAAGAGCTTTTGTAAGGTTATACCCTCATTTTTGAATAGTTAAAGCATAAGACTAAGGGATAAGATCTAATTATCATAATTATATGTGAAGATACATGGCTTCGTTTCTTGTAACCATTTCTTCAAAAAGAAGCCTCTGAGACCATTAAAAAACACCTTTTAAAAGTAAGTTGAGTAATTTAACGGGATATTTGCCTATTTCAAAGACTTCAAATCCAAAAAGCAACCCTAAAAGCAAAGCAAGTTTTTACACCATCATTATGCTGCATGGTCCTAGAGGAAACCAGGACAGCAGAACAGCACCAGTGCAGCAGCCCCATTCCAGGGCAGACAAACCCACACAATGTGGATTTGAGCTGGTTTTTACCCTTGGCTCTGGAATAATAATCTCAAGTTAAGGTTATTACACCATTTGTGCGTCACAAGAAAATACTTCAGGAAAGACTCCTAAAGCAATTTATGAACACTGAGCTTTCAGGGAGCCCAGTGAAATTCCTGCTAAGAGTTTCGGAGATAACGAAGCAAGGTGCTGTAAGTTTAAATTAGTCATTCATCATCACATAAGTTACTTAGCAGCAGAAGCCCAAAACCCAGAACCCTTTCTGTTGCTTGGTAAGCCTGTAATGAATGTTATGACATGACAGAGGGTTCCTGGGGCCAGGAGCTGATAAGGCTGATAAGTTGCATTCCAGACCCCTATCTTGTGTTTACTTCAATCTGACCACTGGGCAGCATTCTTTCTAGTGGAAGGAACAAAGTGCAAATCTCCTTCTTCCCTTCATTCTTAAGGGCCAGACTCCATTTCTGGGCAGAATATGAAGGTTTACCTTATCAGGAGAAATTCAGGCCATGTGGCACAGCCCGACAAACAACTCAGCCATGTGCAACGTGCAGTCCTGTGCTGCAGTGAAAGGAAGAGCTGGTGGAAGGTGCATTGCTCTGCAATATCTCAGGGACAGATAATACTGTAATGACAACAAAATTAAGTCTGAATGGTCTGGGAGCATTAATGAGTTGTAACAGAGCTCTCCAGTTGGGATAATGTGGTGACAGAGATTGCATGGTCTTCATAATTCGGGGCATTCCCCAGTGCCTCAGCCTTTGCCAGTCAAACAATGCACGTTTTAAACTCTCTAGAAGGCACTTTCCATGTCAAAGTCACTGGCCAGGGTTTCTCAATCATTTTTTTTTTAAATAAAGGCAGGAAGGGATGGCATCTCCTACTGATAACAGAAGTAAGTCTTGGCTTTATGAGGAATTGTTTTTCTCAGAGCTGTTGGGAAATCTTAGCAAAAGCATTGGCACTCTGGAAAGATCTGAGGCAAAGGCCATGCTGCTGTTAATGTGTTCAGACAGCCAGCCCCTTGCAGAGCAGGAGGTGCTGAGTGTCTCATCAGTTAGAGGACATAAAGGCTCTCACCAGCCCATAGTCCTGGGATGCACTCTGTGTACAGTGGATCCAGCTGGTTTGGTTGATCTCACTGTAGCCATAGTCTACAAGAGTTTTTGCTCAGTTGGGAGGAAATTCTGCAGCTAATAGTTCTGTTCTGGTTCCTTTTCAGGATCAGCACTGGAAGAGCCCCTGCCTTCATCACACCATGCTGCAGAGTCACTTTACATCTGCCCATCCTCTATCTAAGTGAGTACCAATATCAGCTACTGTGTCCCAGCCAGGAAGGAATGACGATTTGGTTTAATGAACACGGTTTTTGCTACTCTTTCTGGATTTTTGTCAGTTTATCTCTATGAGAGGAAAGATTTAACTTTTCTTCTCTATTTGAGTCTGTAGAGATGGGATTCGATTTCAACAGGAGTCTGTGGGCTTGTGCACATTGGAAAGTGCAAATAACAGCAATTTTCCTTTCAGATTGTACAGTGGTATCTGTCAGGCTTTTCCAAATGAGGAGCCAAGGTGGGATGCTCTATAAACAGTGCCAACTGTGTATTCCTAATACCCTTTGAAGAAGTCTACAATATCATCTGTTAAAAAGCATCTGGAAAATCCACCTTAAAAAAGCCACACCAATGAAATGGCCTGCCAAGCTGCAGCTTCCCAATCCTTCCATTATAAAGAAATTTGCTTATGGTGCAATTTCTGTAGGCTCCATATTCCAGCAAAAATACATTAAGTGGTATCAGGTTACTAGAATCACTCCTAAAGCAACTGTTTCCTAGAAGGGGAGGATAAAAAAATGAAGCAGCAGCTTGCTTCACACTCAGGAAGTCGCTGTGACACAGGACTCTCAGAAAAGCAACAGGAACATGAGAAATGATGGTGGGTTTTTCTGTTTGTTTACTTATGAAAGCCTAATGCAGTGAATAAAAGCAGAGGAAACACCCACTTTTCAAAACTGAACTGTTATCAGTGTTTCAGCAAGGACAATGTCTCAGGCCAGCAGTCTATCTGCCATAACAAAACAATGACAATAATAATACCCTTCCCACCTCTTTGAGAAATTTATTGGAAAAAATAGATTTGTTATATCTTAATCTTTGAACCTCCTTTTTGAGAGCTTTGATGACCAACATGTTTTGACCCTCTGTTTGGGGTCAAAGAAGCTTCCTGAAAGAAGATCTAATACTCCAACCTCCCACTCACCACAGATAAACTTGTGTTCTCTCTTCCAGCAGAAACTCACCATTTCAAAGACATGATCTGACATAAAAGTAAAGAAAAGATGTAGATCTTTTGCTGATCTATTTAGGTTTTACTGTAAGGGAAGAAAATATTAGCAGAAGCCAATGCAGCTGCTACAGAAGGTTGGTGTGGTTTCTTTTTTTTTTTTTTTTTGGTTTGTTTTTTTCTTTTTTTTGGTAAGAAGCTACATAGATGCACAAAACAAAACTAAACCACATGTTTAATTAGTAGGAGTTAAAATAGTTTCATTAGAATCCACAATCATATACTCATTGGCTGAAAACGCCCTTTTTTATACAGGATTTTTTTCCTTACTTTCCCTGGTTTTCTGGAGCAGAAGCAGCAAGCTCAGATGAAAACTTGAGCCCAGACTGTTCTTTGTTTCAGAGATTAACCTGAGCACCAGAAGAACAATTTTACACCAAGTGGAAGTGACCTACTTAATAACTGTGACTCATTTTTCTCTTTCTTTAGGCTGGTAGTTAGCTGCCATGCCCCCATTCCCCTCACTCCCCAAGGAGAGGATCTTGTTTTGCTGAGCATATGTATACAGCTTTAAATATGAAGCAGTGCAAAATGTGCTCTGGAGACAAGGGTGAACCTGAGGTATCTGGAGCTACATAAAACTTCAGCTTCACAGGAGTCTCATTTCAGCAGGCAGTAATTCTGCAGTTACACAGATGGGTGTTATATTGTCTTCCAGGGTAAATCTAGGCAGCCATGTGCTTGTTTAGAACATTTTAAAACATTTGATCTGCAGAAGATACTGGGTCTTCTACTTTCTCAGCTGATGCGATCACCTGCTCCCGTTACTTGACTTCTAGAACAGTAAGAACAAGGTGATCCTGAAGAGGTGACACCCATGTGAGGTATTTAATTTACATACTGGCAACAGGAGCTGAATTTTTAGAGTTGATGCTGCAATGTCAGTTAGGATAAATGTGAGCAGGAGAGTGACAGTGAGCAGAAAACATGAACAACGCTGCTTGTGCTATCCAGACTTGTCCATGACTTTTATTCCTGTAGCCACAAGGTCCTAAACGTGCCTTTTAGTTTCAGGATACTTCACTGTAATCCTCTCATGAATAGTCACTATGCATGCAGAGGAAGAGATTAAAAACCAAAAGGCTGACTCACATCAATCTAAGGCCTGGCACACTGCAAACTCATTAAGGAATAGCTCTCCATGCTTCCCACACGAATATTTGCCATGTGTGACTCTGCCCTTTCTGAGACTCCTAACCTGCCACTGTGACTTGCAGCTGGGTACCTTGTTCTTCCCTCACACCCAGAGCTTCCACTCCCCTATATAAACTCTCAGCAACCCACCATGTCCTTGGCCAGGTCTCTGTCTCGCCACCAGAACCACTGGTGGAACATCATCTATCCTGCACAGTCACAGATGTGTTATTGTTGGCAGACCCAGGAATGGGCCTGGGGTCTCCTTTGCACAGCTGTCTGTGGTTCAGAGTGGAATGACCAAAATCTCTGTGCCATTTTCTATGCACACAGTCCCTTCAAACCAATAGGAAAAGAAAGGTGTTTGTATACCTGTCTCTCTTGTCCATCTGAAACTGTTGGTTTAAATAGGTACTGAGCGATTCCTTAGTACTTTCCAGACTAAAAATAGGTAAAAGTCAAGACTGTGACCTAGAGCAGCCTTGCAACAACCAGTGGCAGTACATGGCACTAAACTGAATGAACTAAGAATCTGAAAAACATCTATATATCTCTTGAAGGTTTTCACTACAAAAGTGCCTGTGAGCAAAGTTACTCTCTTACATTAATATATATTTATCAGCTAATTTTCTACATGCAATTTACCTTTTTAGAAGTCAATGTATGATATAAGACTGAAATATCTTATAGTATTTACAATACTGCTCCAAAACCTGGTATCATATGGTAAAATCATCTCTCCATTTCAGTTGGTCTTTCTGCCAGTGCTTCACATCTCCAGCAACTCTTTCTGAAGAAATTAATTATTCTGTCCTTCTCTGACAACCACAGCAGTATCCTCTATGGGTCAGTTCTTTCAATCATGCCCTCCCCAACTTTTAAGGTATTAAAGCAAAATAAAAACAAAATGAAAATGAAACTAACCCTAAAAACACAAAGGGATTTCTCTTTACATGGTGCTCTTTCACTGGTTATGTTTGGTGCCAAGCTGGTCCTAAAATATAATTCCTTTGATGCTTTATGCCTTCCACCCCCTGCCAGATATCTCTCCTCTTATCAGCCTCTTTCATTCTTCAGGTGAGTCTTTCTAGATATCATATAATATAGCAATCTAGTTAAAAAACATTCAAGTTAAAATACTTGAACACTGAGTAAAATGTGTAAGACCCAATGCTGAGGGCATTGAGAACTCAGAGACTGACAAAGTGCTAAGAAAAGCAGATACAAACCAAGCCTCAGTGATGGACTTAGTGATATTTTCGAAGTGATAGTTTTAAAGACCTTCTCAGAGAAGATTTTGTTGCAATACATAAAGTTCCTGAGCTGCTAAACTGAGAGAAAGCCTGAAAAAAGGATCTTTTCTGCCAGGACATAGCACACAAGAAGGAATTTAGTTTCCAAATGCTTTCATTTCTGTTTTGTCTCAAAGCTTTATCTGTTTTTCAAGCTATGGGATCTAGTTTCTGTTCAAATAAAACTCGGGTTTGTATTTAAAAGCTCTTTACTGGTTTTTAGAACAACCAGCTTAAGAAAAAGGTTTACTCAGATCTGCCTCAACATTCCAGCCAGCTTAGAGTCCCATCACACCACCTTAGGTTGTGAAGAACCCCCCTATTTTCAGTGGAAAGTAATGAGAAATAAGCATTTCTAAGTGCTACACTTTGTCAAAATGCCTTGCAACTTGTGAGAAACACCTGTGCCTTGCCTTTAAAGAGCTGTGGTGTTTTTGCTTGGGGAAGAGACGCTTCCTTCTAGTGAAATAGGACACAGATTCTGTCTCAAAACTTCCAGAATAACAAGGATACAACACTGTACAGAGCACACATTAACCTTTTTGTTTGCATTTACTTGCATGACTTTTACTCATCTTCACTATGCCATGAGGTTTGTATCTGGTATTACAGTGGGGAATCAGAATGAGCAGCATAGAAAAAAGGCCATTGGAAGAATGAACAGATAAATCAAATGGCTTATTCAACCAGTTAAAGACAATGGCTCCACATCCTAAAAACCCATCTTTGCACAGAAATGATGACTCCTGTTGTCTGATACACTACACAATACCTCAGTTTGCAAACTCATTTGTACTGGGCTCATCACTGTCATATTTGACTCAGACAGTTGTTTTTTTTTTTTACTTGGCAGCAGCATACCCAGTTCGAAGGATAGCTGGGAGTCTTCCATTTGTTAACTGAAAAGAATATGTCTTTTTAATACATACCCATTATGGTACAACATAAACATAAAACTCATTCAGGTTGGAGAGGACCTTTGGACCACCTCACCTCTGCTGCACAAAAGAGGGGGAACTTTTAAGGTCCTTAAAGCTTCATCCAGTTAAGTTTGGAAAACATGAAAGGATGCATTTAATTTCAGTCAAGAGTTCACTGTTCCAAAGCCAGTCCCCTGCCAGGACTAGTAATTTCTGAGTACTCCTACTCCAAAGGGATTCTTGAAGATCAAACAAATGTGAAGCTCCTACACAGTGCTCCATGACAGCCTCCCATAGTACCCTGAGGAAGATAAAATCTCTTCTCCTAAAGACAATATTATCACCCTGCCTTCCTTTCTTTTCTCATGGGCTTAAATTCTATCATCTCACACTAATGTCAGACTGTAACGTAAGGGCAGATTGCCAGGTAAACACTAGAACAGTCACAATATCAGCTTATTTTATAGTTTCAAGACAATCATTTATAATGCTAATATCAAACTCATAAAAACATTACCATGATGCAATGCCAATGACAGTGACTATTATATATCTTTGTATTACTTGTCAGTCCAGTTTTACCCAGCAATGACATAGTTAACAATATTAAAATGTACAGTGCTGCATGATTTAAGTAATACCATGCCAATAAGATGAATGGCAAAAGTTCAGATCTTTGAAGATCTTGCTCTACCTGCCTGTGGGCACCTTTGTATTAGCTTTGGCTTGCACTTTTACAACCATCCTTACAGACATTTGAGGGCCAGCAGGATGTTTGTGAAACATTACAGCCAGAGGAAGCACAAAGCAGCATCCTCTGTCGGACAGACTTATCTGGTGCTGCCTGTGAGCCAGCTCAAACTGCCCACATAGGATGTGTCCACATGATTTATTCACTTCTCTGTGGTCATATACTCCCTTGCTCCTCCCCTCATCTCCTGTAGTTTCTCAGAATTGCTTTAAGAGCCATTTGTACAGATGGAACAGCAGAAAAACTACACGTACAACAGACAAGGCAATATCTCACTTGTGAAAATAAATACATGGGTATATGCTTCTATATGTATGCACATTCAAGTTTAATTTAGGGATTCTTGTTTTTCTGCCTTCCCACTCCTGCCTTGTTGACATCCATAAAGATCTTGCCATTAACAATAGTTTGGAAACTAGTGAGTTTATGAATAGAATTTCATTGCTGTGCTATTTTGTCAGCTGTCAGTACTTAATTTTACATGCCACCCATAACATCTCCAAACCAGAATCTGATTGACTGAATATATCAACTTTATATTAGTTTTAGCTAATAATAAGTATTTCATTTTAGAGACAGACTGTTGCTGCTAAGGTGTGGTCCTGATGAGGAGTTTGAGGAAATCAAGGTCTTGATTTTATCACAGCAGGGAGTTACAGCTGAAACACTTCTAATCCTTTCTTTAGTTTGCCAAACAAGAAGTTTCTGTATTTGGGCAACCAGACAAAAAAAAAAGTCTAGAATTTCAAGTTACCTCCAGTGTACATGCCACATGTAAACCAAAATGCAAACAGGATGAAATACTGAATAAAAGCAGGAGAAATTCCCAATAGCATCCTGGATAATAGTGACAGCCTTTGATGCTTCCTCTCAGAGTGGAAGAAAAGAAGTTTGTTAAGAAGTAGCTTAATGGACTGTCTGCTCCTCTTCTCTCTCTCCAGACTGTGTCTGTGATCTTAAAAGTCTTTCAGGCACCTGACTCAATTGAACAGCTCTGGTGGTCTGAGCCATGGTTTCTGCTGTCAGAGTCATGTAGATCTCTTTAGAATTCCTTTTATTTAGGCTTCCCTTTTCTTTTTTATTGATTTTTATAATTTACTATTTGAGTTAATTAATGATATATTTATCACATCACCATTTGTGTTAGCCAGTGCAGAGCTCTGCTGGATATACAGACACAGGCTCTCCTCCTTGCCTCATCCACCAGTGTGACTGAGCTGTGCTCCTGAAGCCTTCCCAAGTCCCCTGGTACCCATGGATGGTTTGAAAGCCTCAACTTTAAAGAGATGTCAGCTGCCCCCACAACCCACCTCTGTCAATGCAATAATCATGATCTGTTTTGCTCCCAGCAGCCCACAAAATTCTTCATCTACATCTTCAGCTCTCATCCACTGCATCACTCACAACTTTCAAATATATTATTGTAACACAATCCTCTAAGCAATTGCTATTGCTTTCAAAACCAATTTATTCCACACTCAAAGGCCTTTGAACTCCCATAATATTCAGATTGGTGCCTGCACATTAAACTCTGGTTGCTAACAAAGGTCTCAGAATACTACCTGGTTACCTTCACATTCAAGCTAGAGCAAAAACAGTGAAAAGAGAAAAGGAGAGAGGCACGTTCAAACTACACTTACTAGTCTATCTTCACAGTTTGAAAAGTTCCCTCTCTTCTAAGTTAAAGACAAGCAGCTCCCCACACACTTGTGTAGTATAACGGCTGTTCAAAAGCTCCTCCTTATCATTACCCAGTGCTGATAAACACTGATTTTGCACAGCACTTCTGAAAAAAGAAAGTAGAGTTTTATTATGTATTTTAAATACACCTAACACACTACTGCAGTTGCCAGATGAATTTAGAATATGAGGGAGGCACACTAACTGCATTCCCTGAGCATTTGAATCTCACTTAATAGTTCAAGAGTTCAGAGGAACAAGGGCTTACACAAAGCCCATCTGTCTGTCAACCCTTTCCCCAGGTACCCTTGAATCTGGTGGTCAGTTTCAATCAAGTTTGGCAGAGCAGCAGCCTCTTAAAACAAATTTCACAGCAACCCATGTGGGAAGAGGGAAACAGAGGAGCCCCAAACCAGAACACTTTGATTTAGCAAGGAAGAGGCAAGCAGAAGCCAGCCACTACCTGTGGCTTTGGTGGGTGTGCAGCTCTAGCCTTGGCCTTGCACACACAACCTCTTTCTCATCTATCTGGTAAAAGTGAGAATATGAGCAAATATTTGAATTAAGGAGCAGGATAAAGTCCAATTATCACTGCAAGGGAAGATGTTGAGGACAAAGGATGAAGTAGAGGCTTAGGAGAACCAGAGAAGGAATCATTCTGGGGTCATGTGAAGAGTCTAGGGATATAGTTATGGGGAAGTCTTAAGATGCCAAGAAAACAGGGGCATTTTGGTGAAGACTATAGCAGACAAGTATTGCAGCTGTGTGGGAAACCAGAGCTCTATATTTATTACGGGTCAGTGCAAAGTGTACTAACACATATGGAGAGAGCTTTGGCCCTCATGAAATAATGAGTAGAAAGGACTCAGTCACTCACTCAAGGCATTTCACTGATTAGAAACAGGATCGACTTTAAAACTAGACCTAAATGTTTAATGCCTGATACAGGGGCTTAGCCTTGATATTACTTTTACCCCAAATGGCCTGAGGTACAGCTCTCCACTCCATCACGTTTCATTGTCCAGCTTAAACTATTTGAATGGCCTACCAGCTACTGTGTGGCAAGAACAACTCTTGGTCAGGCCCCCTTGACCATTTTTGTGCTCCTGTAGACTTAAATGCACATCCTGGGGTCATAACACCACAGAGGCCAGCTGCTCCCCGAGGCAGGGTGGTCCAGGAGGCAATGGGAACCCAGGCCTGGCAGGACCCAGCCTCCCCAAACAGGGCCCAAATGAGGCAAGCAGGACTAACCTGGAGACAACAGCCAGAACCAGCCTGAGGCAGGATCATGGTGATGAAACAGGTCTGAGGGTAAGCTGGAAGTGCAGTCCATCCATCAGGGTTATGACCAGGTTTAATGATGGCCAGGAAAGTCCACAACAACCAGGCTGGTCTAAGCCAGGATATCAGTCTGCTGGTTGAGTTCAGGGTTGATTCAGCCCACGATGAATAAAAGGAGCAGCCACAGACATGGCTAAGAGAGCAGCAGTCCTCCCTCACTGCTCAGGCGGGGCATCACAGCCCCGGGCTGGGTTGAGATGGGGCTTCCTGGCCCCGTGGGTGTGGTTGGCAGCTCCAGCTGAGGCTGGTCAAGGTTCTTTACTGCACCGAGGCCCAGCATATGCAAACTTGATGAAGATGGGACATGGCTCAAAATGGTGGCATGGGGCATTTGAATCTATTCAGCAATTACAAATAACCAGTGACAATACCCCACAAACAACAAATACAGACTTTATTCTGGCCCAGAGGCTTGTGTGGCCAGGCTTAAAACATGCATTAAGGATGGCTTGCTGCAGAGGTGGGAGTTGCATTCTTCTGCTCACTCTGTTTTCTTTGCCTTTCCCCTGTGAAAACAAACTGGGAAAAGCAGGGCTAGGGTTTTGTTAGCTTTAAGACTTCCTCAGATCTATCTGAGTCTTACTTGAGAAAAGATTTAAAAACCAAGCAGCCCACTTCAAAGAGTCAATGTGCTGAAAACAAACACATACAACGCACACATACAACACACACATCTGCCAATGGGTTATTGAACTTGAATCTACACATGTAGCTCCTATGTGAGGCAAAGCAGACTAGGGCCTCTTCTTGAGACTTCTTTTCTACTGCAATTAATTTTGATGTCTACTGAAGAGATAAGAATTATATCAATACTGTGCAAGTGATTATGCCAGCCAGTTGATGATATAAAGAGTACGTTCTAAAGCTTTTACTTTCCTAGTGTAAGCTGCAGAAATGTGAGAAAATTCAGGCTTGAGCTGAATTGCTGATTCTGTTACTAAAAGTGCCATGTCTCCCTGTCAGCCAAATTTGGGGCTTAGCAGAGCTTTCACCATCTGCCCCCTGTGCAATACTCATAAATGTTGCAACCAATATAAAATTTGGGATGTGTGGGCAATGCTGGAAGGTAAAAACATTCTTTCTTTGCCAGATATATATTAATCGGTTGTTTCATTTTGCACATATGGGACAGTAAAATGTATTTGTTTTCTTGCCAATAAAAGAACATTTTCCTAACTCCTTAGTCACAAGGTATCTACAGAGGGAGAAGGCTCTGATGTTTCCTGTTAGGTTTATGGTTTACATTACAATTCATACACAAATGCTTTTTGGCATCTAAATCCTGAGCTAGAAGTATTTTTAAAATTATGTCCTGAAATAGGAACTTCAGAACACTATGTCGGCATCTGGCAGATATCTCAAGAGTGTCATGAACTATTACTACTTGAGGAACTTGGCAGGCACTCCATGAGCCTTGTGTACCTTACAAGTGTGTAGGAGTCCAGCTTAATCATTGAGCATCTGTATAGCTGGGCTCTGTAATGGGCATATGTCCACCCACCAACCTCAAAAGCACACAGTGGTATGTCTGGATTTCACAAGATACATCTGAGCCCCTGAGCAATGAAGGCTGCTCAAACACGAGTGACAGCAGCCCACTATTTTATAAAAGCAAGCATTTCCTCAGGGCAAACCTTGAATCACTAATCAGTCTCACTGCTCAAAGAATTTGGCACGTGTGTTTCCATCCCCATGTGTTTTACAAAGTGCTGATACACATGCTAAGGCTGAAAACCCTTTATAAAGTGTTTGGGATCTCACATACAAGCGTGTTTCCTGGTAGGAGAGCACAGGAAGCATTTCTGGGGCCCCTGGTGAGGCACTGGTGAAGCCAGTGGGCCCCTGGAAGTGACCACCATTCTTGCTCCAGGATGGAAGAGGCACCGTGGTGGGACTTTGCTGCAATCTAATTGACATTGCAGCCATGCTTCATGACTGCTCAAGAGCAGTAGCAGTTGTGTTTGTAGAATAAAAATTTGCCTTTAAAATGTGTGTCTGTTTAGTGAGGCCTTCACCGAGGTCTTTTAGTGGGAGTTTTATAAGTCATGGCCTTCAGAACCTCTCCAGTCTGCAAACGTGCTCTTTCTGGACAAACATTTGCTGCTTTCAGAAGGCACTCATGTAGCATATGCTTCTGTACAGTTAATGCCAAGACAAGACTTTTGCCATTTTTGAGGGTCTTTATGGAAAAGTTGCATAAGTCTGCACAGAAATGTTAATATTTTTTCATGGTTTACTCATAATTCCAGCACAGAAACCACATAGCTCCAGCACAGAAAACAATGGCTTTGGCACCGCCTGAGCCAAAGGAGCTAAGGGCTGGAAACCCAGGAGCACCACTGGTGTGAGCAGCCTCATCAGAGGCCAGAAGGAGAGTTGAGGCAGATCAGCAGTTTCAGCCGAGGCACGCATGCCATGGCAAAGCATGACAGCTTTTCCCAAATGCCTCAGTGATACTTGATCCCTGTGTCTTCCATTTTTTTAACAGAGCATAGAAATCACCCAAATTGGGAAGGCTCTGAAGAGAAGTGCAAAGGACAAAGTATAGACCATCAGTCCCAGAGCCCTCCTTCCACACAGAGCAGGGGAGCAGGACAAAACCAGAGTACTGGAAAAGCAGGGCCTGAGGTGAGAGTTGAGAGCTCCTCTCAGTCCCTTGTTGCACACACTTATTTAAGGCACCAGCTTTGCTGAAGCTGAGCAACTTATCTGACCCCTCCTCTCCAACAGGCGCCCGTCTCTGACCTGGGGCTGTCCAATTCTTGCAGTAGTTTAAATGAATGAGCATGCTCCTGGTGTCTGTCTCTGGGCCTGAGCTTCTGGGACCAGCAAGGAGGACTTGTTCCCTGCAAGCCCTTGGCTCTGACATGTATTTCTTCTTGACACAGAATTTGAACAGTTGTAGAATGTGTCAAAAAACAAAACTTTTAACTCTGGCCTTTATTTAATTTGACACTGGGTGAGGCCTTTATTCTACATCTTTGTTTAGCTGATAGAAATGTGTTTGGTCTGTATTAATTTTTTGTTCTGTACCAATGGTTGGCATTGATTGGTTTCATTTTATTCGCTATGAATGTTAAAATAAACAAACCAAGGTCCCAAGTGGTGGTCAGGGATTTTGCCAGACCATGGGAAGTAGTGGGCCCCAAGAGGCTCTGAAAACCACCCAGAGAAAGATCTGCACCAAGCAAGGATAATAATCTGTTCCAGAAGCTAGAAAATATTTTCCAGGAGACTTGGCAATTGTGGCTTAAGATGGAGAAAGAGAGAAAGAGAAAGATGGATAGAGAGAAATTGCCCTTTTTCCAGGAAAAAAAGGGAAGTCTGAGAAAAGCCCCAGCTGTTGCAGGGTACTTAGCCACAAGGCGAAATTGCCTTTACATCTCCAGAGATGCAGAGACAGTTCTTTGCCCACCTGTGGAGTCCAGACAGGGAAAAGCTGGAGGAAGTCTTTGTTTACAAGAGAGGTGAAAATAAGGCTCGTAGATAAGAATTTAAAAACTTAAACTAACCTGTACCAGTGTCTAAGACACACAAAATGATGTCTAGGGAAATCAGTAAATCATCTGGTCTGAATTTCCTGAAGCCAGCTGAATTTCAGTCCTTGGGATCGGCCATTAGGTTTGGACAGTCTTACCCATTAGGAGCCAAATGACTTGTTTAACAGAAACTCATCATTTAGAAATGCCTGGAGATTTGATGTGATGATAGCTTGATCTGAAGAACCAACTGTTTTCTTTGGCAATTTGTTGTAATGCTCACTCTCATGGTTAAACAATTCTGATAATTTTTTCATTTGAAGGTGCCAGGCTTCCATTTCCAGTTATTGGCACTTGTTTCACATTTCTCTGCTAGATTAAGAGCTCCTTCATCCATGACATTTCCTGTCAGGAAAAATTCTCTTTAATCAAATAATTTCTTTTTTTATAAGTCTTGATTAATTCAACAGACTGTGTTCTTCAAGTCTTTGCTATGGCCTTTTTCTCTAGATCCTGCACAGAGTTTTGGTTATTTTCCACACCCGTGCCAATATTTTAACAACGTCCTAAAACTGTGGAGGTTGAAAAAGTATCCCTAACACTGTACACAGATAAAAGCACACCCCTGTTCAAACTGGATTGGGGTAGTAAACTCTTCTATTTCGGTGATTTTTTTGGTTGCTGTCATAAGCTGGCCTGGATTCCATTTACTAAGGAGGTTCCACTCTCTTAGGTGTTTGATGGTGTCTCTTGCTCACTTGTTTCAAGTCATACTGATCACCTGGCTCGGTTTCCAATGTCAAATCATCCAGGACATTTGTGAAGTTTTTATCTCTTTATAGAGATCAGTTGTGTGCCTCTCACCTGAGGAGTTCCTTGCCAACGTGACAAGATAAATTCTCCCTCTGTCTTGCCTGTGACCTGCAGCTGATGATTGAGTTTCTGGAGTCAAACCACAATTTAACTGCTTGTTGGTTCAGTCTGGTTATACCTCAGCAGCACGGAATAACCTGCTGCATACAGATGGCTGCCTGAAGGGAACCAGCAAGGGAGTTCTTCAGAGAGGCCTCAAGCCCTATCTTAATCCCTTTGGAACAAACCACACAGACATTGTGTATCATTAGTTTCTTGTAAGAATGTTATCTTGTAAACCAGTGCAGACTTCTAGTGACTGTGTTCTCATTAAATTTCATTAACAATTCATTTTTCTGCTGCCTAGGATCCCTTGTCAGGCAGACCAAGCTGTAGTACTGTCAAGTATGCTGGTGACCTACTGTGATGTTGGCTGAACATTCTGCATTGTTCTAATGTCCTTCTGGTGTTTCAGGATTCACTAAAAATGAATACTTCTAGGTCAGGATCTGCTCCTTCATCTCTGTAGGTCTCTTGACTGCAAGTTTTCTAGATCTGCTGATTTTCAAAAAAGTGAATTCTGAGTTAGTGTGTTTTCATATAGTCCTGTTTTATGAGTAGAAAGAAGGCATTCATGCTCATTAGCTTTCTGGCTTCCGAATACAGACAAGAATGGAATAAGTCTATCTTTTCTACATGACCATTAATAATTTTATAATTTTTATCTATCAAAGGACCACTTAATTCTTGTTGTACACCTTGCATCCTCACAAAGTAGTAATTTTGTTGCTTATGATACAAATATGGTTGCCCCACTCTTGCCTGTTTTCAGCTGCTTTTTACATCTTCCATGTTACTAAACCTCCAAACCTTTCTCTTTCTCTTGCTAACGTATAGTTAATTTCCTGAGTACTGAGTAGTTAATTAACCTGAGTACTGCTCCTGCTGGCTGGACAAAATTTTCTGAGAGACACTAAAATATTTGTACAGTCTGAAGTTTTGGCATCTGGGTCATGCTCTAAAAGAATCAGTGTTTTCAGTAGAGAATTCATCACTCTTTTGTGATGGTGCTCTGCTTTTTGCTACATTCTGAAAACCTAAATAAGAGTGAGTACTGCAACTATGTGGATCATTGTAGGTCAGCTTTTGGTCTTAGTTTATTTTCTTTTAACTCAAGATTTCTTTCTCCCTTCAGTTTTATATGAACATGTATATATTTGTCTTTAAGTTAATAATCATTATTATTCTGACTATTTTTTCTCCCAATTCCACTCAGGTCCAGGAAATGTTTTTTTATGAAAATATGCGTACAACTCATCAGCAGTGTCTTCCATTCGCCCCTACTGAGTATCATGCTGCTACAGGCAGGCTACTATCAAGTTCCATCCAGTGACTATCTTTCTCTAGTATAAAGAAACCAAAAGACTTACCTCTTTGGAAACAATACCCTTTTGTTAGAAATTCTTTTCAGACAAAGATTATCTTCTAAGGAAATCTTACCTCTTCAGAACTTTTTTTTAAAATAAAGCAGTTAATCATATCTGCTCCTCCTCAGCCCTTCCAAAGTCTCCATCTGTGGCCTTTGCTGGAAACAAGAGCAAAAGGAGGAGGAGGAGGGCTAGAGGCAGACAGAAGGAGTAAGACTGACTGAGAGACAGAGAGTGAACTTACCTTATGGACACTCTTCTCAACACTAATCTATTTCTTGTATTTACACCAAGCCCTGTGTACTTGACACTCCCTGTTACTAACAACTCAAAGCAGTATTGCTTAGACTGTTTTCAGTGTTGACACCATCTTCTTCACTGCACAGATCTCTGATACTGTTGCAATTAATATTATTTTGATCATAACTCCTCTCATTGCCCTATGTCTAGGTTTTGTGGTTTTGTGTTTCCTGTAACAAAGTATTTTTATCAGAATGAGGAGTACTTAAAAAAACCCAACTGTTGTTGTTTACTTGTGTCTGAGTTTTAAGCCCCATACTGGAAAGCAGAAGAAATAGAAAATGTAATGTAGTTCATCCAAATTTTGTGCAAATAGACATAGCTGTTCCATGATGCCTCCAGCTAAATAGATTCCTTAGTTGCTGTTGAAATTGAACATAAAATTGTCTCCTGTACCCTGCCTATCAATATTTTTTCTACCATGGTGATGATAGTTAGGGAGTCGTTAAATCCAAAAACAGGAACGTAACTGGATAAATAAACCTGCGGGATCCCAACCCATGGAGAATTGGTATCCAGGTATTCAGCCAACTCAAACTGCAAATGTTTGTGTAAGAAAAGGACTTGTATTTCTTGTTCTGTGCCAGGCCCCTCAGTAATTAAGTTCCAATACAAAACTCTTCATTCACCAATTCTGTGCACATGTCATGTGGAGCTCTTGCAAAACCCTTGAGCAGTTCTGAGCTCAGTAACAAGCATAATCTTGAGTCATCCAATGCAGGTTTAACTGGAGCCAGGGGAAGCAGAAGTGGGTAGGTGTGAGGAAAAAGAAGGGAGACAGGACAAAAAGGTACAATTCAGGTACAAGGCAGCTGAGAGTAAAGAACTTATGGTAAAAACAAAGCAGCAAATAACCTTAAATCCCAGCACAAGGTAATCTCCAAAGGAGGGGAATGCATCCCACACAATTGCTGACTAACAATTCACACTGACATGGCCAGAGAACACTCAAACACTCACATCTGGACGACCTTCTGGTTAGCTGGACTCCACAGAGGAGGAATCAAAGCCAGGAATGCCACTGCCAATTGCAAATGTATGATTGCATTCTTCTCCCTGCCTCCTTCCTAGATCCTGAAGGCAGCAGGATGGGCAGGTGACACCAGAGAGTGCCACCTGAGATGATTCTTTTATTGCTGAAAAACTCAACAACATTTTGAAGCAAAGGTTTGGGTAGCCAAAATTGAAGGTACTGAGACTTGTCAGAGCCCACAAAACCCTGTCACAATCCCTTACGCCAAGTATTTTGCACTTCCAAAGTAATCACAGAGCTGTATTCGTAAACACACATAGAGCGTCTGCAGGGCCTTGCCACAGGAATAAGGAAGGAAGGGAAAGTTGCTCACTGTGGGACCAACTGTATTTGTTGTCTGGCAGATATGATCTAGAACAAGCCTGGAATTGAGAAATTTATCTATTGTGCCTTTGTTTTGTTTGTTTTAGGAAGCATTTGCCAAAGAAGATGCCATGTTACCAGGAAATGACTGCTTGGCTCGATACCGTATTTTCTGCTGGTTTGTTGTGGTAAAGTGACTGGACTGAATGCCTAGCTCCATGAAAACAGCCGAGATTGGGCCTCCTGATACAAGGGAGCCATTTTCATAGACACAGCCTGCTTTAAAGAAATACTTGGGAAAGCACAGCATGCATAAGTGACTCTAGGAAAGACTGGTGCCACAAATGTTTCTAACATATGTTGTTAAGCTTTTCTCAACATAAGCTTCTTCATTGTATCCCAATATAATGCCAATATGGGAACAGCCAATTTCTCTCTTGGTTTCACACAAATCTGCTCTCTGAGCTAGGCACAGGGTGGTCCTTGGAAGACCCCAGTGAGAAGATCTCTTCATGCTGCATTTGGGGCAGAATTTGGCCCATTCAATAGCGGGGTAGAAAGATGAGCAGGCACAGAGGCACATTTTTGCTTGGTATTTTAATTTGGCTGTAAAATGTAAACAATTGTGGGCCAAGATAAGCATGGAGAGAAGAAGATTCACTTCCACCTTGTGTGGGTGAGCTGTTGAGTCCCAGCTGTGCTTGCAGAGACAGTCCCACACTGGGCATGTAGATGGGATCGACACTGTGCTTCTCGTGGAGCGACTGCCTCACAGGCTCCACATCAGCTGCCTCCCCTATGTGCTGTAGCTCAATCCCCAAGAACCTACCAGTGCTCTCTTATGGGCCAAATCCAGCCATTCATATGGGAACCACTGGGAAGCTACTATCCCCATCCACAGGGAAGGAAAGACCTTGCAACATGAAGCAGAATGAAAGATGTTTGTCTGCCCTTCAAGGATAAAATAGTGACTCTTATCAGCAAACTATAGGTAGAAAGACTGTATTTTGATCAAAGCAAGGCTCACTGCTTTGCAAAACATGAAATGAGTTTCTATTGCAAACAATTTTCATAGGTTCCATTTGAGACTTATCTATCACATTTCCAGTAAGTTGCTAAAGATGTACCAATCCACCACAGAGACTAGTTCTGACAGTTTCCTTCTCACAGCTCAGTCATCCTGTGGAAATAACCCCTAAAAATTGTTTTTCAAGATTAGTGCACTCATGATGTCCAAGGAATGAGGAGACTGAACTGGCATACACTAAGAATGAATATGGTTGTATATTTTGTGCATCTTTCACATCTTGTTTGCAGTGAAAGAAGAGTTATTTGAGTGCTTTCCTGTGTTTCACAACAGCTTGAAGTAGAAGGAGATAGTGAGATTTGACCTGCTTCATCAGGAGTCAGCTATTTCTGAAAATGTTGTTTGGCTAGTTTGGTCCAGTGACTTATTTGGCTTGCTATAAAAAAAGATCATTTACACATAAACTTGGCAAATGTCAATTGCTTCCATTCTAGTCTGGGAGGTTTTATTGCACTCTGGAGAAGAGTGGCAGTTGGGTGAATAAGGCCTTTTAAGTCCCATTGGCAGCACCGAGGGTGCTAAATTTGCCCTTTAACAAAGAGCAGCAATTTTCTTGATTCCTAGAGGCTGATTTGCAACTCAGTCTTGTGAGTGTGTCCAAGAAGCCCTGCTGCACTGTTATTTCCAAATTCTGAGACAACAGCTTTGAGGTGACAGCGAGTGCCTGCTGGTGTGGAGCATCAGTCGGGGCGTGTGGTGGGAGCAGCGTAGGTTGGGCAGGCAGAGCAGGCCACATGAGCTGCAGATTCCAGAGGCATGGATGTGCAGGCACTGTAATGTGAGTGACAAAAGGGTATACTGCCCATGCTGAGAGAGACATACACCTCCATCTGCTCAGCAGAGAGATCAGCTGCACAAGACCATGGGCTGGTATCAGTCTGTCTCCTCTGCTAATTGAGGAGCTCTTTCTGAGCTAAACACGGTGCTGGCAGGCAAATGGAGTCCCTGGAACTATAGAGGGAAAAGCTTCTCTGGGCTTTAGAAGCTGGCTTTCAACCACTATGCACAGTGAGATCTCTTCCTGATACTAAGTTAACAACTCAGCAAACATAAAGCAAATGAGCAGACGAAATATGGATAATTTCCACGATTAGCTAGAAATGAAATGGGAGCAGTGGTGTCTGTTGAGGAGGAAGCAGCCCTCTGTTGTAGCAGCTCCTGCAGTTTGGTAGTATTTGGAGGGCTCCAATCCCTGCTCTGTCACACCAGGGTTTACTGGTATGTCCGAGATGTCAGTGAAGAGCTCACAGGCCAGATCCCACCCCTAAGACCGCTTCTAACTCCCAGCAGTTTCTTATTATTGATGGAAGTAAAGGGAATAGGAGCCAGAGCAGCAATGCAAGACATTGTGACTCTGAGAATGAGGAAACTGTTCCCACAAAAATGGTATAAAAATATGTTTTTGATGCTAGCATCAACTATAAGAATAAAAGTTTTGTTGAGGTACAAATTTGTCAGTCCTCTAGGATAAGTATGCTACATTAAAATACAGCAATAAGAAATTCCTGACTGCATTGCTTGAGACAGCGCATGGAGAAAGGGGAAGGCAAGAGAGGTAACATTAATAAATCATTGTCCTGTCCAGCAGGCTTCCATTATTCATGGAGAAGGGCAATTACGAAGGCATACCACTGTCCCGCTTCCAAAGTTTAACATTCCTGTTTGATATCTGATCTAGCAAACAGTGTTAGGAGGTATCCAAGCAGCATGCACAGCACTTTAAATGATTAAGGGAGCAAAGTGCTTGGACACGTTGGCATTCTGGACCATAGCTCTCTGGCAATTAAAGACATACATACATACGTGTCTCCTTAGGTATTTATTGATACAACCCAAACCTGTTTTCACTGAGAAGGGAAAACCACATTCCAGGCCCAGTGTTGTTGGTATGAAGTCTGTGTCTGCTGTATCCCTGAAACAGGTAGGTTTATGCTACTTAAATCAGAAGCTGCCTCCACTTTAATTTCTAAAGTGGTGATGGTGCTCCCACTGGACTCCAGCTCTCCACATCTAGGGAAAGGTCACTGAAGTATTGGCAAGATCGAGTGGACAGTTCAGACACAGTCACCTCCTCACCCTCCACAAATAACAGGCTGGTTGGCTCCAAGTCCAGGCCTCTAATCCTACAGGACAGATTCCAACCTAGAGATACTTTGTGACCAATTCAATGAGTGTAATGCCTACCCCTGAAAATAAACCACAAAGCTACAAGCTTACTTCAGCACAAAATTTCAAGTACTTCAATTTCTGCATTAGCCTGTGTCCCCTCCTGTTTCCCAGGATCATTGGAGGGCTAACCATGAATTAAGAAAGAAAAATATTTTATGTGATTATATGTTTGCCTATCATAACCTCATTGATGCTTTCTGCAATGTTTCCAGTAACCTCTGATAAACTGGAAAATGCTGTGCCATGGGTCGGAGGATTAACACTTACCTGGGATGCTTCTCATGGATCTTGGGTATGAGCCTGGCATCCTACCTTGACTCTGAAGCCCAGCTACAAAATAGGGATATAAAGACTGATCTGACTCACTCAAGTGTGCATTTCTCTGTGTGTGTGGTGCAGAACACAGCAGAAACACTGGAGTTACCATCTTCTAGTGTTGTACGCTGGCAAGTGTGAAAGGAGTTAGATGGACTTATTGAGATAGATATTTATAAATATGTACTGGACACAGAGTCCAACTGACTGCAGAGCCCAGTATGAACTGGGAGCTGAAACATCACATTGGCTTGCCTGAGCTTTAGACTTGCATTTTTATTTATGATTTGAGTCATCTTCTCCTCCCTTGAGTATGGTCAGGGTGTAATCACTTGAAAGAAGAGGACACTTAGAGTAGCTCCAGCAGTGACTAGGTAAGGATAAAAGCCAGGCAAGCTTTGCAGGGAGAGGTACTTACTGTCTGTAATGTCCTTCTGCTTTTGAATGTTTCAACTTTCTATGCCACTTCTGGGTCACTTACCAAACCTCTTGTGGGTTCAAAACTAATTTACAGAACAGAGAGAGAGCTTCCAGGAACCAGCATCTCTATGTTACTGGTCAAATGCTCTGTTGTTCATTTGATCAGTAGCATGGCCCTTCCCTTGCTGCTGTGCTCTGAAAGGGAACCTGGAGGGGAAATACACAGATGGACACACAGGATTTCAGCCTGTTAACTCTGAACTAAATAAAGCTGATGAATGCCTTTCACATCAGCTTGGGTTATTAAACTCATAGGCTAAAGGTTGTCACTGATTCTCTGCCCAAGACACCCATTTCATCCAGCTGCTACATCTTTCCTGCGGTTTTTGAGGACTCACAGAAAAGCCTCCTTCCGGTGAAAAGACCCACTGATATACCTGGCCTGAGTTGATTCTCCTTAGTCTGTCTGTTGTAATATCCTTTTTCTCACTTTTTTTAGCACAAGAAAGCACAGGACTGATTCTGCTCAGAGGAACAAGGTCTGGACCATATCAGCAAAAACCAGGAGTGGAGATCAGTGGAAGCAGATGCCACTACAGATTTCATCTCCTTGGCATTCACAGCCACTGATGAGTTGTCAGTGTGAGCTGGAACTCCTGACTGAGCTCTCACAGAGGAGTACTGACTTGCAGCACCTGAATGGAAAGTGCTCGTGATTCTAGACACAAAGCTGCGGGTGCAACATCTGATATCCAAATAGGATATACAGTGTAACTCAAAGCAACTTAAAATGTGGACTGTCCAGGACAGGCCTTTATGCTCACTAGACACATTCATGCATGTAGATGTGCATGCGTCCATCTACACATTGCTAATAAAACACAATTAGTTTTCATACAAAACACTAAATTGAAGAATAACCCTTTCATTATTCCTAGGCTCAAAAAACTCCCAGAAAGTCTGAATTGTGGCTGACCTACTGTTCAAGATCAGTTATCCCATCATTGACTATTTACTTCTTTGTTGTGCAGTGGTACCACTGCTTCCACTGTGAAGTACACAGTGCAATCAATAGATTAAGATCTCTTCTGTGGTGCTGTAAATTGTAATGTTCTGTGCTTGGGAGCTCAGGGCACACTGCTGAGCCTTGTCCACTGAAACCCCTAACAGAATTGCCTGTATTTTATTGGAAGGCAAACCATTTCGAGTTATCCCCCCTCTTTCACGCCTGAGGAAAAAGTGCTGGTTTATACCTCATTTTCTCCAGTCAAACACCTTGTTCTGCAAACCAACCTCTGAGAACTTCTGTTTTAACCACTTCTGACCTCCAGACCCCACAGTATTCACTCAATGGATATTTGGATTGCCCCAGTGAAATGTACCTAGGAGGAATGCAGGTATGAGAACTTTATTCCAGAATGCAGATTATTAAATGGTTTTACCTAGCTGACAGTGGCAATTTGGTTTTCATCACTCAACCTCTTTGCCTCAGAAGAACAAATGCACAACTTGAATTTTGGCAATGTGCACCAGAGCCACATTCCAGAAGATGTTTATTAGCTGACTTACCAGCCAAAGACCAGAAAGATGCGTTTCAGAGAGGTTGCATCTTGTCCTCTTGAGCAATCCTTGAGTCATTATCTCAAGATCTCACATTTAAAATGCTGTAATAAATGAAATTATTCATGAGAAAAAGGGCAGTCAGTCCACAGTCACTTTCTGATATCTCTGACAGTGTTATCAGGGGGAAGGCTCAGTCAGTTTCTGATTTGAATATGGGAACATTTTTCTTTTTATACAGCTGTAATAGATCCCTTATGACAGTGAAGACCTGTCTGGACTACCTGTACTTTCTTGAAGGTATAAGGTCAATATTTTCCTTACAGCAGTGAAGAATTCTCTCAAAAACATTTGGACAGACATCTCTCTCCACCATTGTGGAGACTGGACTCCCTTAATCTGCCTCTACCTTGGATGGGCTTTCCACAGTCTGGTGAAGTGCTACCATCTGAGCGAGTTTCCCAGGCATGGATGAAAGTTTCACTTTGAGGCACCAACATCCCAGCTGGGCACACATCAAACTGTTCTTGATGTCTTTTGGAAGAAAACATGGCAAAATAAGGAGGATCAGCAGGAGATGACATTCTGGCTCCTGGATTGCCAGGAGTGTGCAGCTTGGTGCAAGGAAGGACTTTGCATCTTCTATCTAACAAGGCAGGAAAGAGACTTTTCTGAAGGGAGGGTTATGGGATCACTTCAGCGAGGCCAGAATTGTATCCTTCTGATTCTGGAAGCACTTGGTGAAAGAAGCAGCAGCTGGAGAAGTGGTCAGGTGAGAGACAAGGCTACTCCACTATTGTTCCTACATCAGGGATAGCAGTGGGCTGAAGGCACAATGGGAGCTCCCAGACTGCTGCATCATTTTCAGCTGAGGAGATCTCTTGCCCAATTCCTGTTCTGTGAGCTCCATGTTTCCAGACTGGGTGCAGAAGTCATCATATTTTCCTAGCAGTAATTTTCATAAGAAAATTACTTTATGGGAAAATCACATGCAATTGACTTAAACACTGATACTACCAACACCTCTTATTCCTATTTATGTCTCTTTTTAATATCTCTTTACACAATGCTTAAATAGCACAATCTCAATTCTACAATATCCTTCCTGAAAGCTAAACTTTGCCAAGAAATTTCACACAACCATATGTAGAAATAACCAGTAGAAAGGGATGAACTTTTCTTTGTACTTTTTGGTGGCTTGAAAAGTTCTCTGTGATGTTAACATCCAGGGGGATGTGAGCATCTTCTGAAGAGAGAGGGAAGTTCTCAACAAGCTTGCTGCCCATGGGCACACTCCAATGCAAGATGCACTCTGACCACTGCATCTTCTTACAGTGAATGACAGCTCGACTTCCTTGGGAATGTGTTCAATTTCTCTGTACTGATCAATTACATCCTACCAGGTCCTGAGCCATTAGGTGTAAGACAGCTCTGTCCTGCAAGGATCAATACTACTTCTTTCTCTCAAACCAAACTCCAAATCTTGACTCCTAGCTTACACTAATTTATAATGACATAAATAGCAGGACTCACAGGAGTGTTACTTTTAAATTTAAATGTAAATGGAACAACCTGTACTTGAGCTACAGTGATATTAACATCTTATTAATGCTACATGAATGAGATCAATGCAATGCAAGCAAGTAAATTGCTTTCTTCTTCCTGATAAAGCAGCTTTAACATGTTTTTGTGTTAGCTGCTTGTTGAAGATGAGACTTAAGAAGACCTCCATAGCTATTCAGATCATTTACCTCAGTACAGTTGAGCTATGTGATTCCCCTTTCCTGGTCCTGACAACAGAATCTCTTTTGCTTGTTACTCTCACTTTGTAGCTGTTGGATATCAACTATGGAAACTATGCCAGCTTCTCCTAAGAAGGTAGCTTGTCACAATTCAGTGGTGACATGGAACTCAGTTTCATTCCTGCGTTTTGGAGCAAGTTAAAATACTATGTGATATTTAAGGAGCCTTTGTCCTTTAGCTCAAATCTGCTTGCCATTGCATTTTGGCAGCTTTTTTAGGTACCAGCACAAAAGGATGGTGTCTGTGGGAGTCCTGAAGTCCTGAATTCCTGCTGCTTGTTTCTGCTGTGCCATGGAAGATGCTGTTGTGTCTTGCCCTGCCCAGACTCTTAATTTGCCCAGGTGGAACCCAACACTTGCTGGTAGCAGCTTTCTAGCTGCTGCATGCATCTGTGCCTTCTTTCTGTAGTTCTTTCCATTCCATTTCCCCCTGTACTTCTGGCCCATATTCTGACTCTGTCTGGTATTGCCTATGTCCCAGATCACTTTTTCAGCAGCATCTAGGTGACCCAGTTCCCCAGCTCCCTCTAAGCTCTATAGAGAGGCAGCTGTGACAGCCCTACACCTCTTGTAAAAGTCGTTTCTCTATCCCACCTTCAACATCCAGACAATCCTGCTTTCCTCTCTTTCTTGGGGTCCCCTATCTCTACCTCAGGCATATGGTGTTATTTCCATGCTGCTCACTAGCTCATGGCATCCCAAAGACTGGCAGAGGAAGGCAGCAGCAGAAGGGCATTGCAGGGTGTGCTCCTCCCCAGCAAATAGGAGAGCTGATCCCAGGGGACACACCTTCTAAATGGATTAAATGACAAAAAAGGAAGAATAAATCCCTTTAAGACCTGCACCCTGCAGAGACAAGTCCTCCTTTCTGTCCTCCCTGCAGCCTGGAGACAGGCTCCAACACAGAGAAGCTGGAGAGAGAGGCTAATGGAAGAGGAGAACCACAGCCCTTTCCCCTGTTTGTTTATTCCAGAGGCCATGAAATACATACCTTTCAGAAACAGATATTGATAACACATTCCTCTATTAATATAAATTAGTGTAGGTTCCACACTTGATGCTTCTGGCAAATTTGGTGTATTGTCTCAGCTTCTACTTCAAGAGAACTCTCTGAAGTCTTGGATGCTGGTGAGTTGCTTTAGCACTCAGTGCCATTGCTGCATGGTGGGTGAGGAGTGGCTGCTTTACCCAGATCCCACCTCACCACAGGATTTCCATTGTCATGTTAGGAAAATTACAAACAAACCAAAACACCTTTCAGCACAAATTCCTTTGTTATCAGGCAACTGTATTTACTAAAATGTCTGAGCAAGAGACAATCACTGCCACAGCCTGGCAATGCCTCTGGAATTTGGAAGGATGAAATCACCACACATCCCAGCACCCTGCTCTCTTTTGAGACATTTCTGACTAGGCTCACAAGATCTGATTGCCTCCAATTAGAAGGGACTGGGATTAGTGATTCAGGAGGTCACTTCCAGTCCTGCAGCCCTTAAACAGAATGGAAAGAATTAGTCTGAGCTTGCCAGTAGAAGGTAATAGTTATTGTAAAAAAGGCTCAGGGCCTGGGTGCATGTGACTAAGGCAGAAGAGGGAAGATTGTGGTCCCAGCTGCTGCTTAACTCATATAATTCGTTTTGGTGGATCTTTAATACCACTGTCCTTTATGATCTGAGGAACTTTGTCTCCTGGGATCAATGGCTCTTCCCAGCCCCTGCAAGGCCCTGTGATCTCTGTGTATATTGACTCGTGGCAGTCAGCCTGGGTCAGCAGCAGCACACAGACTGACAGAGTGACTCAGAGCCATTAGAAGTGGCCACCATCCAGAGCTCTATCAGTTGCTCTCCTAGGTCAAGATGGATGTACTTGTGACGTATGTAATTTTCTCTTTCCTGCAGTCTGATTCTGTCCTAGGAACATCTCCTTGTAGGATGCAATAGACACCACTGCATCTTCTGTCCAACACTCTGCAGGGCAGTTAGATACTCAGGAGTTTGCTTGTATACTGCAATTAATTGGGAATCTTTGCTTCTTCAAAACAAACACAAAAGCCAAGCAGTCTAATCAACTACCACAAAATAAAGCCCTTCCCTTCTTTCCTACATGCATAGCCAATATTAAATAACATGCTCTTGTCCAAGCTGGTACAGATCCCTCTTCACCTGGGGCATGTGGAGACGTGAAGGAACTTTCTTACACAGGATATTAGACCAAAAGTACTTATGCAGAAACATGTTTATATGAATGTGTTTATATTCACACATAATTATGCAGCAGTGAGGCATTTTATGGTCTTGTCTTCTCTCTGTCTTCAACAAAGACTGCCTTTAATGTCTCAGTGATGTGCCAATTCGATGTTTACACCCCTCTCTATTGTGAAAGCAACTGTGTGATGTCTGACAGCAGTATTTCCTCTCTGTTATAAGCACCAACAACTGATTTTCATTTCCTTATAGAAAAACCCCACATTTGTGCTCCCCAAAGGCAAAAAGAAGAGTTGTATAAAATGTGTTTCCTGAGGGACAATTTCTGGACATGACATGATGCCAGTCTTGAGCTCTGATGCTGAAAATTGTGATTCTGTAAGTTATTCCTGCAAGTTCCTCCTTTAGCCCACAGCTGAGAGTGCATGTACTAATAATGCAGCAGAATAATACATGTGGTAAGATATTCAGTAATATTCATCTTTACCCATGCATTCCTTCTCCTCTGTTTTTGTACGGCGTTCCCCTTTCTCTTACAGTTAAGCCTGGACATATTTTTCTATTTTAAATTTTCCAATGATTTGTACAAGAGAGTATTAAATTGCTAAAGGGCATATTAAGTATTACTGCTCAGTTAAACTTGAATGAAGCAATGCAAGTCTGGAACACATTTAATAAATCTGCAGCCCGATAAGGAAACTTTCTTCGCTGAATCTGACATTCTTTTGCACTAATCACCTTTGTGAAAGAACTGCCTCTAATTCTTTTATTCTTTTAACTTTCTCACCCCAGAACTAAAACTGGCTGCAGGCTTCCCCATCTCTTGGCACCATACAATTTAAAACCCTTTCAACAGCTTTTAGAGGAAGGTGTGCAGGAGCTGGGTGCTGTAGAGGCTGCATTTCTGTCCACATGGCCTGGCTGGAGCACCCCTTGCTTACATTTTTCCAGGTTTTTTTTTTAGTTGGAAAATGAGCACACAGCACAGTCAGCTCTGGGGAGGGCTCGTGGTGAGTATGTGAAAGCTGTACCAGGAAAAGACCTACGGCAGTGAATGCAGGGGGAGGAGATCAAACCAGGCCATCCAAAATTGCCTGGGAATGCTTGGAGTTTTAATACTGATTTTTTTTAACCCATTTTTTAGAAATTGCTCTTTCTGTTGAAGAGCTCACAGGTCATCTCCAGGGTGATTGACCTCCTTAATTTGGCCCACGGGGTGGGTGGTCATTGGATTAAGCTCCATGAGGAAAGAGTGTGAGAAATGTGAAACCATTACAGTGGTGATACACAGTGACAAATCAGTTTTGATGGATGGCAACTCGTTTAGATGGCTTTGCTTTGCATTTCAGTTTCTTCTGGTAGTGTATCCCTTCCCTGTGTCTGTCCTACTCACTTGCTGCACTTTCTTGACTCACAGAGCTGTTCTGGCCTGTCTGCTGCATGCTACACTTATGTTTAGCACATTAAATGAATTAAGTCAGGAAGATTATGAAACCCACTTCAACAGAGATTTCAACCCTTGTGAGAAGCCTGTATAAACTCTCAGACCTGCTGATAAAAGAGCAAAAAGAAAACCTTCAGGTCTCTATGATGAAAGCTTCAGCTTTCTCATATCAAATGATAAATAACCTTGTTATAGTCAACACATCTTGCCCATGATAGCCTCTTGCACAGCCCTGGTCTCACTCTTCATCCTGTCTTGGAGGGAAAGGCTGACAATATCAGAGCATGTACACAGCTACACTGTACTTACTGCCATGCTCCTAGACCCGCTCCTAACAACTGCTCAGCTACTTGACAGCCTGCCCAGCTGTACCCAGGTACCACCTGTGCACTCATGCCCAGGAGGAGCTGGGGAGCGAGAGAAGAGGGTTAACAGGCAGAGGAGATGATGGTGAGTCTGCCAGGTAGCGGGAAGATAGGACACCACCTTTCATTCAGGAGAGAAGGACAGATGGTGAAGGCAAATAGTTGCTACAGGATTAATGTTTGAGTCCTGGAGCCTAGTGAGAGGAAACTGTGTGTCCTTCTCCTTTAAAGTGAATGTACAGTAAAGGGTACCCATGCCATGTGCCAGACTGGCAGGACAGAAAAGGAAAGCCGGTCTGTGTGAAGAGGGCAAGTACTGTATTGACAGCGGGAGCACAAGGCTCCTCATACTTTTCTGATGACACGTTTCAGCCCAGATCAAGCTCTTTAGGAGTGAGCTGCCTCATGTGTCACAACCCTCAAATCCTTGGCCTCTGCACTGAGACTACCAACGAGAATGCCAGCTATGATGGTGGGTTTATTTTCACTGGACTGAATGGACTTCCCTCTCATTCCACAGAGAGCACGAGACAGCTGTAAGTTAGCGACAGCTTTTCCTTGGAGAGGGGCCCGAGGCATAAGATTTAAACCACTTAATCTCTCTCTGTGCCCATGTCCCAGAATCGATGTTCTGTCCGGACGAAAATAGCGAACAAGGAACCACAGGAGAGTTTATCTAATGAAAACTGCACCTACCCCTTGAGGTGCTGCTGGAGGACAGGTAAGGGGAAAGGGGAAAAATATGGGGAAGGGCTCCTGCCGCAAGTGAAGGAAGAGATCCAGGTTCCCACTCCTGAAGTGAAGACTGGGTATGTCATGAGCTTCTAAATGTGCCCAGCAAAGTTGGGATTATGACAGTGAATGATATCTCAAGAGAGCAATAATGTTTAGGCTATTAATCTTTTTTAGGCTTTGATGTCACCAGAAGAAAGGTACCGTCTGTGTGGAAGTTTAATTTGTTCTTCCCACTGTCAAAAGTCGATGGGAATATGGTTTTGCAGGTTTGATGTTTGTTCATAAAAGGTTGTTACAGCCCCAGCTTGAAAACAGCTTTTCACAGCCTCGGTTTCTTTAGCTGGCGTTTGAAAGCAAGCTGTATATTACCATTTCAGTACTCAGCAATACACTTCCTCCCTCCAGCAACCCTGGCCTTTGCCCAGATCTCGAGACGTGGCCGCTGCCTGGTTTTCATCTTCTGATGTCCCGCCACATCTCACACC
>VXBR01010760.1:1605054-1765293 GCA_013400215.1 Cisticola juncidis
CCACAGCGAGCCCCGGGCGCTGTTTCGGAGCCGGAGCAACTCCCGGGGCTGCTCCACCTGCCCGGGCCGGGATGGCCGCGGCCGCGGCTCCCTCTAGTGCCCGCCCGGCTCCGGGCAGGGCCGAGCCCGCCTGGACCCGCATCGCCCCCCGGCAGCTGCGCCCCGCCGGCCGCGTCACCGCCTCTGCCCGGAGAGCCCGCCTGGGGACATCGGCTCTTTCCTCCAAGGCAGGAACCGCGGGGAAAGAACAGAGTCCACCCCAAAAGCGCTGGGGGAAAGGAAGACCTTCACCTCTTGCATGGAGAATCATTTGTTCGCCTTCCCCTGCTTCTCATTATAAAAGCTATTTTTCCCAAAACAGGATGTTGGGCCAGGGGAGGTAATATAAACAGATGCATTCTTTGAAAGCTTGCGGTGCATTTTTGCGGAGCACTGGCTCTGCATTGGAAATGCAGAGACCCACGAGGTATGGGAACAAGGGACCACAGCAGCAGGAGGAAAAAACCCTTCCTCTGACAAAAGTGAGTCAGCCCAGAGCCTCCCTTGACTTTAGAAGCTTTTGTTGAGGAGAAGAGGGCACGAAGTTGAGACTGAGAGGTGAAGAAAACCTTTAAACAAAGCTAATATTGGTAACTCACTAGAAGAAAGCTTGAAACAGTATTATAGGCAGTCTTGCTTCCTTTTAAAAATGTGCAGTATTAGTTAATTTACACCAGCACTGACCTTTGATGACCAGAAAGAAAAAGGACGAACAAATTCCATTTCTGCTCATTTCCCCTCAGCTCCAGCTTTCAGTGGCTCCAGCATCTGAAAGGCAGTGACTACCAGGGTTATTAAGCAGTTTCACCTGGATCCATCATTTCATATGGGCACAGGTTGAATGTTTTCCCCACTGCTGTGTGCTCCTGTCTTTTATCAGGTGTGGTCTTTTCACAAAGTGCCCTCACCATCGGGGGCAGGGAAGTGGAGCCAGAGAGGCTGTGACTGATCTTTTTGCCAGCTCTTTTATGGATATCAAGCTGCACGGAGAATGCCCAACACCTGTACCAGGAATAGCTTTCCTCAATCCCTCTCATACAGGGTTCTGCTCCTTAGACCCCACCCGGTTTATTAGCTCTGTTTTGGTTTCTCTGCTCTGGTCTCTAACATCTCTTAAATCTTCCAGAAACAAAACCCTCCTCTCTTCTGTTCTAACCCCCCCACAGAGTTCTAGAGGGCTACATTGTTTCTGGAGCCATGGACATACACTCGCTTGTGTTCCTATACAGTGCATACACCAAACACATGCTGACTGTGTCACTGCAGTGCCGTGCTGGGAACTTGCCATTGCTGCATGTGCCAGCCTGGTTTTGCTCCCCTTGGTTGTTTCAGACTGTGCCATGGTTCTTTATGGTGGCACTTTCAGGCAGGCTCCACCGGCCCTGAACAAAATCACCAAAATCTCCAAGCCTGCAGTGCAGCTAATGCAGTGCTTCCCCAAGAACCAGCTACCAAGTACTGGTGCAAGATTCTGGGCTTGTCCACACCATTTCTCTGCCAGATATCCCCTTGAGCAGTGCACATGGGAATGATGAGTAAGGCAGTAATACCTTTTGACTCACTGGACTAAAGCAAGCTACTTTTGGACAGGCAGGCTGGAAAAAACAAAGGATACTTAGGTTTGGTTTGGATTAGTATTTTTTTCTGTTTCATCTAAACTGAAATGACTGGCATGCACTGGAGAGGAAGGAAGAAAGGGAAAGCTGACTGTTCCCAGGCATTGAGCACTGCAGCCTCCTCAGCAAGAGGCTCCTGCAGTTTAACCTGCACTCATCCCCTTCCTGCATAAGGCTTCCTCTGCAGGTAAAAGCATCTTTCTTTTTCAGAATCTACTTTTTCAATTGAACATCACTGCGAGGTAAACACAACACTATTGTAATTACTATCACAATTTTATCTTAAATATTGTTAGTAAGGGGAGTCTTCAAGGTTATGCCATGTCACTGCTGGCTTCACAGTACATAAGGGCTGGCCAAAACCTGAAGGGCTATTTTGAAGAAGGTAGGGATTACCTGTCCAATTTCAAATTATTTTTTCCAGCTCATTATCTGGTAGGAAAGCAAGGAAGTTTTTCCCATGGAAAATTTTGCCAGGGAAGTTCTCAGAATTTTTATTTCTGGAGGAGGACAAACTAGTTCAAAGTCCCAAAGTGGTTTAGAGAGCTACACTCAGCTGTCTTCCAATGGTGCCCAAGCTCTTTGCTGAGCCTGGAACTGAAAGAGGAGGGAGGTGGAGGGCAAAGAGCTGCGGGCACTGAGCAGTTGCTCCTCAGCTGGATCGAGAGGGGTCTGGGACGCTTTGTGCAGACACTGGTGGGAGGCAGAGGAGCACAACTCCTCCCTGCAGAGACTGTAAGTAAGGCCAACAGTGCAAGAGTTTGGGTTTGCATAGTCTGGCTCTGCCGCAGCTATTGTGATCCCTGTTATTCAGGAATTCTACAAAACCGTACCAATTCCCATAAAAGTTTTGCAGAGTAGATAATACTGCACTCCAGCACTGGCGGTGAGGGAAAAGGAAAGCTTTAAGCAATTAGGCCGGGCCACACAGCGATTGGGCAGCAGGCCGGGCCGCCAGCTGCGCTGGGCTCCCGCGCGTCCTCATCTGCCACAGCACCGGCACGGCCCCAGGCCCGGGAGCCTGTGAGGGGCCAGGCAGGGGGGACTGTGGGACCACATCCGCCTGTCAAGGGACAAAAGGTCCTGAGCTTCCTTATGTCAGCAGGAGCAGCACCTTTTGGAAAAGATGCTGACCTGCAGCTAGATGCGTGTTCCCTGGATTGCCCCAGGAAGCTTTGCTATCTATTTTGCACTTTTCTATTTTGTAGAGAAGTAAGAAGCTCTAAACTTTGGTCAGAGCTGTTCATGGCCAAGGTTTTTCCGATGCCTCTGTTCCCTTTCCCATGGTGAAAACAGAGAAATGGGCTGGGTCTCATCTCGCCCTGCTTGCTGATGCTGGCTGCACAGTGCTCTATCTAAAAGAGACAAAAAGTCTTTAGGCTCCTTTGGGTTGACCAGTCCACGTCCACAAGGATTTACAGCAAGTTTGAGAAGAAACCCTGGTCCTGGGGCAAAAAGAGGACATTGTATTTTGAGAGAATATTTGCTTTTTGAGAAGCAAAAAGCTGTTTTAACTCAGAAGATACTGTTTTGGAAAATCAGAGCTGACTGCACTAATTCCATCTCCTTTTCCCTGTTTTGGAGTGATAAAGCATGCATGATGCTGCTTGACACTGATATTTATAAGACAAAGTAGAGGTCAAATTTGCTGAATGTTTTCCAAATTCCAGTGAGGTTTATCACAAAGAGCCTCATGCACAGACCCAAGTGGCATGACTGACAAGGGCTGGATTGTGGAGTCACAGAAAGCTCAGTTTCCAGACAGTCCTGATGGGCCAAATCATGTTCTTTGGGGCAAAACCTAATGGAAAGCTACAACTGTGCCGAGAGACTCCAAGGAGTTTTCATGGCTAAGTTTCTGACACAAAAGTCCATTGTGAGTTGGGTTGGGTTTTCATGCTTCAAGGAGCAGCACTATCCTCTACCAGCATCAGCCTGCCTAAGTCTGATAAGATAGAGCTTGGAACTCAGCCCCTGTGGGGCAGGCAGGAGGCTGCTGCTTTCCCTGCCCTGCACCCTGACATCTCCCCTGGATCTCTGCAGCCTCTATGGAAGAGAAGCACTGCTGGGTTTTCTTTGCCAGCTTCTTGTCCAAAGAAGTGCAGGAAAAGTTTCTTTTCCACAGCAAGTGCTGACAGGACTAGCAGAAACTTGTCCAAGGGAGACTGGCAGAAGTGCCCACCATCACACCGTGAGTGAGAAATCAGCTCCGTTTCCCCCACCCCACTCAGACACCAGCCCCCAGACACTGAGTGTCTCTGCTCCCATCAGAGGACTGACACTACAGAGGCTTCTTTGCACCCTGACGGGCTTACCTGCCAGTGCATTTCAGCCTCCCAGCCCAAAGCCAGAGGGGATGGGTTGGGTATTAACCTCAGTTATTTCTACAGAGACAGGCCAGCACCCACCCTAACACTCAGAACAGAAACTAGATCTGGAGCAGGAATGAAGCTGACACCTGCATGGTGGGCTCAAAGTCAAGAGCTTTCCTTCACTATTAAAGTTTAGAGCAAGGCTCAGCAGCTCATGCACCTCCACAGACACTTAGAACAGAGGATTATGTCCACATTTGCATAGTCTTCCTTAAGATGCTCCCCAGAAGATACAGGCAAAAGCTTTAATGATGTGTGCTGTCCAGGTGAGGGAAAGAGGGAAGGGATGGGAGGAAAGCACCAGCCCTCTCAGGCAAGTGGCATATGCCCCTGCCTGATAAGTAGAAGGTATCAGAAATTTGGGTTTATGAGTACATCAGACAAAATGGACTACTTTGTGAGCTGTGAGAGAACTCTCTTCACTCCATGGTGTTTGCTGAACAGTGAGGCATTGCTTCTTTTTCAAGGTTTTTAAGCACTGTGGAAAACCAAAGGAAAAAACAGCTTAGACCACATACATGAACACAGGTCTGATGACTTTTCGGGTAGGCTACAAGTGCCATATATTGCAGGAGAAAATGTGACCATATTCTTGTGAATGGCTAAATTTACAAGATGTGATTTCTGCCACCCATCTCTCTGCTTATCTCCTCTTAACTGCTACAGGAACACTGTTCCCAAACATAAAGCCATCTTACGACCATACCATTTCTGCAGGTGTTCAGTATGCAACTGAACAGATAAAACTTCCTTTGTCCCAAAAAGAAAATTAAAGGTCTGCAGAAGGGCTAAAACATCATTCATATTTAGGCAGTTAACTGAAAGGTATTCCCTGTTTTAAGGAAGACTCCAAGTAACTAAAATTTTCCATAGTAGTTGTTTTGCCTTCTAAAATCTAGGGCTGATCTTAAAGCAAAAAACAAAGTTCAATGATTAAGACACTTGGCTGAACTATCATAATTTCTTTTTCACAGCCTTTCTGTGTGACATTTGGAATATCACTTACCCACTTGCTGTATCCATTCCTGATGTATGAAATGGGGATAACAGCACTCCTTTACCTCCACTGTGGATCAAAAGGATGAGCACATTTTCCAAGATGCTTAGACAATATGATTAGTGAAGAAATACCCTACACAGACTGACCTCAGGAAATACAGTGAATACAGTGACATACAAACAAATGGAGAGAGTGAAAATGGAAAAGGCTCACAGCTCATCTGTGAAGGTCAGGTGCCTCATTGCCGTGTCTTCTAGCACATTTATCCAGCATGATCTTGAGAATCTTGTCTTCTTTGAGGAGTCAGAGACCAACAATTGCTGACTTCCTCTCCCTGAGCTTTCCACCACACAAACTAGATAGGAAGCTTCAAGAAGAGAAATCCCTGTGTGCTGGGAAACCACAGCCGGATTGTCACTCTTGTGTCTGGTACGAACTGCAACCACCTCTGTTTCTTTCCTGCACCCAGCCTGGAGATGATCATGAGTTCAACACTGTGACATGCAATTGGCTTTTGACCCTTGAGGTTATCCAAAGCCTCCTGCAGTAAACAGGAGAACTGCAGGAATACTTTCCCTTGTGGCACAGCAACTAAATATTACGCCGCCTGTTAGCAGCAACACTGTGCCAAGGATTTGTTGCACTCTGCTCGTCACTTGCACTTGGAGAGAGGTTTGCTGAAGGATCAAATCCATGTCTCTGATGAGCTGTGCACATCAGATACAGGAATAGGCTGTGTGCTTATGCTCTGCCAAGTTTGTGAGATGAAGTGGCAATTTGAAAGCATAGGGAAAAAGTAAAAAATCCAGTACTGTCCTGCTAACAGTACAAATCACAAATTTGAAGCAGCATTTGATTTTGAAGCATGGTTTCAAGTTTTCTAGGTAAGACCAAGCCACAGAGTGAGCAGCTTGTGTGCCACTGCTGTTGGCTGCTCTCTATCATCCTGGCTTTTACACCAATCATCTTAACTCTGAACAGCATCACCTCCATATATTCATGCTAACCTCTACTTTTCACAGCAGGAATCGCACTGCAGTATAGCTGAACACTTTAGCTTTTCTTTTTTTGCCCATTGCATCCAAAGAAGGGAACAGAGAGATGACAGAAGTGCATAAAGCACACTCCAATGTGCCTGCCTGATAGCAGTATTATTAACTTACCCTTCCAGCCACAATCAGTTAATTACAAAACCAACTCACATTCCTCCTTTACACACTCAGAAAAGGAAATCCACGTGTTTGTATTCAAAATCTGCATTTAAATAAACCAGTGGTCAAATCTTGCCATCTTACAGTGTCTGCAAGGCCAAATTTGTATTTGCAGAAAATTTTCCCCTGCCCCCAACCCACTGTCCCCACAACAACCTTCCTGCAGGCTCTTCCAATATGACAGGGTCAGCCATTGGTGCCGAGACACAACCACTCCAGTGTGCCGGTGCTCTCACTGCACACACCCATTTTCTGAAGCTCACAACTGAGATTGGACACTCACTGCACGCTGCAGCTTGGCACACAACGCCATTGCCAGACAAACCAAGGAAAAGTTATGACTCTTTCTCAACTGTGAGACATCAGGAACTGATTTATGCTGGTTGCAATTTAACTTTCAGCTTTCAAACTCAGATCCCTTCCCATCCACTTTAAATACTCTGCAGTGAAGTTTTTTTAACCTCCAGTGGCCATTTCTCACGGAGTTGCCTTCCAGCACCTTCCTGCCATACCTGTGGGTACTTAAGCAGAGCCTCACTTTGCAAACCCTCCCTTGGGACAGACCCTGCAGAAGTGGTTCCAGTATTCCATTGCCAGTAGACAGACACTTCCAAGGCTTGGTAACACCCTTGCTTTTCTGATGGGATCTGCATGTGGAGAGCTGTATGTAACAATACTCAGTTCTTCACTCTGGTGTTGGCTCAAGCAAGCAGACTGATCAAAATTGTTTTATGTGTTAGTTGAACTCCTTGCGAAAAAGGCCGAGTCCTTAAAAATAAAACAGAAGGAATGCTGCGGTTCTGTATTATAGTATTTTAGCTCTCAAAAATGTTGCTGTGTTGTTTTAGGCTAATGTTCTAACATCACAGATGTTCCCTTTCTTAAAATGGAGGGAGAGATCAGAGCACCATTACTCTTAGCTGGGAATTACAGGTCTTTATTTTTTAAAAGAATGTAGAATTTTATTCCTTGGCAGGCAATATTTTTTCATTTGATAAGAGGATAAAAGCTGGCATACAATGTGGTTTCCTTTGACAGTCAAAAAACGTACCTGTACCATTCAATTTTATTGTATCAAATACTGAAAGGAGGAAAAATTCCTTGGCTTGAATTCACAGATGTGTTCTTCAACATTTGAAATTTCTGGCTTTGCTGATGTGTTTATGATACAATGTACCACTCTACATCCTAACACTCAAATGATTCATCAAAGATCCACTGATAAAAGAATTGCAAAGAAACTGGAATGCTTTAAATACACCATCAGGTTCATGTACTTCCAGTTCTGTCAAGCTATTTCTCTACATACAAGCAGAAAACATTTGAGATACTTGGACTTAGCCCTGCATCACCAACAAAATTCACGTGAATGAGAAGTAAATTGAAGAGAAACAAAAAATGGCACAATTTGTCATTGTCACTTGAAACTCAAGAATAAAATTTATTTTTTCCAGAATGCTGCATTTTAACAACAATTGATTCTCTCTTTAGTTAGAAAGCACTGACACTTCACTTACATTGTAAAATCACTGTGACTACTGAAGCTTTCATGGCTGGCCATCAAACACCAGATCTAGTAAAAACGCAGTGCATGGAGACCAAGTTGTTTTTCTCCTGGATAAAAGTTCTACTTAGCAGCCAGAGAACACTGGACAAGGTACTTCAATGTACTGACCACACACCTCAGGTGAGTAAAACAATTTGGACTTCAGCTCACACCTCTGGATAGTTTGGGAGATGGAATAACCCAGGAGCAACCTGTTCCAGTCTCACTGCTCAAGTATGACTTTCAGAGGATGCCCTGTGCTGTATCCAACCGTGTTCTGCTGGGTGTAGCTCCAACAGCCTACCCACAGCCACTGTATCCAGGCAGGAAAACCAGGGTAAGCAAGAGGACCATGGCACCAGGAAGAAATGTGCAAGTTTTATTTTTAAACATCACTGGATTGAAAAATAAAGAATCATATGGCTTATTGATATTTCAGGAGATAGTAGTGAATAAGTTAAAGATTTCATTCCAAAACATATGTTGCTTCATTTATAGCTAAGCTAATGTAGACACATATTTTCTTATTTTTTAAGGGTTGAACAGACACCTTTCCCCCCCACAAAGATCTCCCAAGTATATGCATTGGCACTTTCTACAAAGCTGTTGTGAACTAAAGGCTTACAAACAGTGATTTTTTTTTGAGTAAGAAAAATTCATCAGACCCAAATATAATCATTTAAATCAACTTCTTCCTGAGCAACTTAGAATTTGGAATGTGCTGAAAAGTTTCAATAAATAAGTCAAAGATTTACCAGCTCATAACGTACCTTTTAAAAATTAAGCAAAGTATATTTAATGACAGAGAAATAGGGCATAGGACCAGGAATATTAGATGCTATGTGCCAGATAAATTTAAGAATTACCATTTGAGGAGGAGACACCAGGTTGATTGTTACAAAAATACAACAATATTAAAACCTAGCGAGTAAATCACTAAGCAGCTTCTGTATTTAGATTATAAGTAGTGATGGCTGAAGTTACCATTAAATAAACAAGCAGATAGAAACAGACTTTACTGCAAACAGCAGTGAACTCTCAGGAAGGGTGAATGTTTTAAGTGACTATATTCTGTTAAAACGCTGCCAGAAAAAGGATTCAAACAGAATTTCAGAAACATGAGAATACTAGTTCTTTCCAAAATATAACAACTCCACAGTGTGTAAACTAATCATTACTCTTTCAATGTAATTTCATAGAAACCACTTAAAATATACAATGCAGCAGATTCATATTTTAGCTAATATGTTAGTTACTATCTGTGCCATTTGCAGCTTTCTTTAATGTGCTCCCCCACAGTAGTGCACTGCTACCACCAACCTGGGATGTTAATAATGAGAACAGAATCTTTCTCCTAGTATTTTCTGTAAGTCAGCATCTTGTCTTAACTCTCCTTTATTTTCATTATCTGTGTATAGGTAAAGACTGAGTGGTGAAGATCAACCATAATTTTTATTGGCTCTCAGCAGGCTCATGGAAGAGAAAAGCCTTGGAAAGCCCCTTTGAGCTGATCCCGAGTTTATATGCTTCATCCATCACAAAATAGCTTTTGCTTGATACAGCAAACCAAAGTATGACCTTGCAAACGGCAGCCATGGAATAGGAACCAAAAATTTTCTGGTAGATGTTTGAGAAAGGATGTGAGATAAACAGAGGTGGATTGTCCTCATCCTGGCAATAGCTGCAATATCTTGTACCTGCTTCTTTTCTGTGCTCTAGGGACAGGAATTTATTGCTCTTATTCTCTATTAGTCCAGCTTTCTCTGGCAACAGTGCTGGCTAAGAGGCCAAGACCTCATGAAGACCCCAGACTCCCCCCTATTCTGCTGTGTAGCAGAAGTCCAGAGAGCTCTGCCCAGGGCTGCCTGTGGGTCTGCCACTTCTGCACCACCAGGGCTGGGAAGCTGCCCAACAGCCAGCACACCCACACATCACAGGGAATCCCACTCCAGGGAAACTCATGTGAACAACAGCGCCTCACTTATTGGTGCTACTTCTCCTTCCCCTTCCAGCTTCCACCGATCCCTTTTCTAGTGTTGGCAGATATTTGTAGTGATTCACAAGGGTAACTTTCACAGTGACTCTCTTAACAACCTATCACTGAATCAGCTTTGGTTTCAGAGAGTGCATCTTCTCGTATTTGTTTGATGATTTTGAAATATTTCAACTAGAGAAGCTGTGTATGTTCTTATTTTAATTCTCCTTCTAGCCTTACTAAAAGCAGGAGTCCGGTGTTTCTGCTGGTGGGGAAGCTGTGCTTGGATTCAGGTGTGAAAAACTAAATTCTGCAGTTGCAGAAACACAGGTCGTGCTGAATAGGGGTTCCAGATCACCTGAGCTTTTTAATGAGTAGGTTTTTCAGTATCTCTTTGGATTTGCAACCCAAAAGAATAATAAAAATCTAAAAATACCATTCTTGAACATAAACACCCTATGTTACGCCTTTTCCTTTAGAGTCTAATAGGAACATACTCTACTGCTGAAATAAAGCTCTGCCTGGCACTTTTACTTTGTGGTTGCCACTTGCTGACCTGGTAACTTTTCCCACTCTATGAACTAGAAGGTTTTACCAACAATAGCTGGTTCCTGCAACTGGCCTTACACTCACTAGTACTGATTTGGCAGAACAGCAGCCTCGCTCCTCTGGCACAGGTAATTCGAGGATCTGTCACCTAGCCTCTTTCTGAGCCTGTTATCCTTGGATTTGAAGACAAAACAGTGGGACCACACCACTGGGATACCAGTGGGCTTTGGCCAGACAGAGACACTCTTCCCAAGTGGCTCACTGCCTGTGGCTCACTTGCTGGTGGTTCATGCCACAGTGCTATGCCATGAAGACTTGTTACTGGTCAAACAGAGAGATGAGAATCTGTAAGATCTACTTTTCAAGAATGCCTGATGTATTCTTTTGTATTTTGCAGTTCACAAAGGACTAGTGTGTATTCAAAAAGTTATTTTGTGACAGATGTTAGGTACTTCTCTCTTGAAATATGCTATAGCAAGGATGCTATAGAGCCAACACTTAATAATGAATCAAACCTGCAAAATCAGGTATCTCCCAATGGCTCCAGCATGTGGGAATGGTCTCTTCTGTTCCATTTCAAATCCGCTGCGCATTAACTCAGTTCCTTAAGGAATTACTTATAATAATTATTGAAAAAATCATAAGAAAGCTGGAGGGGTCACCAGAAGAGAAAGGACAGCTCTTCCATCCATCACCTTTTATAGATATCCTCTAGCCACTTTTCATCATCTTCTTCCTCATCATTTATTGGTTCCTCTGTTTCCAAAGGAGAAGGAATGAAGAACTCAGGCTTGGGACTTGGTTTCCTGACATGAGACTTCAGTCCAAACTTGCGCTTTAGCAGGTGGAATTGTTCTTTGACATAGTAATAAAACTCATATTCATATCTCATGCGTTGGTAGAGGATCTGTATTGCTTCTGGAGAGGGGACGGTCTTTTTCACTGTCACAGTCATGTTGCCAAGTTTCCTATGTTCTGTAAAGAAAGAACAGCAAGCAGCAAGGTGGGTGCTGATTAGAGAGACCAGAGGTAAACTTTTTAATTTAGACATTAAGGCATGTCCCTACTATATTACTGATAACAAATGAATTCAAGCTGTTTCTAACAGTAGATTTACTTTTAATAAGATATAAAGTTATATTTGCATGCTTAAATATGGCTAGTTCATACATGTCTGCAGTCACCAAAGATCTTAATTGTCAATGGTTATCCGAAAATGCAAAACACATCATATGAACAATGAGTATGAGCTACCTGTAGAGAAACCCACAATCTTGTCTAGCTTTGGAAATTTGATGTCAGGCACACCATCAAGCTTAAAATAATCAACTATTTCCTATGTGGCATATGATGACCTGTCTCAGTTGTGCTTTATTATAGTTCAAATCTAAACAGATACTTGTCAACCTGAATCCATCTCAGGGTAGCACCAAAGGATTGTTGGCATCACCACACGACACCTTAAGATCAATTGTACCTGTTAAATTTCTCATCCTGTTATACCTGTTAATGGAACGAGACTCATCTTCCTGTCATGTCCTGGAAGATTTCATTACTTTTTTGTTCATCTCACAACTTTTGCTTTGGTAAAATACAAACCTTTTATTGTTGATTAAGAATTAGAGTTACTAACAAAAATACTGAATTATCTTTGTCTTCTCTCTCAATAGATGAGTCTATCAGTGGAGATGAATGTATTTGAATGAGATATAAAGCAAACTCTGAAGGCAATAATTTTGCTCTTTTCTAGATGGTAATAGGCTGCCAGAGCACCCTAAGTATGTAACATGGAAACCTAATTGTTATTATCCCAACAGCAGTTCTTCAAGTCAGAAGTATTTAAAAGGTCAGGCCATGAAGGATGGCAAAGGAAAAGCTTTAATAGAGGAAGCAGACAACAAAGAACATTTCATGTTTCCAACTGGGTTCCAGTGGCAGCAACCATCCTCACTTCCAGAGGGAGTCCCTGAATCAAAACGTGATTTTACCACGGGTAGAGTTTTGTTCATGTGAGCAGAACAAACAGAAGTCTTCTGAAGCACCTGCCAGCAAAGCTTAACAGATGCTTAACTTCTCTACAGAGAAACAGGTTTTCCCAAGTGCTTACACATAAAGCTAAGGGATGCAATGCTGGTTCCTAGCAGGAAAAGTTAGTTGTTCTTGGGATACCTCAAGCTATACGTTTATTCAAGAGAAATAATCAAGAAGAGCTTTTTAGGAAAGAGAGGAACTTTAAACAGAGACAAACCCTTTTACCCCAAGAGGTTAGAAAATATAAGTCCATCTAGCAAGCACAACAGCAATGATCTTCAGAGAAAAAGTTTGTACAAGACTTTAAATCTTGAAAAATACAACAGATGGGCAGAGCACAGCATTGAACATGAACTGCTTTCTTTAAATTTTAAAAGATTAATATTCATATAGCTTAATGTATCCACACTTGTAAAAAAATTGATTTTCAGTCGGTGGGCACACATTTTCCTCCTTGAGAATAAAGGAAGAATAGAAACACAACTCAGAACATTTTAATAATACTACATGAGACGAGTACTGCTGGGGTGGACATTCTTTTATTCACTGGACTTCATTGTGTCACACACATCTGGTGCATAAGAAAAAAGTTGTATCTGAAATAATTTTGCTTATTAACTGCAGCAGATTAATTCGAAATGTAGGAAGAACAATACAAAGAGGAGATATGTTGACTAGCTTACTCAATGCAACGCTGTTCTTAATCACAAAAAAATTATTTAAAGCATTCATTCTATTTTGTATCTATACTTCTAATTCCTTCTCCAAAGGAAGAATCGTTTTTATTAGTTGGTAATTATTAAAACATACTACTGTGTAATTAAATGGAACTTTTACATCAAACCTAGTAGTTCAGTACACTGAAAGCTGTCTCTACTCATATATATGTAATTAAACAATTGAGTACACAGAGTTCTCTGTTCTTCAATTACAGTGATAGAGGGTGAAATATACTCTACTGACTGTTTATCAATTTGTTTAGTTTTATTTAGATAGTAGTGAAATTATTAAAATATACCAAAAACACCCAGAAAGAAAGATGCAAATTTTAATGTGCTATTTAGCTAAAAAGTGTAGAGGAAGGATCAGGAACTGCTTGCATTTCAAACAGACATTGGCATAGAAAGCAGGACCTGTAATTAGTGAATAGTGTGAAGTATTTTTGGTGAAAATATCTGGGTTCCCCAAGAGCTTACTCACTTCTGTGCCACCTTTATCCATAGACTGTAACAGACAACCAACATCTCAGTCTTGTTAAATACTCAGTCAAGCTGTTCAAGTCACATTGCCATTGATGGGTGTGAGATGACTACACTCCAGGAAGGCCAGTCCGCTCTGTCTGTCCTTGGGTAAGAAAACTTTCTTATGATTATTGAGCCCTTCAAGACATTTGTTTTTACTGTGCTTAGCTGATAGCTCCTGCCAGCTTTGCAGTCTGGTTTTCTTTACAAATTCAGCAGCAAATATACACTACTAAATATTGCATTTATTACCTTAAGCCTTTATACTGCCCACCAATTTAGTTTTTATTTTATTTAAGTTATTTCTGCTACAGAAAACTCCATTTAGCTCACTGGAAAAAGCTCTTTACTTATACGGTCCCTCCAGGACTGTAAGTGGGGAAAGCCACTTTCACAGCTCCAGCTCCCTTTGGTGGCTGCTTCTCCCAGCAGAGAGAGGCACTTGTGCTTAGCCCAGGAGCGCTGCCAACAGTGACAAGGTGACAAGCACAAGGCTGTTTTCTGTGGGGGCGGCCTGTGGGGACAGGAGGGGCCAAAGGCAATGTCTGGTGCTCCGTGCCACCCTGGCAGCACAACACACTCCTCTGACTGTGCTGTTGCAGTGGCACAGGGGTTTCTGGACGTGTGCAATTCTCTGCTCTGCGCACACACCCGTGACTGCAGAAGTTCACATCCGAACAGACAGAAACACCCACGCTCTGCAAGGCTGCAGCGGCTGTGTAAATTCTCTGGTTTGTTTGCCTTGCAGCACAATCACTGGAGTTGCAGAGCGTGAAGAGCTGTGAGGTGTGGGTTGTTGGATGGTGTGAGTTGGGCCTGTGCCTGGCTGCAGGCTCAGTCTTTTGATAAAACAAGTGAACTCTGCTATTTTTTGTACTTGAACTTTATTTAGACTGCATTTTAATCTTAAATACTCTTAAAAGGCTCTCTAATACAAATATGGATGAAACCACAAAACTGCCCCTTGAAGTCACCTCAACCGCCTCTTCTCATCAAAGAAGCAAAATGGAAAATTAGGTAGATTTGGCTTAAAGCCAGAATACTAATCTGCATATGCTAAATAAACCCTGCTGCCCCACCAAAGAACCCCCATTTTATGACCTTTGAGACATCTAACCAGATGGACGACAACATGATACAATTTACTTTTTAGGGTTATTTTTAAAAAATGTGTTTACTTTGGCATTATTTGAAATTACTACAAGAATGTAATATACAGTAATGCAACCTCCCAGTGCAGCCTGCTTATACCTTGAAATTAAGAATAACCTGATATGCAGATAGGAATGAAGAAAATTAAATTCTTTTGGGTAACCAGTTGATGAGTGTTTACTGTTACTTTCCACACTCTCACTTTTTCTTTTTTTTAAACTAAGATATGGACATTACTCACTGCAGCAATCCAAACCATAGGGAAAAGTGAGTATTATGACTTGTGGCTCCAAAAACCCTGAATTGCCATATTTAGACAAAACGATCCTAGCGGCATTCTCCACCTCAGAAGAAAGCTTCAGAACGATGGGCTCTCCAGAGCCCTGCAGTTTTGGAGGGTGCCAGGCAGAGGCTGCTCCTCAGTGCTGCTCCTGGATGGAGCCACAGGGAGGCAGTGCCCCTGGGGGCCCTTGAGGAGAGGGGAGGCAGGCTGGAGCAGTGCAGGGCGGCTGCAGGCCGGCAGAACCGCGGTGGAAGAACGCCGCACTGCTCCACAGCTGTGTGAACACGATGGCTGTCACAGATACAGCAAACTCACTTCCTGCAACTGTGCAGGGAGGCCCTGCGTCTCGGCTGTCTGCAGCTGAGTTACAGCACATACCTGCTTCTCCAGAGCTTCAAATGGAAAGAAATGTATGTACCAAGGGGCAAGGGTCTCTGCTTGGTCTGCCTCTCATTGCTGCGGTGCCAACCAGGGCTCTGATGGCTACACTAGAAATTATCTCCCCCGGAACGTTCAACTGCAGCTTAGCAAAAAATTTTCTGGCACAATTGATTTGCTTTATAAACTCGAAATTTTTAGCCTGGCTCTTGAAGAACATCTGGAAAAGGACAGAATGGATGAGACACCATGTGCTGGGCTTGCACGTCTTTCCAATGGCCGCACGGCTACTGCCGCTCAGGAGTGTCAGCCCAGGGCAGGTGCCTGGATCCAAGGAGGGGTGGTGTGCTGCAGCCACACTCCACCACGGAGCACCTTGCTTAGGCTCATGTTTGAGAATGGAAAACAGGGATGGTAGAGAAAATCTAACAGAGACACTGACCTGGCAGAAATGTATTACAAGTCAAAACTGATTGAAAAGTGGAGTAGCAATTTCTCTCACAGTATCTACCAACTTTATCTGAAACACCATGAATCCCAGTTATTAACCTCTTTACCACTAGTTTACTCCCCTCTCAGATATACACACCAACAATATGGTGTTAAGTTTTAATGACATGTAGATAAAGATTAGACCCTCACGTGCACACTGGGGACAGTTACGCCAAGCTCACAGCAATGCTTGCTTTGTTTTAGCACTTCTGCCCTGAATTACTGTGGACATGGAACAACTTCTAACTCCAGGAGATCAGGAGAACTCTAGCACACTGGCACACAGCCATTTCCTATCTCCTAAAGGTCAGGTATGGATCTCTCTGAAAAAGCAGCTCTCCAGAGGTCACAGAAACTCCCAGAACTTCAGAGATCTGCAATCCTAGGAAATGGAATGTCCTATTATTTAGGAAACAGGTATCTTAGGAGCAAATATGCCAGACTGTAATTAGCCTGGACACTGTAAAATGATGGCTGTGATAGAGATGGAACTAGGTGAGACAGCAATGTCCTTTCTTCTTACCACTACAATGAATAAAAAAACTGGAGAAAAGAATAGTCTCCCTGTTAACCTTATATAATTTCACTATTTATTTTAACAGAGACAAAACGCATGAAGCTCTGATAATGATAAGGTGGCACAGAAAAATGGAGGGATACCAAAACAGAGATTAGCCAGGAAGAGTTCAAAGAGATAATCTGAAAGACATGTAATCAAACAACTACTTATGTTCAAGGATGCAAACACCAAGGAGGCAGGACATAAAATAACAGCAAGGAAGAAAGATGAAGAAAAAAGAAAACAAAAGTTAGTGATAAGTGAGAAATGTAATGAGTACCTTGGGTGAATATGGCCATAAGTAACAAACATCTTCATACCCGATGCGAGTAACATTTATTTGGAAAATATTAGAGAGGTCAGCACTGCACTGGTCTGGCTGTCAGCTGGACAGTGCAACAGGGATATGAACTAAACAGTACTCTTACACACTCCTTGAGCTGTTTAAAGATATTATATCACTATTACAAAACACTTGCCACACAACTCAGCAATGCAACTATGTAACTGTCTCTAGCTGCCACTCTCTGAAGTCTCCTCTCCAACCAGTAAGTATTACAATGAAATCTCTAAATTCTCCTCCTGAAAATATCAGTGTTATGCCTTTGCTCCTACCAGCTCAGAGCTGTGGATCCTGCAACATGGATTTCCAGTTGCATGGGACACTTCAGCCAACCCTCCTGTACCACACACTGCCTCTGATGCTGTCCTCAGCCTTGAAACTGCTGTATCTCACACAAGATCAGATAATAAATCTCTATCTCAGCAGGATCTTCTAAGAGTCTTCTTTAGTTGGTGCATTTTACTGTTGCATTCCCAGTTCAGGGAGGTTAACACAGAAGAAAAAGGAAAGTTGAAAAGAAACCCACACTGGTACAATGAAAAGGCAGATTTTTACGAGAATGTGGTCAGGTACTTTTATAGCCATTAAGCAACTTTTAAGCTGAACTAGACAGAGTTGGAGGTGCCAAAACCAAAGTCATCTGCAGAGGAAATGCCAGGATTGTCTAGTTTGAGTTGCCGAAACAACTGCTGTTGCAGCTCATATGCTGCAGTTTCTAATGTATCTTTTATAGCTGCTTAACAGTTATTGAATGAATCCAGTCACATCTGGATCTCACAAAACCACAAGTTAAAAATAGGTTCTTACAGAAGGCTTGTGAACAGGGCTGCATAGTGGTTATGCAGATACTAACATTATCACTTTTTGCAGGCAGAAGGGAGAGTTGCAGTGACCGAGACAAATTTCCGCAGCGCTTACAAGCAGGAAAAGCTTCACCACAGCTATGTAACGCAGAAAATCTGCAGAGATACAGCCCAGGACTTGAGAATCTAGAGCAGGCATCTTGCCTTTGTGTTTCAAGTCATGGTAGGCTGCTATCTGTGATTTTTGTCCGCAAAAAGGAAATGATGAAGAGGCATGCTGTGCAAGCTAAGATGTCCAAGAGGGATGGAGAGAGGTGGAGGTATCTTTATTTCCATATATAGTATTGGTAAGTGAAACACTGGCATATAGCATCCAGTTTTGTAACCACATCCTAAATCAGAAAGAGTATGAAAACAGCCTCAGAATGAACACTTGGGCTGAAAGGCACACTTTAAGGGAAAATGATAAATTTGTTCTGGCCAGCTTACCAAAAAAAGATGATTGAGAGGTGATTTGTTTACAGCATCTGCGTATTTTCATGGTGAGAAAACTACAGGTACTAAAGGACTGGAAGCAGGAACCAGACAAATGCGGACTGGAAGTATGGCACTGCTTTCTGGAAGTGGTGAAGGTGATTAATTTTTAGTACAAAACAAACACAGTTGATTTGCTATCACTTGATAATTTTGCATCAATGATGGACAGCTTAATGAACTCCAGATATTGGTCTCTAAGCAGAGGAGAGACTGTGTGGCCTGTAACACACAGGAAGCCGAGCTCAATGACCCAATTAAGCTTATTAGACCCAATGATCCATTTAAGTCTTTCACAGATCCAAACTTCAAACATTTTGCTTGTGTCAGCTTCCATGTCAGAAGCACTGTATGCAAAAGCTTTTGGTCACTGCATTTCAGATACCTCAGTGTGAATGTCTTTTTTGGAAGATGTCTGAACATCCAATCTGCTATGTTTTCCACTTCTTGACTGTTCAAACCTAGTGGTCATCACCCTGTAGTAATCAGGCCTTGCAGGAATGGAAAATAATCCTGTAAATTTTTTAAAAAATGTTGAATCTATGACCTTAAAATTTTTAGTTCTAAATGCAGCCTCTCAGACTCTTAGCCACTTAGACTTAACCCTAAATCTTCCAACAGCATACATATGACTGCTTATTTCTTTATATAACTACTGAAATGAAAACTGAATGCAAAAATAGTAACTAGGATGCAAGTCATGTCCAGTAATAAAATTTATGCACTGCCAAGGTAAAATCACAACTGACGGGAGATACAAGTGGCATGGCAAGATGCATGTTACTGTATAAAAGCTGCCATTAAAATGGCAGGAAAGAAGATGCTATTGGTTCTTTTCTCCCTTGTGAGAAAGTTGCCAGTTCCAAGAGGATTTTCTCCCAACCACGTCTGCACACAGACAACTGAAAGTCTCCAAATGGTTTTATTTCTTATTATTTCAAGTTACAGGCAGTCAAGAGAAAATGGTCTCTTTTGCCTTTAGGTTCTTTTGTGTATAATGAGTGACTGAAGGCAGCCAGGGGCCGAGGCACTGGAAAAGGAAGAATGCTACCAGAGCAGAAACAACACACTGTTCCTTTCAAGTTCACCCCCTTCTGGCCCACAGCCTGACTGCCTTGGCCAGCTGCCAGGAGATCGGGACAAAGGCTTCCTCCTCTGGCCAAAACCGAGGAAAAGGGTCTGTTGTTTAACACAGGCAGACTTGTTTCAGCAAGAGAAAAAAATAGAAAGAAGGGGAGTTGTATTATCTAGAAGCCCTGGGAGAGGGGAGTAATCTCATAGTGTGGCTAATGCAATTCTCACCCTGTGCTTTTCCTGGAGAGGGAACATCTTGATTTTCTACTGTTCAGGCTAGAAGGCAAAGTACAATGTCACAACAGGGCTAAGCCCTAAGGCTGCCAGGGTCTTCATGTCCCCTGAGGTAACCATGAGCCAGAAACAAGAATGCATCTTTCCTCCTTCCAGGAAATTCCAGGCAACCCACTGTACCCTCCTACCTGCATTAATAGGCTCACGTGAAAGGCAAGTGTTCTCACTCACAAAAGGACAGCGATTCCTAGGCACCTAGCAGACCTCCAAGAGTCTGACAGATAGCCAAACATTTAGCTATCTCAGGACTTCACAGTGACCAAAGCTCCTGCTGGATTTCCACAAATGCATTAAACCCAAGTCAAGGTGGATTCATGCCTGGGCTTTCCACTGCCTCTGTTACAGAGCCTGCATCCATGTCTGCAATGAGGAATCCTGGGACACTTGGGATTTGCTGCGATTTGAGTTTGTGTCTCTCCTGGAAATCATGCAGGCAGATGCTGTTGCAGAAGATACAGAGATACTCTTCATGCCAACCTCAGCACTTCTTTAGCAGCACAGCCACAGGTGAGGGATGGGGGCTTGGAAAAGGCAGAAGAAATTCCCAAATGGGTCTGGTGTGACCCATTTGATGCTGAGCACCAAAGCACTCCCTCAGAGGCTGTATCACAGGATGCAGTGTCTCAGCGACCTGTGGCAGGAGACTTCCCTGGCAATTCTTTATATGCATGGCAGCTTTTGGAAGCAGACCCCAATTCAAGGGTAAGTATGATTTTAATCAGTTTGGGTTAATATAAATGAATACAGAACATTTTTAGGTGCTTAGAAGCTGTTCAAACACCATCAAGATTTACATATGCATCTACTTGCTCTATATTCCAGGCAATGTATTTTCTTCCAGAAGGAGTGTAAAAATAGCTTTTCTGACATACTTACAAGACTAAGATCTTTGAAGATAAAGGCTCCTCTCTGCACTCCATGCATCTGTACCAGCCAGTAGCAAAGACAGCTGCCTCTGTAGTACTCTCACCTGTCTTCAGTGACTGACAGGATCAGCTCCAGCACACCTTTACCATATTGCTTGTGCATCAGCACTGAGAACAACCCATTGAGGAAACAGGCCTTGCTCAATGATATTTTTAAATTCAACTCCCATTTAACATTAATGTACAGACAGGGAAGAGATACATGGGCACATTGCTCTGCCACTTATCACCTTGTTTACAGGAAGTATATTCTCAGTAGCCTTAACTCTATTGCTTGTTAAAGGACTTAGCTGAACACTGTGAAAGCACACACGAATTGGAATGAGAGATTTACGGTGTATGAAAATCCATTGCTCCTGCACTTAATTCTGTAAATTGTCTTACGTCTGTTGTATTTCAACCAGCAGTTTCATGCCAGTTCTAGGGAGACTGGCTAGTATCAAAGTTTCCAGGATAGTCTGCACATTAGTTTAATGACAATACTAGACCTGACATAATGAGTACTGTGCTTCAAAGTTATACTGCACGAACCTTTCCCTTGTGATTAACAAAACAGGAGATAAAATGATCTGTTGTCTTTTTCCATTTCAGTATGTAGGGGTACTCGTAAATGTTAACACCTCTGAATAAGAATAAAACGAGACAGGAACCAGGAAGAATGTGACAGCAATTAGGAAAAGCTCTACAAGATAAATCAGATTTGAGAGAGAATAAGGTTACACAAAGGAACACTATGCATACAACAACCTAGGCTTTTGTTGAAGAACACTGCAATTTTCTACAACGCAATCTTCAGACATGCTGGAATAAAGACATTCAACATTAGTCAAGAGATGTGCAATGTTAAAAGTTATATCAAGATACAGAGAGAAACTCATTAAGGCAGGTTGGCCATAGTCAGCAGTCAAGCACCCATGTGGCCATTTGCTCTCTCCTGTCGCTCCCACAGTGGGAGGATGGTGAGAACGGGAAGTACAAAAGCAAGAAAACTTGTGGTTAGAGATGCAAATGGCATCTCTTCCCCATTCCCCAGTCAGTGCATAAGGAATGGCCATCCTAGAAGCCAAAGATCTCACTCCTTCCTCCAGCTCTACTTTTCTTGATTACTGAACATGTTGTTACATGGTATGAACAATCTCTTTGATCAGTCTGGGTCAGTTGTTCTGGCTGTGTCCTCTCCCAACCTCTTGCCCATCCCCAGCCTACTGACCAAAGCGCAAAGAAAAGACAAGAAGACAAGAAGAGACGGCACTGATGCTGTGTGAGTTCTATACATAAATTTAACTTATCAGATAACTTAACACAGAAAATACCATTAAGAACCAAAAGGCAATATTTCAGTGCCCATTTCAACATCTATTCCTCTAAACAACAAAACTGAGCCTGAATCTACAAAATCTTATTCAATTTTCTAAGTTTACTAGAAGAATATTTTTTTAATACAGAATATTTTAATGAAGTTCTCTGGAAAACATGATGAAAATAGAGAATAGTACATTCAGGGTTTCCATAGTAAGAAAAACAATGAAAAAATAAACAATCAAGCCAACTTGAGAAAGGCCTGTCTAAAAAAAATAAAAAATTCACCTCTGGGAGGCTCAGTGCACATTTGTGCAGAAGGGACATTGACTACATTGATGTGTGTATGCACTAACACATAACAACAGGGCTCTGAGGCACATGTTTTTACCCAGGCTCAGTGCTCAGTGGGTGACCAATGCACACAATCAGGTTTTGTCTCAGAATCATATAATTATTAAGATTGGAAAAGATCTCCAAGTTCACTGAGTTCAACCTTTGACTGAACACACCATGTCAACTAAATCACAGCACTAAGTGCCACATTCAGTCATTCCTTGAACACTTCCAGGACGGTGACTCTATGACTTCCCTAGGAAGTTTCTTCCAATGCTCAAACACCCTTTCAATGAAGAGAATTTTCCTGATGTCCAACCTCAAGAGTCCCTGGTGCAACTTGAAGCCATTTCCTCTTGTCCTGTTGCTGGTTCCCTGGTAGAAGAGACCAACCTGGCTACAATCTCCTTCTAGGTAGTTTCAGAGAGTGGTAAGGTCTTCCCTGAGCCTTCTTTTCTCCTGCTTAAAGAAGTCCTGCTCCCTCTGATGCTCCACATATGATTTACCCTCTAAACCTTTCATCAGCTCTATTGCTCTTCTCTGGACCCCCTCCAGCACCTCCACCACGTCTTTCTTGCAATGAGGGGCCCAGAACTGGACACAGCACTCGAGGGGTGGCCTCACCAGTACCAAGTACAGGGGGACAGTCACTGCCCTGCTCTTGCTGGCCACACTGTGTCTGACAGAGGCCAGGATGCCTTTGGCCTTCTTGCCCACCTGGGCACACTGCTGGCTCATGCTAAGCCAGCTGTTGACAGCAGTCTTAGGTCCCTCTCCCCAGGCCACTTTCCTGCCAAAAAAATCTATTGGGGAGGTTGTCCTCTGCAACCGAGTGTGCAGTTTTGGGAGGGGCACACATGGGGCTATTGAAGGAGGAAGGGGACACCCAGCATGACCAGTCAAAACAGCAGAATCGACCCTGGCAGTCAGTGGGGGACAAATGCCACAGCTAGATTGCTTTCACATCCAGTCTTAGTGCTGAGTATGCAGGTCCCAGGACCCAGCTCAATGCCTGGATGGGGCCAAGTTCGCCAGTAAACCCACAGGTGCTGGGAATATGAATTGTGACTCTGAGCTCTTTAAAAACACATTCCTCACAGGCTGCTCCAGTGTGTCCAGTGACTGTGGTCATCAGGTTCTAAACAAACAAAGTAACCTGGGCACATCACGTTCAGCTGAAACTTCATCCATCTGCTTGCCATAGTGGCTGACAGTTTTTCTGGCACATTCCCAGAGCATTTAATTTTATTAAGTACATTTACTGAAGAAACGAAAACCCTTAAACTGAGCAAACACAGAGTCCTCATAAATATAACTGGGTTTTTTTTTCATTTTGTTTGAGCTACAGTGGGAAATGAAAAACTGCAAGGCTAAAGGAAGTGAAGGGACTATTTATGTAGCATGGGAAAAAATAAACAGATTCAACACTTGAAAGTGGGTGACATCTGTTTATCAAAATACTTCTGTTGTATCCTTTGCTTTTTGTCTTTTCCTGCTAAGACTCAGAAACAGGGATGCAGTGCCAGATTTGACCTTTGATTTTAGCGGCAATCTGGGCAAGTTCTGCCACCATTTCAAAATCAAAATATTGGTCTGGCAGTGCCAATTGCTAGTTAAATATACTAATGTATCATGTGCCGTTTCTTCACTAAATTACTCACACATGTGTACACAGTATGAAAAGATGTGTGGGAATAGGAGTTTTTCCCTTTTTGCACATGAGATACAAAGTGGCTTTGCGCTTAACTTTTTATTACTTTTGAAGGAGTGGGATGCACACCAAGATGTGGTCTGAAAGGGTAACTGAAGTAGTCTGTGAACTGAGCAGATGAATTAAGCAGGAACTCAAACCATTGATTTCTACAAGTAGCTTGCAAAAACATGCACCAAGGAAAACAATTTTCAATGATTCAAAGCAGAACCTTTGGCTAAGTGGGAAATCTGCCCTTAAAATAGGCTAAATAAGGTGTTCTGCAAATGCACAAAGTATTGGGGCCTGCCAAGGGCCCAATACTATATTCCATCAGCAGCAGAAGGCAGTGCCAAGTAAATTCTGACATTTCATATACAGACAGATATGTCTTACAGTTTCACTGCTCTTCTGATAGTAACAGTATCAAGCTGAACTGGGGTGACATCTTTGGTAAGCTGTTTGCTGAAGTGTAAGACAACAAACTGAATTTTCCTGCTATCAAACACTTGCATTGGCATGTCTGCACCAAATAGGCAAAGTTGTACAAGATGCAATTTGTTCTTGTTATTTTCAGCTAATAAGAGCTAAGAATGGCTGACTGCAAAAAGGGTTCACTTTCCTCCAGGAGCTGTTTTTGGTATATCTGGATGAATGTATCTGTGTATCAGGATGTCTATATATGTATGCCCATCTTTCAAGGGCTTAGACTCAGATCTCACCCTTTTTACTACGCTGACTGAAAAGAACAATTTGCCATTTGAAAACAAAACAATCTTAACACAAGAAATCTGTTTCATTGCACTTAAAAAGAATGCACACCCTCCTCCACGCTTAGCATCTTACCTGGTCATTACAGAAAATTAATTAATTGGTTTGTCACACAAAGTCATGAACTAGACTAAGTACCCAAATTCAGGAAAGAATACGAACTCTTCAAAATGCAATCTGGTATCCAGGATTCCTGATGTACTGACTTGAACAGCTTTTAATTACCATCACCAACACTCAAAATTTACCACTGAGTTTACCACTTATTGAACTAAATAAGAAATGAGAATAGATAGGATAAGAATCTACAGTGGAAAAATACCCCACATCTGAAATACCCACAAATCCTGAAATAATAACCCTAAGGAAGATGTGGAAAGCATCTGATACTTCTGTGGTGAAACTAGAACACTATTCCCTATGAACCAGGATTCAGTGCAGAAAAATGGACTGAGGACTTCTCAAATACTGAAACGTAAGCTGTGGACAGTGAAAGGCCACAGACTTATCTCACATGTGCTCATCCAAAAATCTTGGAGAGAATATGGAGGAGGCAACTGGTGAAATTACCTCACTGCCAAAAATATCTGAGCAGGTTTGTTCAAACATCATCCCTAACCTCAGTTGGTCCCGCCATGCTTCACCCTCTTCAAGATCCCTGCATAGTTTTACTGTCCAAAATCCTTCCCCAGGTTTCCTGTCTTCTGCAGTTCATTCACTCTCTAGCAGTTGCTTTGGTCAACATGCAGGGGTTTCTTGAGTTTACTAGAATAGATCTTCCTCTTCATTCACTTCCTTTGCTCTTGGTAAGAGAGTCCCAGGCTTCTGCTGTGTTTCTGTGGCCCACAGGGAACTAAGGTCATAGACTTTGTTCCTGAAATCACTGCAGAAAAATATAGTGGGGTGAAGCTGGGATCAGATAGGGATTGGAGACTAGAGAAACGAGGGTCCAAACCAATATGGTTTTATCGCAGGTTCTTCCCTTTATTCCTCGAGATGGTGGGTTAAATACAGAAAGAATAGTTTACAGTAGCAGGTGCATTCTATTGGCAGTGAGAGTGAAGAAATATGCAAACAATCTCAAGTTAAGGCAGCTACGGTAGTTTCATCCAAACTATCTCAGCTAAAGCATGTGCACACCTTAATTGAATTTCTAACTGTGCCACAGGTTTATCTACTACCACACGGGCCCAAATCTGGGGCCTAGCAGGCCTAAACCTAAGGCCCAGTTTAGGATAGCTCTACAAGTCATCTTGCTCCTGCTACAAGTGGGGTGGCAAAAAAACCCCCAAGTGAAGCCTACAAAAAAAAACCCCAAACAATTCCACCAAAACTTAAATCGAATAGCTCTCAATGATGCAGACATCTGTCTATTGGATAGGCAATCAAAGCACTAAGAAGGATGACATAAACTTTGTTTTTATAAGCATTCCTCATCCTTGCTCCTACAAACACTACTGCATGTCAACTCCTAGCCAGCAGCCCTCTCTACCCTGCCGTGTACCAGTGCACAGCGTGAGTCAGGAGTATTCCTGCTGATGAACTCCAGACAGCCACTCAGGGCACCAAACAACCCGCAGAGAGAGGAACAGCCATTTACCTCTCTTCACTGATCATGCAGAGAGTTCTGTTTCCTCAGTACGTAATTTAAACACCAACATTAAATAAAGTCAATATCTGGTGAAGTGAGGCAGGTTTGTCAGCTGTCTGAAGACCCTTCAAGGATGAGTCATGGCTACTGTGAAATTGGCAGAGCACTCATGGAACAGTAGGGAGTGGAAGAAAACTTAAAAGATAAAAATAAGACTTCAATGCCCAGAAAATATTTAGTGGTATTTAGGATAAAACAGAGTTTTTGGTGAATATTTTAATTCAATGTTTTAAATAAATTTTCTTTGGCTGTGCTATCACTTCTGTCATGTCCAATTTCCACTAGCTTTTGGAAGATCTATATTATACATCAGTCACCCATTAATTCCACACTCTCATTTTATGTAACAGAAAAAGCATGTGTTCGTGCCCAAGCAGCAAACCTCCAGACTTGGTAACATCCTAAAAGCCACAGGATCACAGTCCTGCAAAGCGCTGCGGGCTTTGGCCGACTGTGCACACCCGTGGCTCCCTGCATGCACCAAACTCTGCTGCAGCAACATCCATGTGCTCCCTGCCCTGCCTTCCCTCCACACAGGACCACTGGGCTCTCCCAGTAACTTGTGCTGCCCTTCTTTCTAGTGAGAAAGAAGTAAGACCTGAAAAAGCCCACCCCTTCTGTTCTGTTTTGCTTGCTAGATCCAACAGTACTCTTTATCAATCTCCCTTCCCCCCTTCCACTCCACAAATACAAAGAAATCAAATAATGCAGCGGGTGGCTTGGAAATGAATCAAAACAGTCAAGAGGCAGGAGAAGCAGAGACAAGACAAGCACACAGTTTTTGTTCTAAGCCCTGCACTTGCATGCTCTGCTACACTGAAGATGTGATATCCATCATGACATGCAGGTACACGTGTACCCCAAGAACAGCAACACAGCAACACAGGCCGTTCAAAACTCAGTTGAAAGGAACAAAATGGAAGAAGACAAACCTCATTCAAAATTTGCATTACACAAAAGCTACTTGACAGAATCATATTGCAAAAGGCACAACAATAAGCTATATTGTTTTACCATTAATCTGTCAGAACACAAGAAATTAGGTTTTCACCTATGCCGGATGCATAGAGCTGAATCATTCCATAATTAGAAGAAAGCCAGCTCAGACAAACTAGCCATGAGGAAAGCAAACTGATTGTGAAGAGAGTATTTCAGGGCCTGAGAACAGAGCAGGAGTGTTTGTGTGGGCAGACAACAGATGTTGCTCCAGACTTTCAGCAAACAGCAGAGCAGGGAGGGATGGGTAAATGTTGGTATTTACTTGCTCTTTTAACTTTAAGCAATTGGAGGAAGATAACAATTTAAGACCCTGCCTCCTGCATAGTTTTTGTATTCCAATTTGCCAATAATCTCCAATTGTTATATTTTTCTCTCTCTTCAATATCCTCATTTCCCCTGAGTATGCACTGACCAGCAACTTGGATTCCCTAGAAATCCTCCCACTAGCTATCCAGAAAGAAATTTATGCTGGAGGGCATAACACTCTTCTAACATGCAGATGCCTTTAAAACTACAAGTCATCTTCAGAAAGCAAATTGCACAGAGATGCATAAAGAATTCCTCCAAGACCTATTTTGGAGGCAAGTGAATTTAGCTAACTCACAAACATCAGCAGTAATTTCAATTTAGTAAGCATGTTTGGCATTCTCAAAACCTTTGCCCAAACCACACAACCTCTTTGTATGTGCACTTCTTCTAAAAATATTTTTCCTTGGTTGGTTTTTGTGCTCACTTTTTGCCCTCGGCCTATATGATAAAAATTTTCTGGTGAGCCCTGGAGAACTGAGGAGACCAAACACTAATTCTCATATGGAATTTATTTAGAGGGGGAGAAAATATCCCTTAAGTTGAGTAGTTATGTTATTTTGAACTGGTTTTATATTTTATGCATACATAGTGGAGCTGGAATTTCAGGGCTGGCTTTTGTTTGCATTCATCATGAAACATTTGTTATATGAGCTGCTGCTACTGCTACCAAAACAGCTGCTGCTCACTGCTAGAAAACCAGAGGCCAACTCAACAGTTTCTTTCTCTAGTTAAGTCTAGCTGGAAAATGAGGCCTGGTGTGTCTGCAGAAAATTACCTTTCTTTGGCTTCACTGTCATCCTTGCCACCTTTTGCTTACCCAAAATGTAAACTTGAAAGAGAATGGATAAATCAGAACAAGAGCAGGCACGTCCTGATGCTCCTGAATCATCTACCACTAAACACAAATCAGAGCTACAGCTGTGTGAACTCCCTGCTTTGCAGCTAGGGCAGCACCTCAAATGTGAATGCCTTTCCTTCAGCTGCTCTTGCAATTCAGCTGGGATTTAACCCTTCTGTCCTGCATCATCATTTTCTGCCATCTAGAAAACTTGAGTCATGACTTGATCTAGCTTCACATAAAAATTTCTTCTGCAGGAGACTGCTTCCATGTACAGAGAAAAATAGCAACCCATCTGATAGTCTGTGCACTTCCCTACCAAGCTCCACACAGATTAGGACCCACAGCATCTGTGGGCTGCAGTGCCAAGGACAGAGCTTCTCAACTGCACATGAACTGAATTCTAATGCTTTGCTTTGTTATGATTAGTAAACTGCTTCAGTGTTGTTTTTGTTGCTTCCTGGTAACATCATATCAGCACTGACCTCTCTTACCTCAGTCGTACCTCTTTATGAGAATATTTACCCCAGGCTGGGACACAGTCTTCCCTGGTTTTTTTAAGTAAGGGGGCACTCCCAAACAATGAATGGCTACCTCTTTCACCAGCTTCATCCTGCAGGAGAACCTTCTTTCTTCTAGCCTGACAAATAGTTTTCTTAAAGAGCTTTTGGACAGAGATCTTGCTGAACATCACACCTGTACCATCTCGTATCCCTGTGCTTGCTGAGTCCTTAAAGGAAGTAGTTGATTTTTGAGGTTTTACAAAAGCATACTGACTTTTCCCAACTGTCTATTAATTACATCCTCTATTATAGTTCCTCCCAGTGTGTCAATTTGATTCTTTCATCTATTGGTGTCTGGGTGAAAATTGCAGCCCTCCAAAAGCATGGGAGTCATCTTAATTATTCTTCCAAAATAACTGCTGATTGAATCAGGGGACACACCCCAGAGTTGGCAATTTCGGTTTCAAAGAAATCCTTGGTGAATACAGCTCTCACAGCAGCATCCCTAACACTGCCAAGGAGTAAAGACAGCTGTGGAGTAAAAAATGCCACACCTTAACACTTACCTGTATTATAGACAACATCTGCAAGTAACTGAGAAGATATTCAAATGGAATGCAAACAGTACAACTCCAAAGATAGGATTGATAAAGTGCAGTAACAATTGCGCAGATGTTGGAGATAGTTGAAGATAAAAAACCGGAGAGAAGATAGTACTAAAAGAACAGCATGGGAACGCAGTCTGGAAAGGGGAGGAAACTGGGAAGATGAGCCTAGAGAGAAACAGAGGGGAGGCTGCTCTTTCATGCTACATTTGAAAATTTGTGATTCTACTCCAAGAACAGAGAAAAAGAAAAAATGGAATCTTCACAGCTATATTTAATTAAACCCTCTTTTCTTGCTATAGCTTCTTGGAGAGCAAGCTTTCAAGAGGGACAGAGCAAAAAGGCTGGGAAATTTCAACAAAGAAAGGAAGTAGGGAAAATAACTCCAAGAAGACTCTTAGAAGAGCAGGAGGTCAACTCTCCAGCACCATAAACTGCCTTGAGTGCAGGTAAAGCAAAGGGGTTCAGTTCACAAGAAGGAGCACAGGTATGGTGTGGAGCTGTGTTCAAGTGAGGAGTGATGGCTGGGAGACGTACCAGCTGAGAGTACCAGCTGTGTAGCAGCTGAGAGCTACACCGCTAACATATTTACTTCATTTTAATTCTTACAATTTTGTGATCAAGAGCTGACCCTTGCACTTTGCTGAAATTCATGTTATTGATTCTTTCCCTTCTTTTCCAATAGTAGCAACAGTAGCCTTAGATGATTTTAGAGCACAATACACTGTGTCCTCTGGGAGCAAGTGGTCCCTTTACAGATGTACCCTGGGGATGTCTCTTCCCTGAGACTGTCTCCCTGCCACTTCTCCCAGCTGCCCACTCCTTCTCTCTCCCTGACCCTCTTCTCAGGCACTTAGCCCTGATGTAGTTGGAAAAAACCCTTTTAATATTAGCTTTAACACCTTTTGCAAGGTGTGTGCCAGAAAGTGCCTTGCTGTCATTTCACACCTAATTTGCCAGAATTTGTGCTCTCTCATGTTTTCCTAATTTTAATTATTACAACATTTTAATTACTATAGCAGCTAATTTGCATCACTGTAAAAACTTGATACTAAATTGCAACGTTAATGTGAAAATATAAGTTTTAGTCTGAGAAAACAAGTACAGTAACTTTATTTGAAGACCGAAAATAAGATTATGCTCTTAAAAACTAAGTGAATAGTCAGCTCTGTGTTCTGTTTCATATTGCCCCTTTGTCCTCAATGCCAAATATGCTTTGTTTTTAATTAAGAGATGTTTCTCTCCAACACTGGCCCTGGAAACATACTGTGATGTTTTTAGCTCAATGATAATTGAGCTAAATTCTCAGTTGTTTTGGTTCTAGTATTAATAAAAGCTTTTTATATTCCAGCCTCAGCCGCCTTGTGCAGATTGCTTACTTCCATGTAGGTGAAATGAAGACGTTCACCTGGGAACAGAAGCAGGCTTATTAACTGGGATTTAAAAAATCCTTCTGTTGCCTGGACAGAGGTCAAAGCTGTCAAAGAAACAATCTGCATAATCTGTTATTGCTGTATTCTTTGTTTAAATGCTATTTTTAAAGCAGAAGCAGTAACTGAGGCTGAGCTGAAATGCTACTGATTAAAATAGCATTATGATTTTATTTACTAAGGTACTCAAGAAGGAATGAACTGTCATTGCAGGCTTTAACTACCTGTCATTAAAATGTTTGTGGTATATTGTCATCAGCAGCCCTGGATTATTTATGAGATACCACTAATGCTGTATCCGAATGCAGATTTCCTTTTGTGATGGAGCTTTAACAAAGCTGGTTACCCATGGGTTTTCCATTTTGACACTAGGAACAGGAAATATTCAAAAGATGCATTGGGGAATCAACTTCAGATGAGCACAGAGGGGCACACTTACAAACCCTAACATCTTTAGTGACTGATATGCTCATTACATAAACGTGACTGTTGCTTGGAAGATATCAGCACCAAATCTTCAAAATTACCTCCTCATATACATTAAAAAAATACACATGAATTCTTGATGTGTGAGGTGTAAGGGCTTGTTTGACTGGTCCCCTGGGATTAGAACATCAGTAAGTTTTGTTTTGACCGTAACACAGTATGAAATTACATCTTTGCAGGTTTAATCCAAAGCCCATTGATAGATCTGATTAAAGGAAACTGAATGCAAGCGACATGAATAGGTGGGATGAAATGCAAAATCTGTAGGCTGAAGTCTTGGAATTGCACTAAAAGATGAAGATGATGCATTAGGTGGTCTCAGTGTTCATAATCATGCAGACATACAGAAACTTTAGAAAGGGGAAACTCTGTTAGAGAGGTTCAGATGAACATGCAAAAAAGTGAAATTTGTTTGGCTTCAGGTAAAGACCCTGCCACTTGATGGGAAAGAGAAATCTGAAAAAGCTGGAGGAGATGAATAGGAAAAAGGTAGCAGACTGCAGAGCACAAGCTTGGTATAGGCATGTATTTCAGCTCACAGAAAAAAAAGATTAGCTAATTCTAAAAATCATACTCAGCCTATCTCTGTAATACATTGCAATTTGTCAGAGCCAGTCTATGAGCTCACGTGCCCAGAAACTTTACTAGAAGACGAACATTAGATCTAGGTTCTTCGAAAAATGATTTAAGGGAACATGGACTTCACCTTCCACTACAACTGATTCTGAGCAGAGCCTTTACAAATTCAACTTCTGTGAAAATCCAAGACTAAAATAAGGATTTTAAAATCAGTACAGTAATTAACAAGAAGAAAAACTGTATCCTTCTTTGCCACAATCAGTGGTGAGATCTGGAAGGCAGCCGATATCCTTGAATGCCAGAAGCGCTGGGAAGGGGAACTATGGATCAACAGTAGCCTCATTCCTCATTTCTCCAGTTTATGAACCACACCCGCGATCCTGGCCTGCCAGTAGGAAATACGTAAATGTCTCACCTGATCTAAACGATTTTTGCTGGTGCTGCTGTACTTACCAGGTCAACCACTGCTCTTGACTCCAGGAGAAGGCAGAGCTGCAGCAATGTGTTTGGCAAATGGACATGGAAATCCTGCCTCCCTGCACTGCAGGCTCAGGGAGCAGATTCACCCAGACTGTGCGCCAATGGTGTGTCAGGCTGTCAGCCGCCCCACTTTTTTTCTCAAAATGCTATTCATTTGGGGCCACAACCTATATTTATAGGCAACTGCTCTGCTGTGTCACTATGCACATATGAGCTAACTCAATCTAATAAGTACATGCTAGCAAGGACAAGTAAATAGATAGGACTTGAGCCTGGATGTGTACAAGCTCCATGTGGGTTGGAAAGCCATACCAAACTCGCTTGCTACACCTTTACTCCTGATCACATTTTAGCAATGAGACTGACACTGTCTTGGACAAATCTTTTGGTGTCACAGTTATGGTTTTCATGCCACACACCTTCCTCAGCAGAACAGGAACCACATCTGTTATAAGCTGTCAAGCTTTGCTTCAGAACTCACCACAGAGAAGTTTTGCTTCTGAGACATATCTTCCAAAGACCTAGTGGGTCTTTTGAAAAACACAGTCACAAGAAAGCCCAGAAGTACTCAAATCCTTCCAAGACCTCCTGTTCTTAAAACTGCTTAGCTTATTCACAGTAAGATTTCAAATCTCTGAAGACAAAACAACATCTCTTTAATGGGATTGAAAAAGAGAGAATACTGTCACTGACTACCCTTATCACTCACTAGTCTATCCACTTCATGGTATCCTGGATCAGGCAATCTGTTTTTTTGTCCTTGTTCTCTAAACCTTGTATTTCCATGGCTGAAGAGCTAGAACATGTATCTACATCTTTTTATAATACCTTCAATTTTCTAAAACAATCCGAGGAACAGATTTGTTGTGCAGAATGTCCTAGATGCTATTGACCTAATAAAAAAGAAATGTCCTCAGGGATATGCACTGTGACTCTTCCTCTTTCCCTGCACACAGAGAGGAGGGAACTTGTTTTACAAGAAACAAAAGTACAATTAAACACTTTTCCTAGATCTTAAACTGCTTGTTTTAGCATTCACATTGTTTTATAGCGTTCCTGTATGGAAAACTGAAAGTTGAGACTTCAAAGGGAGAAGAACGGTCTGTTCACGCGTTCTATTTTCAGACCAGGATGCTGGGTGATCAGCGATCGCCACCCGGGCGGGATGCAATCCCACGCGTGCTGCCTGCCCGGCACACACGGGCAGATCGCCCCACCTGCTGGACAAAGCCGCTCTGCTCACGGCTCGCCTCACATCACAGCTGGGAACGCGCTGCGCACTGTTACACAGGTGTTACACTCCCCAAGTCCAACCTCATGTTTTACCTACACGTGAAATTTAAAATCTTCCACTTCTGTAGAAAATTGTCATAGTCAGTGCTTCCTGTTCAAAGTATTACTTAGGGAAAACACAACGTTCTTTTAGAGTGCAAGGCAGAAGAAAAGACAGCATATTTGGAGTCTTCAAAGATTTAAACATTTGAATGTGTTTAAAATTTTAGAAGTGATGCAAAAAATCCACAAAAAAACCCCCACCACAAAACTCCCTCAGTATTTAAATTAAAACTAATCCATGCTGACTTTATTCTCTCATCAAGAATGCAGGTGCTTGTAGGAGAGAGAAGCGTTGGGCACTTCAGCACAGGAGATGAGCCAGTGTATTCCCTTTCCCTTCACCAGTCACAATCCTCTCCAGAAAGTACAGCTCACAAGAAGCCAGCAGACTAAGAAGCCTCATATAATTTGTCCCAATTTCTTCTTTCCTTTCATTTTGTGCTGGACAAAGGTAGACTATAAGATGATATGATGATCACTATTTAAAGACATGGCACAAAAAGCACTGCCTCCTTCCACCAGAGTCTCATGATCATTTCTTACTCAAAGTTTTTGCTCTTGGAGGTGGTGCCTGTAAACACATTCACTACAGTTTCTCAGAGGGAAAAACCCCTTGGTTCCTGAACTTTTCCAAATGCACAGCATCTGAACAACCTGAAGGCACGTCCCACCTTCAGTGCCAGCCTGGCCCAGGAGTGATCTTCAGCACAGCGCCAAGACTGCCGACCTTGATTTCACCCTTTTCCTAATTCCATCAAAAATGCTCTGCTTCACAAGACCACAGCTCTGCAATAAAGACATATGGCAGCATCTCTCTCCTTACAGTGTTTAAAGAGAAGGGGAAACTTGTGAACAGAAAATGTCAAGACTGTATCATATGAACATAGTGGATTTAGAAAACAAGAAGGTTTATATCACCTGGGATAATACTATTACTACAGATTAAAACATTCACAGTAAATGCAATTCTTATGGGAATCAAATTTTCATTGTATTTAAAACATTTTTTAACAGTTTACCTAAACAATATATTTTCTTTCAGCTGACAGTGTGAATTATTTCACTGCACTCAATAAAATTCACTGCTTGAAAAGCCTGAAGTCAGTCTTCTTGTAGAATAAGACCTATACATTCTCCAGGCTAAATGCACCTTTCAGGAAACAAAGGGGGGGTTTTCCTGGTATTGGGAAGAAGTGTTTTTATAAGGCTTCTGGTGCCAAAGAAAATTTATGAACTCCTGCAAAGAGGTGTGAGGATAGGGCTCATTTCTGAGGTGATTAAAACCGTTTTATTACCTATTGTTTTATACTGGATGCTGTTAACTTTTACCCCATGCCATAGAAGCTGACAAGACAAAAGAAAACTTTGTTTTGCTGAGTATTGTACATACTTTTTGCCTTTTAAAAACACCAAAGGTCTGAAACCCACATGAGCGCCCATTTCAAAAGAAACTGTGTAAGAATTCTCTGTGTTCTGCCTACCAGCCAGGTTACAGAAGTGAGCTATAGCCAGCAAAAGTGAACAGGACTGACCAACTCTTTTTTTCCTTTAGCTCCTGAGAGTGAGGAGAGCTTTTACACGTCAAGTTTTGTTATAAGTATTTCAGGCCTTTTGAAGAGTTAAAGAATACTTTCAAATTTTGCAATAAATACAATTTAAAGCTCTGCAGTTGGATCTTATCTGCTTCAATGCTGGTGAAAAACGACAAAACTCTGAACAAATTTTACTGTGTTAGCAAAGAAAGCTATTAAACACAAATATATCTCTTTAAAATTTATTCTACCCATCTATTCATCCATCTATTGATTTCACTATCTGTCTGCTGCCCCCATTCCTGCCCTTTTAATTTCTTGTCCTTATTGGACTAAGAAGTAGTGAAGGAAGTGCAAGGTCATGACAGGATCCAAATAGCCAGTTTGGCTGTCAAGACAAGACAAGTTTGTAACTTTGGACAAGATAGACATCAACAATGGAGTTCTTTTACAATTCTTCACTTGGTATTAGCATTAAAATCACGCTTGATTTTAAAGAGAGAGTGGAGAGACAGAAAAACAGGAAGCCCATAGCTTCAAAGTACTGTACAAGATAAAACCAGATTGATTCCAATGAAAACCTCAGCACCACAAAGAGCTTACACATTTTGTTACACGTGGTTACAAAACATGCAAGTCAAAATATTTGGCATATAGAATAGCTGCATGCAACCTATTTGTTAACACAATGAAGGAAGTTATCCTCCTAGTGTCCTCTGACATTAAAATTTTCTGTCATGCTGAACTGCAAAGTTTTTTTAACATTTTACCTTTCTTCACAGTTTCCTTCTGCCAGTTTATATCAGACAAATCATTAGCACCAACAAGAAAAGCACTCAATTCACACTGCTTTAAGCAGTTACCTGTGCCATTAGGTATACAGATAGACAATAGCTCTCTGATGAAAATGTCACACTATCTTATCAGATCATAGTGTCACGGTTTTAATGATCTGCTTTAGAACAACACAGAAAAATATCTTTGAAGATAAAACAGCTACAGGCTTTGTTTTCTGTTAAGAGAATACTGAGCAAGAGTTTCTTGATAAATGCTATTATAGAGTGCTTCAGATGAGAAATCTTACAAAAGAAACAGAGAACTTTGAATATGGCCTGCATAGTTCAAAGGAACAGAGATGAGAAAAAGTTTCTAGATTTCCTGATCTCTGTATTATCAACCTATCATGAAGGTTTCCAGTACTAAGAAGTTTGCTTAGATGGGAGCTACAGTGATGTGGTGACAACCCCAAGCACCTGCAATGCGCAAGGAGAGTTCCAACTTCAGGAAGAGGGGGTTTAACCCACAACTCCTGCAGACGTATCTTAAATGCACATGTGATTTTACGGGTTTGATAACATCAGTCATTTCACTTCCTACAGCAGGAAGGTGCTTTTAATATGGTTTAGCACTCAACTGATGTTGGTGGGACAGCACTCATCTGTTTCCTACTGTGATTTCTAATCTATGTAATCCACTAAAGCAACACTGGATTGAAATTGCCTTTCTTCAGATACTTTTTGCTTCAAGGCAGCCCAACAAATCCAGTTTCTGAATTGCCTCTAATCCAGAACTGCTTGTTGCAGCAGACTCTGGTGCACATATTCACACAGCTGGAAGTGAATCACCTTTCTGTGCACATCCTTCACTGTGTTTTCCTCATCTTATTACACTCAGCTGACAAAAGATAAGTTCTAGAGAAACTTTCCTGCTTTATGTGGAAAGAGGAAAGACTGGCGTAAGAGAAATTCAAGTGGAGTAGCAGGTCAGCAGACAATACTGTAAACTGTATAGATTCAATCTATACAAGTGTTAGTTGCAATAAAAGGTCAGTTTTGGCCCAAGTCATCTGCTGCTTTGTGGGACCACCACACGGCTGGCAGAACAACATGTCTTCTTCCAGAGACTTCATGATGCAACAGCAGAGGGTGTTGCAGATCAGGTCTAAGATGCCCTGAGGAGAACAGCGTAGGATTTCTTACAAACTGTTTGAATATTTTTTTTTATTTTTCTGGTTTATTCTGATTAGATTTTCTTTTGTAAGCATTAGCACCAACTCAGAAATAACCAGAAAATAATTATGATAGGAAAAAACCCTCAAAGACATACATGTATGAAAAGAGAAGGAGAGAGAACACAAGGAAACCGTTTTCTTACTTATATGCCCAGTCAATGAACAAATGGGAAAGATAAAATAAAGGTTTAATCCACCTAGGGAATATTGACGGAAAGCGGTGAATCTTTAGACACGGCACAAGACCCATCTTTCACAAGAATTCCCAGAGGAAATCGCTGTCCTATAACAGGAGATCAAATTTCCTGCAGATACTGGAAAATACACAGAGAGGAGAAAGATTACCCAGCACTTAATGATTCTGGCAGATTGCTTGTTTCCCACCTGATAATTTCTGGGGCACCCTGATGAAAATCAAAACTCTGCCTGCTGCTTATTAGCTTCACCCACAGTAAAAGAAGTGAAAATACATGGTGCACAGAACAGCTGAAGAAGTCATATAAACTCAAACAAAACTCTCATGGCAGAGAGAGCATATCCTTCTATCAATCCCCCTGCCTTCCTTTTGTCTAACATGCCTATGGGGAAACCTTCGAGAACAAATTGTGCAAGCCTTTAGGATGACTTCCGCATAGTACAAACATAGGTATTTTTATTTTTTAATTATAAAGACAAGGGAAATACCTGATCCCAAACTGGGCTGCTCTTATGCCAGTCCAATGCTCTCCTTATGTCTGTTATTAAGCAAAATTGCTCTATGGCTGGACATGGCACACAAAGTGGCACTTCAACCCTTCCACAGAGCTGCCTTAACTGCCTGATTGCAAGCAGACGACAAGCATGTTCAGAGAAGGAATGGCATACTTTCCCTAGTATCTGTATCACAGAATACAGAATTTCCAAAGATGCACCTTAGAAGAAAGTTTTGTGGACAGCCACGCATAAATTCCAGTTATGGACAGAAACCCATAATGTCTCCAAAGTGACTGACTTCTGTAATAGCTGCTCTCAGTCAAAAGGCAGCCATCAGCTGCATGCATTACAAACCAAATTCAATCTTTGTTCCATGTGCTTTGAATATACAGCTTGGTACAAAACACACACATTAATGGCTGTAGGCATTTCACACTGACACAAATGCAACCGAGACACAGAGGAAGAAGGGAAGTGTCACCCCTGCTTGGTGCACACAGTGTTGATGGACCTGTCAAATGTATGCAAGACCTCAATTCTGCTGGAATGACACACACAGCCCTCCAGAAGCATCATATTTATTTTTAGGCATAGGATCCAAGACTGCCTTTTAAAGAGTCAGCAATAAATAAGTGTTGGAGGAATGGATTGATGTAGAGAACCCTTTCAAATTGACCATGGGGTGCAAATAACGGGTTGACTGGGCTCTCAATTTTCATTTCTCTACTTCAGACTCCTAAGTCTTTTTCCTCAGCATGCTTTACATTGGAAGTGCTGTAAATGCACATTCTTATTTGTATTTTACCTAAACTCAGCTCAACTGAAGGTTCATTTCATTTCAACTCACAGGCATGGCTGAGGGAAAACAAATAACCTGCTCTGGGAGAATGTCCAAAGTGTCCAGCTGTCCAAACTATTTTTGAAGGCTTATTTAAGTACATATTGCTGACACCATTTTGACAATATATTGACAGTATTATCTCAGAATTGAGTATGACACAATTAAAAGAAGAGGAAGCCACTCCAGTGGAAAATGGGAAGCTTTCTGGCATATGGAAATATCACTGAGCAACAAGTTCTCGCAAAGAAAGAAAACCATACAGTAACATTAAAGATAAAAGTTTGGAATATGTGACCTTTCCTTATCACCAAATCTGCTCCCTAACAGGGAGATAAACATCTTCATTGACTGAACAAGAAAGAAACACATACCCTTCAGCAGCCATACAGATTTAGCTTAAGTTTCTGTAAGAATAGTTTTTTAATGGAAAAAGTTACCTGGATTTTTGTAGATGCTAAGCACATCCTTGAAATAATGAGGTAAGAATCTTTCTAATAAAAGCAGCACATCCTCCAACTCCTCCAGAATGCCCACAAGCAGAAAATTTTCATTAACGTTCAGCTTTGCTCTTTTAAGGGCCCATTCACCAGGCTCCCTGTATGAAATTGATGGGGGAAGACAGAGGAGGAAAAAAGAGAAGTTTAAATATGCATTTACTTCTCAAATTTAAGCTAAGAACACAAGTGAAGAAAAAAAAAATATTCAGTGCTATACTTAGAACAAAAAAAGACCCCCACCAAACCCAAGTAGCTTACTGACCTTTTGCACACAACATCTAAAATTGGATTGGCATGTAAAAACAGGATCACATTAAAAGGAGGCTAATCACTGTGTGAAAGTACTCCATTCTGAAGATATCTTTTGCCAAGTTGTTTATAAGCTCAAACTTGTGAACTTTGGTATTTCAGCTTGGAAGCACAATCCGTCTGATGGGAGGAATGACTGCCCTTGGTGTTGGAGGGGTGGTGGTGTCCCTGAACTGCATCAGGAGAACTGCTAGGACCAACCACTGCCTGCTGTTACTTGGCAAATCCGACGCAGGACGCTACCATTTTACACCTTTTAAATTTTGCCAAAGTCTCCAGGAGCTTCCCTTACCCTGTGATTATCCCTGGTTGCCCTGCAGCTTTGCTAAAGGATTTGCATTTTTTTTGTTGTGACTAATACTGGTTTTGAAGAACAGTTTAGGGTTCTTCCATCTTTTCTCCCGGGGGAGAAGCTGGCAGGACTTCACAACGTCTTTACGCTTCTCTGTTTCCCAAAAGCACAATGTAGTTAGACAACCATATGAATCCTAAATCCCCTAAAATAATTCATATTAGTTATGTTCTGGGAGCAGCAGCCATCATTCATACTGACACGGGATATAATGCCATGTCCCAAGCGAAAGGAAATCAGCTGTGCACACTGGCTAGGAGTGGCTGTAAATCACACCCCTGACTTCATTAGGTTATTGTGGAAACTATGCCACAGTGAATTTAGCATTTGTCTGAAGCCCTTTCTGTGTCATGTGGAAAAGCTTACTACTTTCCTCTACTACTAGAGCAGACTTGTAGCAGGTTTTTCATGCCCTACCACGTTTTGTGCACTGATCCGTTTTCTGGGAAAGCAAAGTGTCCTAACAAACACTATGAGCCTCCTGTTTGCAGCTCCTTATCAGACTAAGAAGAAGTGAAGGAAGTGCAAAGTCATGACAGGATCCAAATCTACAACAAGGTACAAAGCAGTACTTCAGTATACTTGGGAACCTCACAGAGATGGTTTGTGAAAGTATTCAGGCATGTGACAGTTGTTAATGGGATTACTCATGCATGCAGGTTAAATGTGCAATCATAAGCATTTGCAAGTAAGGCCAAAATACATTAAAAAAAGGTGTATTGAAAATGAAGTAATTAACCTGTTTTGTAATGAAAATGAAGTCATTATTCTGTTTTGTTTCTTATACATAACCTCACTTAAGCAAAAAAATAATAAGGTAGGATTTTACAACATAGACACTTAGAAATTAAGACAGAAGAAGTAACACATTTTCACTTGTTATTACAAGAAGTAATATTGAAAGTAATATAGAAAGTGTGCAGTTGTTTCATTATGGAGATGCCTGAATAATACAGAAACAGAATATCTTGAAGTTGAATGCACCTAATGAAGAACATTTGTTACCAACAAAAGTATTTAAAATCAAGAAAGTATTTAAAAGTATTCCTATATTATTGCATTAAGAATTTATTATGGTATCAGTAATACAGCAATATTAGAATGGCACACACAGGTGTTAAAAATGAGGTAGCACAATTAAAGCAGTAGAAGGCTGCATTTTACACCGTTTTAAGCATGAATACGCTTTCTTACATGGACACAGAAACCTGTATTCCTCATATAGACCTGATACAAGCATCTGGGCAAATCAAAAACATGTATTACAAAATTATAGTGCAGATAAAAGGAGTATCCCAGGAAAAAAATCTACATAAGTACATTCATATTTGATGAATTATTCATGCTATAAATCAAGAAGGAAGAATAGTGCTACACTTGCAGTGCCCTCCTTACTTCAAAATATATGCATGTAGGTACCACATACAGTGCTACATTCCTTGTACTTTCCTTTTTATCTTGTATTTCAAATAATGTCACCTCTTTATTACCAATTTCTGACAAAATGTTGGCAATAACTACTGCTGAACAAATTGAAATACCTTGCATATATTTACCTGCATCTTGGATGCTGTCCACAGAAATATGGTATGATGTAAAATAACTTGGGATTAGAACATTCAGGGTAGTTTTCAAGGATACATACATTAACGTCCTGTGGGGGAGGAAAGAAAAAAAAATACTGTATTTTCCTTTCTCTATTAGCAAGATGTTTTCTTCATCTCATACTTTTTATAGTCATCTCAGGGTCAAAGAATTGTGCCGAAGCTATAACAAATATCTTAGAAGTCATCCATAGGTCCATTTATCTACTTCTTAGTATCAGCAGGGGAAACAAGAACTTACTTTGTCCTAGAATGCACAAAGGAATTTTTTCCTCCTTCCTGCAAATCCCACAATTATTATACTGAGATTACTGTATGAGTCAAAGTTGGACACATGAATCAACTTTCATACTGCGTAACATTTAAAATATTCACAAGATTATTTTCAGGCTCTTCTTTCCTCTAAATACACCCTGGAGGAAACCTGAAGTAGCCACAACAAATAAAATTGAGACAACAATTGTTACCTGGCCCCTCCTTATTTTTTTTTTAATTCTGCTGCATTAAATGATTGCAATGAAGAAATGTAAGCTATAATTTCCACATCTCACTCAATATTAGAACATACATCACTTTTGGTAACCATTCTGTAAACTTCTCAGATTTTCAGAACTGAACTGTGCAAAACCTACTGAGAAAAGGGATTATTAGAAAGTATTAATCATTTTGATGAAATATCATTCATCTAATTAGAAGCTATTTATCATTTTTCAAAGACTAGACACAGCTACTGAACACTGAGGAACTGTATTCCATTTATAGCTTTACTCCAGCGCAATAATAAACACGTGGGATTGAATTCCATCACCCTTATCTAATCTGACAGAGCCTTACTCTGCAAGCAGACACACCCACTCCACAGACAGACAGGGAAAAAATTGGTTAAGACAACAAAAGCGAGGATGGAGGGCTCTCACCTTTGCAGAATCAATCTTCGTTGTTATTTAGATATGTGCTCTCACAATGCTATAGGTGCTACACATATCAATACTAAACCAACAACTAAAACCCCCCATATTTCATCAAGTAAATAAAATGTGATAGAGAACATTCCACAAGACAGATGTGTTTGGCAGCATGGAAGACATGGACAACAACCCCTGCTCTCCCAGGGGAGGGCAGGGTCCAGGTCTCCAGCCACATCATCTGAGGCCTCATCAGAGAAAAGCTCTTCCCAGAACTTCAGTCCTCTCACCTAACTTCATTAGGGCCCTATTTGGGTTTGTAAGCCTTTTAATGCACAATTCTGATTCCTACTCTGTCTCACAGTTATGTGAATCCAACTTTATAAGCACACCAGAAGATCCTGGGCTAGGAAGTAAATCACATGGTGAGGAACCATTAAAGAAAACAACATAAAAATTGCCAGCTGGGATACAAACAATCCATTTCCCCTGCTCCCCACAGTATATTTAGGGCTTGCCTTAAATACATACCAGAAGATTTATGGTCAAGACCTGAATTTTGACGTTAAAGGCTCTGAGCTGAAGCTAAACAGCCCTCCATTCTCCATGCTATGATTACTGAGAAATCTTACTGTGAACGTGGATTGCACATACTATTTCTTTTATCATCCCAACAGGGGTTTTTAACATGAATTACAAATTGCACTTCTTTAAAGGCTTATTGTGCTTTTACTGTAGACACCACCAGAGATGTTTTCAGTGATACACATTTTTCGCTTTCGTAAGAATCTGAAGACCTGCAATGAATTAATAAATTGCTTGGATTTTAAAAAACCTGAAATATTGCCCTGACAATACTTTAAATCATGTCCAGTCTGGCTTGCACTTGATAGACAGATGAGATGGAAGCTGGGTAGAATACCTACATAAGACTTAGAAGCCTGTAGCAACACCCAGCTAAGAACATTATCTCTTCTCTCACTCTCATACAAAGGCAAATGGACATTAGCTCCCAACAAAGAAACTTAGCATTTCTTTGCAAGAATAATGAATATTGTGAGTCAGAAAATGTTTCCTGAGATGAGTATCAATACCCAACACAAAAATGTAACGGGGACCTTCTTCTAATTGTGAAAACAGTATTTGATTCACATGGCCAGAGAAATATCTATACAATAAAAGCAATGTAATTTCATGTGGAAAATCCTGCAGCTTTAAAAAATATACAGCTGATACTAACTCAAAAGGAGATTTTTAGAGTCCTTTTTAGGGTAAACTGATGTAGCATTACTGAAACAACCAGGCTGGCTCTAAATCCAGTCTTCCCCATTCCTTGTTGATAACACAAGGTTTAAGATAAAGGCCAGGTGAGCTTTCATACAAACCTACAATCTTATGCCAGACAAGGACACACACTTCACCTTCCTGACACCAGAGGCACCGGGCTTCTGCCACAGCAGAAGAACTGCCCCTTCCCAGGCTTTGTTTGCCACCACTGCTGTGATCTGTATTCCAGATGCTGGAGTGTCCTTGTGCATTTGCAGTACCTGCTCACCCCATGAGACGTGAAATCAGTTTTCAACCAAAAAGCAGGTGAAAGAAAGGTCAAGCCTCGGGTGTGCTAGTCATTACAAAACTTCAACACACCTACAGGAAGATGCTTTTCGTGCTAGTGGCACTCAGGAATTTGTTTTTTTCTGAGCATGGAAAGCCAAGGTGAAACGCCATTATTCTAGGTAGTGTTACTCTGCTATGCTAAGCAACATTAATTGACCCACATCTCTCAGTAAGAACATGCTTTCTCAGCATGTGCCCTCGTTCAGGGCACAAATGTTTCTATGTGAGACAAATTTGCAAGGTGACACATCCCAGCCTTGCTCATTTAAATCACTGGAGGAGCCTTGTAAAAAAATTATTTTAACACAGCCTGGAAAGATACAGAAGGAAACACACAGAGCTACTTTGATCATAACTTTTCACAATAAAGAAAGCAGTATTTTACTTTATTCCTCAGCTCCTGGCTACAATTCATATCACTCACATCCCACTGGGCTTGTGTCTTCAACGGGGCAGTGGGAGGCCTGGGAATCAGCCCTGCGGCTCCAAGTAACAACAGAAACTGTCTTTCTTTTAAATAGTACTGGATTTTTCTACTCATGTAACAATTTTGTCTGAAAAGTTAAACTGGTAATTTCTGCTTCCTTCTTCTGTAAAATTGTCCTTGAAATAGAAATCACAACATGACTTAATCCTTTAATCTGTCAATGAGTTAGTCTACTGATCTATCAGAAATATATCAAAGGTGCATTATTAATACATTTTTATGAGATTAGTGATAAACTATTTAATTTGCCATAGTGAGCTCATATGTGCTATAAGAGGAAGTCAGCACCTGATTGAAAATATTTCATAGAATCATTGAATAATGAGGTTTGGAAGAGACCTTCAAGATCATCTAGTTTAACAGTTAACCCAGCACCACCATTATCACCCCTAAACCAAATCTATAAGTGCCACACCCAGATGCCTCTTGAACACTTCCTGAAATGGTGACTCCATCAATTCCCTGGGCAACTTATTCCAATGTCTAATACCTCTTTCAGTGAAGTTTTGTTTTTCTAACATCTAATCTGAACCTCCTGATGCAACTGAATGACATTGCCCATCATCCTTTCATTTTCTCCTCATTAAAGCTCCTTTCAGGTAGCTGTGGAGAGTGAAGGGCCACAAGACTTCTTAGAGAATTTTAATGCCATCACAAAAAGAGCAAACTTTTAGGTGTTCTTTTGTAGAGCAATAAGCAATTTACTGAGGTTCATGTCTTATGACAAACTTATACTGTACCATATACAAGAAGATGTAACACAAGATTTGAGAACCTTTTCCTCCTAAAACAAATTCCTAATAGTACTGACAAAAATAGTAGCTTGTTTTTTATCCAGTAGAAGGAACAAGCAAATTAAAATAAAATTAAAAAAAAAAGAAAAAGAAAAAAAAAAAAAGGTAAATCTTGGGTTTCAAGGCATTCCTTATTTTTTGATTATCAGTATCTCAACCAAAAATTACAGAAACATCACATTCTGCTTGGGATGCATTACAATTATTAGTAGTCCTAACAATTTAAAATAAGGAATCATAACTCAAATACACTCATGCCTTGCAAATAATTTCCATTCCATTTCCATCTGTTCATCTATGGAAAAACACAACAATATCCTTTCTCTCACAGTCAAAACAAAAATATACATCCTCTTTCTACTCGCTGCCCCCGCGAGATACCTCAACTTCTGTGAGACCAGGAGACCTTGCTCACAGCCCATGCTTCTTCAGTCTGAAGGGTGGAGGTGTGGAGGTGTGTCAGCAACAACCTAAATTTCAAGTTTTCATAAAAGGAAATAAAATAAAATGATGTGGAAAACCAGTGACTGAGCCCAGTCTACGGTGACCTCTCCTGCTTACAAGGAGTTCTTCATACACCACCACAGTCAGCAATGCAATCTAGTCCTCATTGTTGCCAGCCAAGGAAAATTCTTCCTCTCTCCTGAGAGCCACCGAGAATCCTCTGGCAGCTTGTAAAGTGTTTGCTCACATAGTTGGTGTTTGTAAAGAGGTCAAACTGACCATTGCATCCTGAGGACGTCTCAACATATGAACTAAACACAGCCACGCTAAAAAATCCCCAACACAACTCCCCACCTTCTCTGGCCCCAGCTACGGAGCTCTGGGTGGCCTTAGAGTGCTTGGAAACAAAATGTAAACGTGATGTCTCAGAAAAGGGCTTGTGAGTACAAATATGGCATGAAAGAAGGAAAAGCACAACTTCCTACTTTGGAAGGCTGCAGAAAGACTGAGAAGTCAAGTTATCGTTGGCATGAAGGCTTCCAAGTATAAATGTAACACAATTTAGTAAATCTTATTCAGGAGCACAAATTACTTACACACTTTAATGAAACATAAGATGCAATGCAACACATTTTTAACCCTAGTTAGTGAGAGTTTTACTTTACCAGTTGATATTTAACGTTTCTATTCAATCTCAATCAAGTATTTGGATAACTAGAGCCAGACAGTAGCAAGATGACTTCTTTCTTTCAAATAGATCTGGATCTGTACATCTATGCCAACAGCACTTGCAGCAGATTGCTGGGGGGTGGGTAGGTGCTGGGCACTGCTTCCCAAATCAGCATTGCCAACATAGACAAAGCCAAACGTTTCCCATCCTTGTGCTGCTGTGGCACTGAGGCCTCTCCAAGGTGGGCTGCCAGGTGGAGTGGACTGTGCCAAACTGTGTCAGATGATTGTTCTTTGGAGATGACAGCAAGCTGGATAAGTTTATTGGGACACCAGTGGCAGGCTGCAGAGTGACCAGTGAAGATCTTGGGAGAGGCTCCACAAGAGGGCAGAGCAGATCCAGCTAACCCTAGAAAGCAGGGTTTCAGTCCCCAAATGTCCCCCTGCATCAGCTGTGATAGCCTCACTTCTGTGAGGCTTGGTCAGCTCACAGAGCAACAGAAACCCTTTTCTGTTCCTCCTCCACTGCATTCTGGTCCTCTGCCAGAAGGGTGAACATGAGGCTTGCTCACGTGAATGCTACCACAGCTCTCCAGCTGCACAGGGCGACACAGGCCACAGTGGATGGCTCTGGTCACTACATAAACTTCTTTTACAGACTCCCTCGGGCATCCACCCTCTGTTGTCTGGGTCCTCCATGGACTGCAGGTGGATTCCTGCTTCACTGTGATCTCCATGGGCTGCAGGGTGACCTCAGTCTGCTGTAACATCTCCTCTCCCTCCTTCTGCATCGACCTCAGTGTCTGCAGAGCTGTTCCTCTCATATAGTGCACTCTTCTCCAGCTGCAATTGCTTCTGTGCAGTAACTTCTTTCCCTTCTTAAACAGATTATCCCAGAGGCACTGCCACCATCATTGAAGAACTCACCCACCCAGCAGTGGAATCCATCATGGAGTTGGCTGGCATTGGCTCCACTGGACATGGAGGAAGCTTCTGGCAGCTTCTCACAGAAGCCAGCCCTGTAAGCTCCTCTGCCCCACTGTCTCTCACCACTGCTACCAAAAGCTTGCTGTGCAAACTCAGTACATTTTTGTAGAGGATAATTCTGGGGTTTCTTTGAATTGACTTCCCAATTTCTTCTGGCCAAATGCATGTTTTTACTTTCCTGGCCCCTCCACCACATAAGTAAATAGGCTGCCAAGTTTAATTCCCACTTTATTTTGCCTGGGCTAATTTGCCTAGACTCTTTTGCCTGGGCTAACTTGCCTGACTTTTCAGCCAACAATGTATTAAGCTTTTCCTTCTGGCATTTTAACAAGTGAAGTGGCAGCTAACACAACAGCATCTTCTATTAACCATCTACATTTTCATTAAGTGCAGACACAAGTTATTCATTCATGTACAAATTTTGCTGGCATTGACATAGCAAAAGTGATGAACTATGCCCACAATGCTATTATTTAGATATGACAAACATGACTTACATTTGTACATCACTATTTTCTAACTTAAAATGATGTACAACATCAACAAAATACATAGGTGGATATATTTTTCTCTTTTCTGTTATCAGAAATTGTGTTAGTAATTTGTCAATGATAAGTTTTACCAGTAAGAATAGAATCACTTCATAGTTGTAAGCAGATACCTCATCATATCCTTCTTTTCCATTGCTCTTGTATTTTTCACCTCAAACCAGTATGGGAAATAGATTTAAAAAAATAGAAAGTAATTGCCAAAACCAGGGTGAGTGGCTGCCAGCTGGAAGCAGTGTGTAAGCATTAAATAAGCATCCTGTTACAGAGGGCACAGATCCAGGGAAGACCAAAAATGAAGATCATTATATGGTAATCAAGAATGAATCCCACTGGCAACTAACAGCAGGGAGACAGTACATCTGGTAATTCTGTTTACTAACACTTCTTCAAAAAACAACCTGGAAAATTTGTCTGCTTGGGTGATGAGGTTTAATAAAACCAATTAGGGATGGCACATATTCAATTCTGCAAATACCAAGTAGGAAATACCCACCACCTTAAGGACTTTTTAGCCTTCCCTAATGGAGGGCACGTGGACTCTAACAAATCAATGCCTATGACAAAAGCAGCAAGTCATAGAATAAGGGTTTGGGCTGGAAGAGACCTTAGGATCCCCTTGTTCAAACCCCCTGGCAAGGCAGGGACACCCTTCCACTAGGTCATGTCCATCAAAGCCCTGGTCTCCCCAACACTTCCAGGGATGGAACATCCACAACTTCTGAGTCAACCTATTCCAACAACCATGACAGTAAAGAATTTCTTCCTAAACTCTAAACCTGCCATCTTTCAGTTTAAAGCCATTGCCTCTTGTCCTGTCACTACATTCTGTTTTTAAAAAGTCCCTCTCCAGCTTTCTTGTAGGTCTCCTTCAGCTACTGTAAGGCTGCTCTAAGGTATCCCCTTCCCTTCCCCAGGCTGAACAACCCCAATGCTCTCAGCCTGTTTTCATAGGAGAGGTGCTCCAGCCCTTTGATCATCTTCATGGACATCATCTGGACTTGCTTCAACAGCTCCACATCCTTCTTATGTTGAGGGCCCCAGAGCTGGACTCAGCACTCAGGTGGAGTCATAGAAGAAAGTCACAGAAGGTGGAGTCTCACTTCCCTTGACCTGCTGGCCACACTGCTTTTGTTGCAGCACAGGATACAATTGACTTTCTGGGCTGTAGGTGCACATTTGGCTCATGTCTAGCCTCTGATCTACCAGCACCCCCAAATCCTCCTCCTCCTCCCCAGGGCTGCTCTCCATCTGATCAACCACAAGCCTGTACTGATACAGAGGTGTTGTCTTGACTGAGGTGCAGGACCCTGTACTTGGCCTTGCTGAACTTCATGAAGTTCACAAGGCCCCCTTCTTGAGCTTGTCCAGGTGCCTGTGGATAACATCCCTTCCCTCCAGCGTGTCAACCACACCACACAGTTCGGTGTCATCAGCAGACCTGCTGAGGGTGCGCTCGATCCCACTGTCAGTGACACCAACAAAGATGTCAAACGGTGCCAGTCCCAATACTGACCCCAAGGAATACCACTGGCCACTGGTCTCCACTTGGACACTGAGCCACTGACCGTAACTCTGAGTGTGACCATCCAGCCAATTCCTTCATGACCAACTAATCCAGCCATCAAATCCACATCTCTCCAGTTTAGAGATGAAAATGTTGTGTGGGACAGTGTCAAACGCTTTGCACAAATCAACAAATACATCCAGCAATTTATGCTCACAAAAGATAGTTCTAGAGGACAGTCAAAGTTAATTTCTGACAGGCAACAGCCTCAGCCTGGAGCTGACTGTGAGGCTGAAGTCAGTGGGCTGACAGTGGACAGAGATGCCACTGGTGGGTGAGGGTGCTCCCGGTAGGGTGGTCTCACCACAGCTGGCAATGCAGGGTAGCCTTGGCTGCTCCTGTCCCAGCAAGAAAGGCTGCTACTGAAAACTCAGGTTGTGGAGAAATATTTTAGCCCAACCTTTCCTAAAGGAGAAGCAAGTTTATCTATACTAGGTTACTATTTGTCCAATCTGTTAAAAAAAAAAAGTTCATATCCACTCTAATTTGTAGCAATGCTTCAGTACTCCTACTCTACTGTCAGGAAACCTGTACGACTATCTGATACAAAACCATTCTAATGTCATTCAGAAAAATGCTTTGTCTTGATCTCCATTAACTCAAGGAATAGCTGCAGGACATCTGCTTCATAGCACATTTTTATTCACCTGAGGATTTATATTTCCCTATACCATTTTATTTTTAAGACCATCTTCTAGACTCTTCAATTTTTCAGAAGTCTTTAAACAGAACAATTTTCAACTTAGGTTTTTTCAGTAAAACAGAAAAGACCCTGCCAGTGTATTAGTAAACTCTCACTGAACAAGGTAGTCATGAAGGGAATTAAGGAATCATTTCACATCTCTGGAACCCAGCATCTTTTTTTTTACCTTGAAATGATGTATGCCAGAAACCACTAGTGCTAAAACATTTTTAAAAAAACAAACTGGAGGAGATACACAGGGAATCATCATGTAACACAGTGGACCATCACCTCTCTAATACACCACTCTTTTAATGTTAAAAGCATCAATGTTCAGCCAAGTTCACTGTAATACTAGACTCTGTGACCTGTATTAACAGCAAGTCCTGCTCACAACTGAGCAGTAATATACACAATCAGATTATGCAGAATGAAAAATCATGTAATGAGAAAAACCACAGGACATGACAGAGTCATAGAATGGTTTGGATTGGAAAGGAAGCTGAAGAGCTTCTAGCTCAAACCACCCTGCCATGGGCAGGGACACTTTCCATTGCACCAGGTTGTTCACATACAGAAAAGGGCTCTCTAGAAAGTGCATAAGTCAGAAAAAACAGTCTTGAACTGAAGTGACCGTCAAAGACACTTTAGAAAAAAATGATCAAAATAAACAGAAGAGTTCCAGAACCTAGCTAGTATTAGACAATACTGTAGTGAAGAACACAAACAGCAAGGCAAAGAACCAGCTACAGCAGAAAAGCCTCTCCATCTTGCAACAGGTCTTTCTTTAATCCAGTCACTAAAGATGTGATAAACATCCTTTATTCTCAGTAAAAAAAAAAAAAAAGGTGGAGGGGAAGAGAAGATAGGATTAAGAATGGAAAGCTAAAGACAGGAATAAAATAGCTGGTTTTCTTAGTGAAATGAGACATTGAGTAAGGCTGCACAGCATCTGTGCTGAGACAACTCTTGAGAATAACAAAGAAAGGTTAACAGTGAAGTAGCGACATTTTCAGGGAACATTAATGGGAGCAGATAAAAAATCTGACATCTAGGAGATACAGAAGGACTCTACAATGGTGAAACACATTTGGCATTAAAAACCATAGATCCTTACAAGAGGATACTCTGGATGTCAAGGATGTAACTGGATTCAAAAAGAAAAAACCCAGATCATCAAAAGAATAACAAAAGCAAAAACAAAATAGAAATTATATATTTATAGAAGAGAGATCTGTCAAAGGCTATTAAACACAGATATAGCAGCAATGTCTGTTGGTAAGCTGAAAGGCCTAATGCAGAAAGTTCACACTTCCACATATGACACAATATCATCTGCACAGCTACCAAGGAATTTAAATGTTTCAGAATATCACATTTCCTACAATACAGAAAGGCCTATTTTAATAATGAGACATTTCTGTAGTTCACATTTTTCTCCCATTTTCTTTCCTAGGTCAAACGTTCCTATTCCTTTAAAGCCTGACTGGATACACAGAAATTATACTCAGCAGATTTTAGCCCAAACCACAAAAATGCTTATATTAACAGAAACACATTTAAGTTCTATGAATGCCTCAATGACTTGAAGCTAGCATTACACATTGTTTTCAGCAGAGGTCCACAAAATTAGTTTAAACAATGTGAAAATTTAAAAGAGGCTTATTAGAGCAAATGTCAGAGTTCTGTATACTAAATATATAATTGGAGAAAAGAAATCCATAGGCTGAAAGGAAATTAATTTCATAGTCAATAAGCATTAGGTATTATTGCTTTCCTACATTCCAACAGGACAGAGGTAAAACAAACAAAAGAGATAATTCAATTTTTTTTTTTAATAGGACTTCATCTGACAAGAATTGGGGAGGAAAATGCTTACTTCCTGCAATATAAATCTTAAAAATAAAAGAGTGAAGAGATGGAGAAGGAAAGATATACAAATTGAAAAAAAATATTGCAGGCATCAGGAAAGAAATAATTTTTAAAAATTATTAAGCTTCTCCTAATCTGCACACGTAGCAAAATTTTCACTTAAGAAAACAAGCACTTGCTAGCGAATGCATGTTTTATTTCAACATACTTCTCAGTTATAGCTGACACTATCTGCTGTCATGAATTCAGTGATACAATTCCCTTTTGCTGAAGTTAAAGAGAGAGAAGCGATATCCAACAGCTCCTGATATGTCCCTGAAATAATCCAGTCACATCAAGTACAGTGTCTAGCAAAAAAAGGAAAAGACACCTGCTGCTGACCTGTGAACTAAAAAAGAGAAAATATATGATTCATCATACAGTATATGTTACAAATTTCTTTGGGTTTGAGCATTTTTAAAGTTACATGGTAAATATCAAAAAGCCACAGCACACTAACTTTAAAGAAAAAAGTTTCTCATAGTGCCAAGGTCTAAATGTCTTTTACGTCCCCTTTACCTACCCCACTTGTGGTGTCATTTAAACACAAATGGCAGTTGAATGGTGAGAAAAAAGCTAGAAGTTTGAGTTGTGGGCTAATTTTATCTTCTTATCAGTCTTCTACCTAGTGTTGACTGACTTGGAATCTCTCCCTTCATCTCTCAGGGCTGAAATGCAAAAGGAGCTGCAGAGCTGAGAAGAAAATCATACTGCTTCTGCATGTGGCTTCCTGCTGCTACAACTGGAGATGGTTTCTGCTCTGCTGGCCCTATCTAACTTGCCTAGTTAAAATCTTACCCTTGCTGAACAGTTCTAATGCTTTTCTGGAAAATTACTGATACTTTGCATTATTCATAGCACTGCCATTCTGAATAGCAGACACAAAATGGAACATATTGATTCCACTTTTCAGTTTGACAAGACTACCGCCATACTGACAACAACAAGTATTAAAAACCTCCTAAAATTACAAGGTTCAGAGGCATATATAATGTTCCTATTTGCATCTTTTAAACTTTTTTAATCTTCAGTCATCTGCTGAAGTTCTCTTCTATGACTATGAAAAAACAAAACCATACTTTCCTCCTTACACCAGAAACCCAGAATCTCTCAATACTCTCATCTCAGGTGATAGGGCTTCAAAAGGCTCAGCAAGCAACAAGATCAAGTACGAAATCATGAAGGTTAATAAATCTGTTAGGAAGAGAAAAAGCAGTGTAAAACATGCTTCCCCTCCCCCTTTCTATCAAAGAATCTCTTTGGATTATATTCTGAAGAAACTTTAATTTTTTTTTCTTCAGCCACTGATGAACATTTGAGTTTTCTTTTTTCCTTTCAAAGGGAACAGAAAATTAATTTTGAAGAAAACAATCTCATTTAACAATCCATCCTCACCATGGAAAGTTTCATATTTGCCACCAGTTAGTGGATTTTTCCCCAAGAAAAAGGAAATTACTCTTGACAAGCTCCGTTATGAATAGTGGCTGGCTTTGCTTGGATCAGAGTTCATAGGAAAAATTTGTGTTCAAGGTAACCTCACTAGACTGTGTTTCAATAACTCACTCGTTATTGAAGTAGTAGCCAGCTTTGCTCAAACAATGGCAATCCATTTTCCAGAGTCCAGAACAACAAACGATCAGCTTAACACCCTTTCTTAGCATTTTTAGACAGTTTGATTTTGATTTTCTGTTAAGCAACTATATTTACAAGGGATAGAGAAGCTTTGAAAATTCTAGCAAACAAAAAAAAAAAAAAAAAAAAAGAAAGCAATGCTCGGAATAATAGCCAGAAAAAGTGAACACTGCTTTTACTTCAAAGGAGCATTTCACTACCTTGTTACACAGGGAATGTATTTTCTCAGCTGACACAGCAGGTCTGCTGCTTATCCTGAAAGGTGGAGTTAGCATTTCATTCAAGACATGCACCCATCATCCCTGTGATAACTCACATATAATACCATCAGCAAACTGGTGAGAGACATGTGTTTTTGAAAAAGGTACTTCAAATAGCCTTCTTAAGGCAAAAAACCAAGAACACATTTGAAACAGCTGATGCCTGTTTCTTGGGGCCTTTTTATCCCCACATTTCTTTCTTTAAATAATGTCAAATTACAAGGAAGACAATAAAAAATTATTTCCTGGCAGCAGTACTCTTCTTTACTTGACTGATCATTAATGAAAAAATGGCCAAATGCCCCGACCCTCAACTTAGTGACAACAAATACAGCTTTACAGTTCATCACACTCTGATCCCTCACATTTTCTCCTGGCAATATTCTCTCACCAAGTTACGAAAAATTTCTTTTATTTTTCCTTTTGAATTTGATTAAAATCCACCACAAAAAAGCGGAAGGAATCAGTTTTCTGAAGGACTCCCTCTGACCATCAGTGTCTCTCAGATGTCTTGGGTTATTTCTATTGGGTTTCCAGTTCATTAAGGTACCAAGATGCCTTAGAGCACGTGATTTGAATCTATCCTTGTCTCAGGGAACAGAAGCCACTAGTCCTTCCATTGCACTAAGCAGCAAAACTTGCCCACAGTTTTGATTGCAGTTGCTTACCTGTCTGGCAAAGAAGCCAATCTGTCACCTCATTGTCTGAAGTCCCTCATCCTTTCATATATCTTCAGTCAAAAATGAGAAGGGAGGACACCTAAAATGAGTCTGGAGCCTCTGAACTAAAACTATTACTCCAACAGAAGCTACTAGTATGCCAAGAACCTCTCAACACAATCCACTCTTGCAAAGAAAATCTTTAGGAAAAAGGAAACCAGCAGAGAGGAGAGCAGAGAGGAGAGCAGAGAGGAGAGCAGAGAGGAGAGCAGAGAGGAGAGCAGAGAGGAGAGCAGAGAGGAGAGCAGAGAGGAGAGCAGAGAGGAGAGATAAGCAACTGTAGGTGTACCTTTTATGCCAAGAAGGAAAATTTGTTTTCTGGAATACCTGACACCTGAAGAGCACTCCTGGGGGGAAAACACAGGCAGGGCCAAGCAACCAGAGAGAACATTACATTCCATCTGCCAACACAAACCTATGGCATTTGGTTGTTTTTGGAGAAACACAAACACCCATAGGAGCTTACTGAAGAAAACAAAGCAAGAATAGACAGACGGCACGTGATTTTTAGGCAGACTATTCTCCAGTTCAGATCCATTCACTCTGTAATGAGACAGAAACAAAACCTAAATTTGCACCTCTGTCCTTCATCTTCACTGTTGTACTAAGGGTTCCTTCCCTGCTGGCTGGGAAGAACCTGCCACCACTCCCCAGTGGGACAAGCAGCCCAGTTGTGTCCCACAGGATTCAGGCACCCCACGTGTGCCCTGGCTCCTCAGACATGAGCCTTGGTGCCAACCAGAGAGCAGGTGGCACACAGTGCTCCAGCATGCCCTGAGGTCCCGGTGAGCTAGGACCAGGATAAGGCACAGGATTTTACTCTGCAGGGTATAATAAACCTTAAAAACATCAGAAAAAGTAGAATAAACTAAATCCTGAGTATGTCTGGGCACTGATGTCCCTTTTTTCCACAAAATGCCATCTCTGCTTCTGTATGGTTTCAACAGAAACTACTTCAGTCTTAAAAATACAGAATTCACAAGTGCGACCCAGCAATCCTGCAGTCAACAGAAGAGTCCACGCCACCACCAAAAAATTACACGATAGGAAAATATTTTGTTGTCAACAAACACCTAAGGCTCAGGACAGCTTTGGATGCTTGTATAAAGACATGCCTATCCCTCATCACGTCAGCCACGCACCATGGGCAGGCAGTTCTCCTAATTCTACCGCCCTGCACTCTCCTTGCCATCCACCACCTCAAAGCTTCAGCTTTTCTTAGCTAGGAAGTTCTAGAGATCAGGATCTCTGCTTATTTCACTTTGCTGGCAGCTATTACAGCCAGAGAACTTAGGTATAAATCACAAAAAGGAAAGAGGAAGGAGAATGACAGACAAGGAATAAAACAGGCTAATAAATTCAGTTTTATTTTCATGGGTTGTCAGTTCCTGCAGGTTTTGACACCTACAGAGTGAAGTGAGTATCTGACTGCTTGAAATTACATTATCATGCCACAGCCTGAACATATTCAATATGCTGGCAGTAAGAGGAGGGCTGTCTGTGCCCTTCTTCTGTCAGGAGGAGTAAAAGGTTGAGCGGTTTCCTTCCCCATCCTACTGCCAGTAAAAGAGTTTTCATTTAACGTGGTTAAAGCATAACGGAACAAGGAAAAGAAAACAGGCCTACTCCTAGCAAGGAGTGTACTTAGGAGGTTTTATAACATGGTTTGCTAGAGGCAGCTACCATGACTTTATTAGACAAGTCTTCAAAAAAACTGTTAATTAAACATTGTTTCAAAAAGTCTGATTCCTACTCCTAACCACACACACATACACACACACATATATGATCACATCTTATTTTTAATACAGACTATTTGCTGGTCAGTGCCTTATCTCTCATTTATGCCATCTACAAACTGTAACTTTAAAAATAATTACTTTAAAATTTGCACTAACAGAAATTGCAAGGATTCTTTTTTTTTCTGGATGATAGAACATTCCAGTTTTAAAAACCATTGTATTCCAACTTAAGATAAACAAAATATCAGTTAATAATTAGCTTTACTTAATGACTATTAAACACTGCTTTTGGGTTCATAATGCCGAAAATGCTAGACTATGCACTGAAGATAATATTCACAGCACACACAGATCCTCTTGTTTTCATTCACCTGAAATAGTTATTTGTCGGCTAATTATCATTGTTAAGCCATCCCTTATTGGGAATCATGTAAGTGTTATCTGCTTAGATGTGTCTTCCTGTTACTTTCACATTAACAAAGTACATGAGAACTGAAAATGCAAATACTCAACTTGTGGCTTACAAAAATTATCAGACACCTGAAATTCACACATACTGAAACACCAAAACAAAGAGAATTCTATTTTTCTGAAAAGCATGCACTGAAAGAAATGTTTTATCCTGTTATTTTAAGGCTTTTTACATCTTCTCTTCTGGTATCCCTACTACTACAGTGCACAATGTAAAATTGTGGTTGCAGTTCATACTTTAAATGCATTTGTATCATAGCTTTTAAGAATAAATTTGAGAATAGTCATGACAGTGTTAACAGTTAACAGCTTCAGCATCAGTTTGGAACTTACAAAAAATAATTTGATTCGCAGAGATGTAAGACAACACAGTCTTAGCCACTATGGCATATACCCAAGAACATTCAATTATTTTAAAGTCAAAAAACAACACATTCAACTCGAGATGTCTATAACTGTAACTACCTTATATAAATCACCTAGTATTAGAATACACTTGTAAGCATGTAATTATAAAGTTTGCTTTTGAGTCACCCAGAGCAGAAACCAATTTCAGAAAATCACTACTGGCTATGAGGAACATTTACCAAACACACAAGACCTTTTTCTGGGTACCCCTGAGGCTTTAGACTTGTACTGATCGGATATTTTCTGATGAAGAGGTGTTGCTTTGGTAATTGACAGCCCTTGAGGGCTATATAGTTGCATTTTTAAATATAGACTATTCAGTTGGAAGGGACTGACAGGGATCTAGGAGGATCATCTACAAGGATGATCTAGTCCTACAAGGATCATCTAGTCCAGCTGCCTGACCTAATCAGGACAGACCAAATGTTACAGTGTGTTGTTAAGGGCATTGTACAAATCACTCAAACGTTGACAAGCCTTGGGCATTGACCACCTCTCTAAGAAGCCTGTTCCAGTGCTTGACCACTCCCTCTGTAAAGAAATGTTGCCTTTAAGATTTCCTTTTTGAATACATCTAAACTTATTCACAACAATGACCAGGCAAAGACTTCCACAGCTTAGTTACACGTTGTCCAAACTACTGCACCTTTCTATTTTTTTACTGGATCCAGCAACTACCTATTCCAATTGTAATGTTCTGTTAGTCTTACACTGAAACAGCTCAAAACAATAATCCTTGAGGCCACTTTTTCATGCCTCCCAAAAATCTCTCTTCCCATATCCTTTTCCCTTGTTTATTTCTTCCTCATTTGAAGAGCCCTAACCTTTATCATTCCTCATATGGAAATTATTTCATCAGTGCTCCTACTCATTTGTGAGTGTTTTCCGGTTCTTTCAATCCTATTTTGGGAATGGGAGGTGTCCTGGTTTAGGGAAAATTTGGGAGGAAATACCCTAGGACAGGAGGTCACAAATGTCAAATGAAAGTAGTCAAGCACAGACACATTGGAGATTTATATACAATGAAGTTCTCTGTATTGCTCTCTTGCTTTTGGTTTGCCTTTTTTGACTGCTACTGGGAACCAAGCAGATGCTATGGTAGAACCACCCAACAGATACAGAAGATCTTGCCCTTAACCCTGCAAAAGGCTTGTCAGAGTCCCTCAGTTTCTAAAGGACATAAGGATTATCCCCTGCAAACTGCTTTCCTGCCTTCACTGAAGGCAAGGCTGGCTTTTGTCCCTGGGCTGCACAAGAATGCTCTTTTCTGTTCTTGCTCAATGATCCAAAAATGTATCTCCTGAAAATGTAACACAGACATACACTCTTCTCTTATACAGCTTACATGGCCTTAAAAGCTGGCATCAGTATATTAGAATCTTTGTTCTGTAGTTGGGATTTTCCACTCTACAAACAGGATCTTCCTATAGAGCATGTGCTATTGACTCGGACTGCTATTTCCCAGAGCTACCACAACACATGAAACCTAAAAAAACTAACACAAGAGAGAACATCAAGAGCTGTCCTGTATGCATGCTCAGAATGGCACAAATAAAAAACTTGGCAAAATCACCATAAAAATGAAGATTCATAATTTTAAACTTAATACAGCAAGGTCCTTTAATAAAAGATTCTAAGTTTTTACTATAAAAATGTCTTAAAAAGCACTCTGAAACACAATATATAGTAAGACCTTGTAATAATGTTACATTTAAATAAGATTGTGCAGTTCCTTAAAATCTGCACCAGCCAGAAATTTTCAGACCACTACAACACTGCAAGGAACAACCCTCATCTTTTTACACTCTGGAAAGCAATATATTGCTGTTATCCTGTATCCTTCACAAAAAGGAGAATGGCACTACAGAATGATATAATTAAAATAAAAGCATGGTATTAATCTTACATTTTCTATGAATATAAGTATGTATTGTGAACCACATGGAAGTTTTTAGTGTTGCAATCTTAACCACTGCTATATTGTGTATTTGCTATGTGCAATTGACTCAGACTACTGAATGAAAACAGATTAGGAAGACACATTTTCTTGCTTTTGTATAAATGCATAATGCTGCAATGTTTGGGATGCAAACTCCACAGGGGAACATTAAAAAAATATTGGTCGGTAAATTAGAATCACTGAAAAGTAAACGTCAGCTACTAAAATATCTCCTTTAATATTATGTTTTATAAGTTGTTTATTAAGTCCCTCCTCCAGCTGAGGTCTGAATTATCATTAACTTTGTGGTTCAATAAATTATTAATACAAAATGAGAGACTCTAAAGGGGGAAAACGGTGCTTTAGAGCACACACAATAGATAAAGAGCTGCAAAAACGGGCCAGAAATTTTGCTGTGAAGAGGTAATGTAGCAAAAGGAACAGCTGGAGCCTATTAAAAGCACTCATTAGAGGGAAGAAGCAGCAAACTGTTCTAACTGGGTCAGCTGACAGGTGGCTGTGCTTCAGCAGTGCTCTCCCAGCGCAGGGATTGGTGCTACCGTGTGAGCCCCAAGGCAGAGCTGCAGCTGCACTGCTGCACTGCTGCACTGCAGCACGTCCAGTGACCGACTGAAAGCACCGCGGCACCCGCGTACAGCACGGGCAGCAAAATCACTGCTGTGCCTGCGGGGCATGCCAGGGAAAACACGGCAGGGCACACAGCGTCTGCCTGGCCTCTTCACTACAGCTCGGAACACACTAAGGGAAAAATGTTCTTTTTCATTTACATCTTTAGCTCCTCAGTATCTGGTATGCACTGCACAGACATAGGCAAATAACTCCAACCTCTGCATGCTCAGAATTCCAATCAAAACAATGTTAACCAAGTTATCAGAGCCTCCCCACAATTTCCCAGGTTCAATCAACAGACAATTGTGGCCCAATTTTATTGTGAGATCCTCAACAGGAAAATCAGAGTCATGAACCTCTGCTCCCTCACTGCACCACATCTGTGGGCAGACATCTCTCTCTCGGCCTTTTTTTAACAGAGAAACACACTCGTGAGAGTGACCGTCAGAAGATGAAGACGTGGGCTCCATACCACGGTCTCTCCTGGAGGCCACATCTCTGGCAACTGGAAAGCTTGAAGAAACTCTGAAACTTCATGACTTCAGAAACATCTGAAGTCATGAAGGAGAAAGCTCAATGATGACAACTACTGATGACAATTCATAATGTAATTACATGTATGGTATTATGGTACATGCATGGTATTATGCAGATAAACACAGGAAATAAGACAGCTGCAGTCTGAAAACCAGTGCAATTGGTAAAAGAATGTTTTTCATTGTAGATAGAAATTTGAGGATATTAATAATAAAAGCAGTTAAATCTATTTAGTGTATATTCTTATATTAATGAAAACCATGGAAATCATAAAAGGAAACTCTCAAGATTCAGGACTAAAAAAAATGTTCTGTGCAGTTTACCCATTCACCTTTTTCTATTACTTTGTTTGAAATTTATGAAATAACCTAAACAACATTAGTTTAAGTATTTAGCCATAAAAGCTAACATTGCAAAAGGAATGTTTTTTTCCTTATTATAAGAAATTTGATGTGAAAGTTCCCGCTAATCATTTGTATTTTACTTCCCTCCTTTGCAGTAATCCTAACATACTTTTAACTATTGCTTTAACATTTCATTCAAAAGACAAAAGGACAGACGCTCCTTTATGGGATCCTTTGTGTGAGCAATGTTTAACATAAATAAGGTTGAATATTGTTAGAATATTTTTAATTTTTGCTTAGAAAAGCATATTTATTTTCAGAGATGAAGTTGAAAAACTATGCAGAGCCACCCAGAGATGTTGTGCAAACGTAACTGCTAATTATAATGAAAATTAGAAACATCCTATAGGAAGGTGACAAGTTCTTATCTTACTGAATGATTTTTTTAAATACAAAAATTCTCACTTCTGATACATTAGCTCAGAAATCTTTTACTTGAGTGAGCTAGGAGCCATGGTATTCATGAGCCTAACAGAGATCAGAATCCCATGTAACCAAGATTTCCTGCAATTCAGGCAACAACACACAGCCCATGCTGCTCCACACACTCATTCAGCCTTAGCAGTCTTAGATCAAAGTTCTACCAAGAATCAAGAAAAAATGAAAACCCTATCCATGCCTTTTTTATATTTGATATCTCAAACTAAAGCTGTAACAAATATTAGATAATTACAAACAAGCCTTCCGGAAGAAAAAAATGTAATATAAAGCCCTAAAATATTAATAGTAGTCTCTCTTCATCAGGGGTGCTTCCTACCTTCTGCACTTCCAAGCCCTGAACTAAATTGCATCTCATGTATATTTTTCTTTTGCTTGGTACCTGCAGCACTCAGAGCTGATAAGGGTTTGCTAGCTTTATTGAAGCACATGTACTCCAAGAACTCTAGTTCAACCTGAAACACATTCACTACAACCAATTTAAATTAACTTTTGTGAATTTATCTCATCTTACAGGACCGTAATGTAGGGCTGACAGTCACATCAGTGTGCTTCTTGACTCAAGGTGCTCACCATACTCTCTGCCATATTCCACACTACCACTATTTATTTTGGGGAAGCTTGGAAGTGATTTGTTCAGGTGACTAACAATAACTCACTCCAGCAGTGAAAGTGCCAGGTCAGGGCAAGGAGTTGGCAGATCTGGGCAGAAAGTCTCACATTGCAGCAGCTGCCTCTGCTGTATCTGACTCATGAATAAAAGGCTTGTTTTCTATCCTGACTTTCAATTAAATTTCGGTAAACACAAACATTTACCAAAATGTTTAGAACAAATTAGCAGACTCCTGAATGAAAGGCTGTGTTTCCTGGAACGAAGTCAAAGCCTGAAGCTCTATTCAGAGAAAATTTCAAATGACCAGTGAATGGCAGAAATTTCTGTCTCTGACCTTTGCAATGCCTACAGCTCAGATTTTTAATGTTAAAAAGACAGCACACAAGGTACTACAAGACTTCAAGATAGTTTTTTTTCAACTCCCTTTTTTTCTTAAGGATCAGAATTGAGGGGAGGGAATGCTTCCATCAAGGGCATCATAACTTGGAGTTCATCAGACACAAAACCTGATCTTAAAATGCTTTTCCTCCCCTAGGAGCCTGCTTTCTAGAGCAGCTGACCTCCCACACCTTCACATCGCAGTTTGAGGATGCTGCCCTCAACTTTTGAAAGGAGATGGCCAGTGCTGACAACTGTTAATGAAGATGGCAGGATGGCCTGGAAGGGTTCCCAGTTGCCCAAACCACCTTACAAGACACTAGAAGCTAAGAACATCATGGTTGATAAAAGCACAATTACCCTCTAAGACCATTTCTGAAGCCATAATTCCAAAATCCCCAATACCTAAATTTTAAGAAATATGCCAGCTGATTTTCTTGCACCACTGAGGAAAAGATTAAAATGCAGGCAGGCAGTATATGATATGGTTGGATAGCTCATGCATTAAAAATGCTGAACATTCAGAATAAGCAGCTTTCATGAAAATTAATTTCACTGGCAAGTGGCCTATATGTTACTGTCATTCTCTCTGAGCAGTGCAAGTGATTGCCAAAGTCTGCCAAGGAGGGATGGAAAACAAGTTCCAAAAATGTTTCCAGGATTCTAACACTGACTTATCAACAGAGAAAATCAAAATGAAAATGCCAAAATAGTTTTTATTAAGGATGCTAATGGTGCCTCAGATCAACAAACTGTGTTTTGAGCAAAGTGATTACTGATCTCAGTCAGACATTTTTTATTTCTTTTTCATTATAGCGTTTGTACTGATCTGTGTATGCATAGGTATCTACATATGCATATAAATAATTAACTTCTTAAAGAACATACCAATGCTAATGAAAATGCAAGGTAATTTCCATTAGATTTTAACCAAGACAACATGAATTTGATCTATTTCTTTCAGTTCTGCTTGAAGTAAGATTTCACTGGCTATATATATCATGTCTTAAGCTGCAGAGTCAGTACTGAAATAATACCAGGTTTTACAGAGTCACTTGTAAGAGATGCCAATCACTGCACTTCAAATGAGAAGGCACTCAAAGAACAGACTCTACCACTCACTCAACATTTCAAAAAAAGAAAATGTAGTAGTGTTATAAAGTTTGTACTAAAACTTCCACCTCTCACTACTTTCCTCAACCCTCTTGTCCCATTCAGAGATGCTGAAGCATAAGTCCATGCCCACAAAACATGCAAAACCTTCCAGCTCTGCACACCAGGAGGTCAAGACCCACTCAGCTGACACAGGGACCTCTTTGGGATCACACAGCAAATGAGAAACCCTTCACAGTTTATACCTGTATATGAGGTGTCATTACATTAAGGCTTTTAGACAGTTACACTGATACCTCCCCCTCAATTACTCATAATGTACAAGCTTGTCTGTTCACAAGGCTCTGCATGGCAAACAACAGAAGACAAAAGAAATCAAAACAGCTCTGTAACATGGAAAAAACTCCAGCCCTCCTTAGATTCATCTAACTTCAGCAAGGGGTGAAAGGTGTTGTGTGGCAGTTGTTCAGAGCTGTGTTCTCTATGGCTCATCACACATGATGTACTCTACTGCCTCTTCAAAATCTCACACAAACATCCTCTCTTTCTTCTCCAAAAGCCACAGACATATCTTGTTTTGACATTATGTCTGGTCTGCAACACCTCATTGCAAACCATCAAGCTGTCCTGTCACTGCTGTTTCACTGAACTGTCTGCAGGGTCAAGTATGCCTGAAGTCTGAGTCCAATCAGACTGGATCTCTACTACAGAGAGGGCAAGAAGTAATTCCACCATTTTGCCTTTTTTGAGAGGTGTCTGTCTACATGAAAAGAGATAAATATAAACCAAACTAGCCATCTGTCTTCTTATTTAGTATTTATTCAACACCTACTGCCACAGGACTTTGGTATGCAACAAAAGCTGGCAGGTGTTACAACAGTTCAGCAGTTGTACAAATTTAAAACTCACTATGAATAGCTGATTCAGCATTATTGCTATCATCTTAACCCAAAAAAGACAAAAGACAACAAAACCAAAGCAAGAACTGAGATTAGAGCCCTGGTGTAACAAACATTACAAACAACTTAGCAGCAAGAACATTAGAGACTTGAGCTCCCTGAATTGCTCTGTTTCTCAATTTTCCTCTGAGGCTGCAGAGTTACAGACACAGTCTGAACCTAGAAACCAACCTCTGAATATTCACAGTGGTAAATATAGGGAGAACTATTATATTACTATGCAGTGCAAATCCACCTCAGTGAAAGAACCATAATTCAACAGTGGAAATCTGGAATTTGCTGTCAGCTTATCCAAGATCAAACTGAATTCATTGGCAACACTCTACACAGTAAAGCTAAGGACCAGGCAAGAAAAGACAGGAAAAAGACAAGACAGAAGGTGCCTCAGTCTCCCACTTTTCACACATCCAGTTTGAATAACAGCATTACATAACAATGATGGGAAATTGGTGATCAAAACTTTTTATTTAAACATACCAGGTATCTTTCCTCCTGCCTCATGTTTGGGGTACGGATCATGTGATTCTGTTCTCCTCTCCAGTCTCCAAAACGTCGAAAAAAATAATTGGATAGGAATCGGCTGACAGGATCTCTAATAATATTGATGTACACGGGCTGGTCTCCTCCAAACCTGGTGGGAAGAAAAATGGGTGACTCTCATCACAGGATTCCATACAGACATGGATCTATTGTCTCTCACCTGAAAGCTTTCAAATCACTTCCTACAGAAATTCAGAGCTTTCACAAGGTGAGGAATGAAACCGAGAATCTTACAACTAGTTTCTAAATCTTTGTAAATGCATGTAAGATCTTTTTAGGGTGAACAGTAAATATGGAATCACATTAAGCTATATGCCTACTACAAACATTTTTTACACTGTATCAACAGTTTTGCTTCTTGAGTTCTCTCTTTGCTGTTTTCAGATGAAGAACCTTCTGCCAATGAATCAGAGAATGAGCATTTCTTCTTCTCAACACACTTCCTGTCCAGGCAGTCATGTCAGAACAGGCACCACCCAACAGTAACTGCTGTAAGGCAGCCTTGGATCACCTTTGCCTGTACAGCAAGTGTAGTTAATGTGCAAAGGATTTTCGGCTTACTTTGAAAGCTTTTTTCCAAGGGCTTCCTCTGGATGAACTGACAGATATGCATGGTATTTCCAACTTTTTATTTGCTGGAACTTGTGCAGAACCTCATCCCCTCACCCCCAGCTTGCATTACCGGCGGGATTTGAGGTTATTTTATTGTTATACAATACCTTATCCCTGTACTGCACTTCATGAACTTTTTTTTTTAAAGTCAATATGAAAATTCTTGCTTCAAAAAAGAAATTAGGTATCAATCTCAAGTACATGCAAGTCCAAGGAAAAGGAAAGGGTAATACCAGCTGTGACCAGGCTTGCGCACAAGCAAAATGTAGCACAGGTATCTACAACCTAGAGATGAGAAGATAAACCAACCTCACCATCTTGACTTTACTCTCTTGTATGTCTCCTCCTGGTACTAAGTGACAAACAACTTTAGTTCAATAGATGGGACACCAAAAGAGGAAAGGAGGAAAAGGAAGCTTAGGAAGGTTTGTGACTATTCTGTATTTTCAGAATGTTAAAATACTGACTGCATATGTTAGATCATCACACAGCATCAGGAGAGGAGGTCTAATGGGAAGAAAAAAGGCAAAGCTGCTTGTACTGTTCCATAGTCAAAATTAAAAAATGGACATTCATGGAATGGACTTATGGCCTACAAATTCTATGAGACAAAAAATAAAATAAACCCTTCCTGGACTGAGAAGTCCATAGAATAAATTCAACTTGGAATTTTCCTTATTTAAGAACATGGATTATGCTCCTCCTTTCCATTTCCCTAATTTAGGTGAACAATTATCACTTAAGCACTAGCTTACAATTTAGTTTTGGGAGCTTGAGGACATAGCCATATTTAAGTATTTAAATGTTAGTCTGATGATTTTCTGAGTCACAATTTATATAATTTCTTCTAAAATGCAAAATACTGGATTAAAAGAGAAAAAACTGAAGACACCCTTTAAATTAAAAAACCCTCTCAGTTTCTCCTCATCTTTTGAGGAGATGAATAATTGAATTGGTATAATAAAAGATATGGGGTTCTCATAAATAAAGAGACAGCAAAATTGTTTAAAATTATGAATTCTAGTAAGGACAAAAGAAAAATCTCAGCGTCTAAACCTGATTTTTACTCTGCATACTTCCCCAGACTCCTAAATACAGTCTGCAAAGGCTTGCCTCATGAGTAACTATGCCTATCAATAATCTCCTTGACCTCAGTGTTGCAGGATCACTGCCATAATTTGAAATTGCACAGACAGCATAAAATTTTAAAACAATCTAATTAAAAAGGCAAATGCTCCTTGCTTCCTGATTAGTGCACAACCCAGTTTGGACTTGGATGTGCAGGGGAAATATCCTGAATTTAGTACCCTGGATTATTCTCTGAGCTTATCTTTGCTGCTTTTTATCTTTATCCAGAAATAAAACCTACATTTTTTAAAAAGAGGTATTCCTGCAAATATCATGGGACAATGTGGGCATAAAACTTCAATAACATTTATTCAAATAGAAAGCTTTGAGTGGATGTCTTGGCCTGGTAGTTTTGAAAACTAAACTTTTCATGTGAAATTGCAGAAAGAATAGATTGCATCTAAATTACTGAACACATTATTTTCCTGCTGCTTGATATAGACAGCAATAATTAAAAGACAGAGGTAAGTAGAGGAGGACAAAGAGGAAGCAGTAGAGACAGTAAGAAGTGATGACAGCAGCAAGCTGTCTTAAGATAAAGAAAAAAAATACCACAAGATTCACAGAAGCAAGAGAGCAGGGATGTCCTGCCCTAGGTTTTGTAGATGATGTTAAACCTAAACACTCATCAGAAGAGTGAAAAAGGAAAATCAGACAGCTAATAGCTGCCTTGATAGAAATTTTCAATACACATTGTCTTTTCTGAAGTAAAAAGAGAGGTGAGCTTGCATAACCGACCCACCATATTCCCAGAGTCCATCCTTTTGCTGGTAAGGTCACGTTTCTGAACATGAAAACAGTAAATTCAGGACCAAAAGACCTGAGAAAAGAAGCTCACAGAAGTTCATTCATCCCAAGAGGACCTCTGAGACTGGAGGTCCCTCTTTCACAAATGCTACAGAGGAATTTCCATTTCCAAAATGGAGATCGTGCATGCTTGTCACCTCCCCAAACACAGGACAGCTCAAATTTCTGATTTTCAGCACAATGTAACCAGCTGCTAAACACCCAGCTGTGGGTTGCTTCACCAGGCAACAAGCAAGGAATTATTAGAAAAATCAAGTCTGTTCTGGTCCTTATTCAAATGTGCATTTTTTTTTTTTATACATAGTTTATAATACTTCGAATTCCAACCATTTGTTTCTGTAGACTGTACTCAGAGTCTTTCACGGAAGCTAAGCAGCACTCACATAGCATAAAAAATCCTAATGGTTAAAAAAAAATCAATTGCCTTAAGTTATATAGAGAAGAAAAGGCCAAATCAATTCTCCATTTGTTCTAATATGTTCTGCATATTTTTAGATACCTAGCAATCACACCATATTAAATGCTCTCTTGAGTGCAACTTTTCAGATTAACAACACCCACATGAAAGTGCTCTTGCAAAAAAATAGATAATGTGCTCTCATTGTACATCACATCACCTTATTTGCACTTGAACACCTATTGTGAAGGATTCAAAATGGGACATGATGGTATTTTCTAAGCCTGAGTAGCCAACTTACCTTCTCCGAGTGGGATCGTGACTGGATCCCGCAAGATGAAGTTGCATGAATATTCTCTTCTCCAGCAGCACATGGGTGTGACTGGGAAGAATGGGTCAGGATACCACCCCCCAAAACACTTCCTGCACTTAATGTCTCCTGATTTATTTTATTTATACTAGTAAATCCCATTAGTTTTAACTGATCTGGTGCTAAAGGTATATTTTTGGAGTCCTCATCACAAAAAAAAACTATTTGCAAGCTTCAATTGATGATATTTAGCTTCATTAATAATATATTCCTCTATGTCTTTTTTAATAAAAGCAACATTAAAAAATAAAGCCTGAGAAGTAAATGAGCTTGCCCCCTTCATATTTCTGATGAATTCCAATTTTATTATTTACATGACCAAAATCTTAATTTAAAACCATTTACAAACCCCTTGCAAGTCAGGGGGGGAAAAAATCAACAGAAATTATTTCCTTGGCTTTAAAATGGAGGCTCTTTTAGCTCCTAGTATTTTTCATTTCACTTCAGGATGCTGCTGCCTTTGCATTAATACAAAACTCTTTACCCAAGCAGAAGATGGTTTCTTCATCCTTGCAGGCAAAGCACAATCCCTCAAGGAAAAGATGACTCCTGATCTATGATCTGTTGGTCTGCCTCTTAACATACACTGTTTCCCCTTAAACAAACAGGGTGGTTGCTAGAAATTCAATATAATGGAAGCAAACAAGATCCAACAGCCACATTAGGAACAAGCATATTGTGTCCTTCTCATAAAGAAAGCACAATTTCCTTTTACAGTGTCATACAACTGAGAATCACACACCGAGAGTCCAATTGCCCAGCCATCTTTACTCATCAGTTATGCTAGAGCTCCATGTCCCCTGCAGCACAGCTTCACAGGGAGGTCATGAACAAGCACTAGCACAGAACCTTCGCTTTTTTAGGAAGTAATAAGATGCAGTTACTTCAATATTTATCTTCTGAAAAAGGCCTTTTGAAATATAAGTTTTCCTAACATCTTGCATCAGCATGAACTTGTGGCAAAGCAATCCCCCGCACACAAGGCACCAGGAAATTCTGGGATGCTCCACTGGTCCTCCTCAAGGACGAGCTGCAAAGAGGAATGGGCTGAGGTACTGCCTGCCCAGGAGTAGGTGGTACTGCCAGCCTCCATAATCAAGAACTTGTTTATCTTTCTGCTCTTGCCTGTAGTGCCTCTCTTGCAAGCCTTCACCCTCATGCTGTGGTCGTGTTCTCAATCTTTTCTTTGGAATTGGGAGAGTTGATATCAAGCATTTCTCTACTGATACACCTATGTCACCTATACAGTTATTTCAGTCATAATAAAACTGGCACAGCTGAACTGGTACAAGGACTATGTAGAACAGACTTCAGGTAAAAACTCCGGCTTCATGAGGCCTTTTTCCTTTCTTGCAGAGTACTTACTAGGCTGCCTTTCCCCAGCAAGCTGAACTAAGAGTTATGCCAGTCTGCTTTTTTGTTACTGCTCTCTAGTTTATCCCAGGCTTGTTTATTTAAACAAGCAAGGCAGAGAGGTGATGTAATTATCACCCCTGTTAGCATTCAAAAAACATGTAGATGCAGCACTTAAGGACTTGGTTTAGAGGTGGACTTGGCAGTGTAGGTTAACAGTTGGACTTGATAACCTTAGCAGTCTTTTCCAACCTTAACAGATCTATGATTCTATGAAATAAGTATTTTCATTTCAAAACTGCATCTTTGACTGGCCGGCCCTTCAGTGGGAGGTGTGTGCAGGGATACAAAATGCCCGGTGGCTCAAGGTTAACAGTAAAACAATGTACCCCTCATCAATCACCCTCCTTTCTGGACCTGAGATTTCCATAGTAGAAATTTCAGTTTCTGAAGTAATGCGTCTGGGTCATGTCACTGTAAAATTACAACTCACCTCTTTGAGAATTGCTTAGTAAGCTGTCTCAGACCAGTGAATGGCTAAAAGATAACACTGTAAAGATTTGTATTTCTCTATTTCACCATCTTGTAAATCTACCAGAATATTTTAGGCTGTATTTTGTCAGTCATGCACACTAAACAATGAGGGTCATTTTTTTTACCCTATACTTCTCATTCTCCTGAGGATATTGAAGTAGTCTAATATATAAATTCAGAATGAACAGCACCAACATGGATAAGTATCCTGCATGCGTCCCAAGTAAAGGAAATACTAATTATGTTTTCATTTATGTAATGCAAAGTTACAGGTGGAAACAAGTAAGAGAGTAAACACTAACTCTCAATAAAAGACTTAACAGCAGCTAAACTCTGCATTAATTAAAATCACTAAATTCCAGATACCCTGTATTTAAGACTTTCTTCCACAGGTCTGGCTCAGGATCTCTCTGGACCTTTGATTAATGTTTCATTTTAATTCAGAGATGCAAATGTTGTACATTATATAGAAGAATAGAAAAACTAATTACAAAGTATTACAATAAATTTCCTGCAAATAGTAGAATAGCTGATACAGCTCTTTGACAGTATTAAATCAGCAAACATGATAGGTAGAAAAGATATATTTTCAAAATTGGACGAGACCACAGATTTGGCTGAGATGGTTACATTCGCATAAAATCTTGGGGCTCAACTTTTTAGGAAGGTTATTATGCAAAGGACGCTGCAATGTACTCAGCACTGCATATTCAGCTTCCTGTATGAATACATTTATCAGGGGAAGTACGGTGACTCCAGTCATCCTGTGGAAGTGGCTGTTGAAGAGAGCAACTCAATCTTAGGAGTACCCATATGGAAACTGAAACACAGCAAACTGTTTTTTGTTATACACAGTTTAAAAAAACAACAAAACCAACATTCTAAACCGGCAGTATATATCACAGTGCAATCTGTAGAATATAAAAATCAATGTAAGTGAAACTTCTAACAAGGCTGCCCTGTCACAGATGTGCAAATCTACCGTCAGAGAGGGACTGGGGACATCACTCTGCTTGAGGCTTTGAACCTACACAGTTTAAGGTGATAATCTGTCATTCAGAAACTATGTGCAAAGTGATAATATTTTCAGAAAAGAAAGCTGCAAAAGGAGAGACTAATGAAGCGAGTGGTTTGCTGGGAAAGATCCCCTTGAGCCACCAGGCAAGAAAGACGTAAAACATTTTGTGCTGTAGCATGGCAAATGAAACACAAAGCACCTAGAACCTGAAGCAGAGCATATTCACATGGAAGGAGTAGAGTTCAGGTAAGGACATGCATATCTCCACATATTATCAGCAGTGTGGGAGACCTTACAGACCAGAAAAATCCTAGTTTCCCTTTTTCTGAGAAGCAGGAGGAGAGAGGAGCAAAGACCTGACACAGCACTCATGTGACCAATTCACAGAGTCCTTTTCCAGAAAAACATGAACAAAGTTCAGTGCAGCATCACAAAAATGATGAAAAAATTAAAAGCCTCCAGCTTGCAAAGAGAATGAGAAGGAAAAAATACAGAGAAGGTTGAGAGTTGACTGCATGACTGTGTGTAAGAAATTACACAGGTGAAAAATTTGATGATTCTTTACATAGTGGACAAATGCACTCTGAGATCCAAGGAAAAGGAACCAATTAGACTTCTCAGAAAAATTAGGAGGAAAAATAACTCATAATTTACTATCTGAGAGAACAATTCGCTATTGAAAGAATTTATCAAGTGCAGCAGATTCTCTATTACTGGTGATTTAGAATCAAGACTTCCATTTCCTTCATGAAAGATGGAAGTCTTAGGTTTAAACGTATATATCAAGGGTAAAAAAGCTTCAAAATCACTCAGAACTGTCACCATCCATCTTTTTGCCTGAAGGCAGGATCAGCTATGCAATTGCCACTACCAGCTTCAAAATCCTGAAGTATCATCTATCCTGTTACTTTGCTGTCCTTGTTGTTCTAACCTTTTCCTAAAGGTCTGATCTAGAACTCGATACAGTTCAAGTCCATCACTTGTGTTATCATTACTCATTAAGAATTGCATAATCCCTTTATTTCTGCAGAACCTTTTAAATTAAAAAAAAAAAAAAATCAAATGTTATGACGGTCCCTTTTTTCCCCAGTCTTCTCTGTTTGCTTTTCTTTTCCTGTGATTTTAGGTAAATTTTTTAAATCTCTGATCATTCTTCTTATTCTCTTTTGGACTCCTCTAGACTAATCATCATCCTTCTTAAATCAAGTTACTCCCAAACTGGTAATTTGCAGTGTGAATATGAGCATGGAAGCTGAAAAACAGCAAAAATGGTAACTGAGGAGTTATGCCTAACCCCACCTCAGTAACTAGATTTCAAGCAACAATCTCTATTCTGAGAATATCATGGTATGAGCTGAAAGAAAGATAAAAAGTCCACTGTGCAAAGAACACAGGAAAACTAGGGGAATAAATTCTATATTAATTGATCTTAAAACTGGTGGGAAAACTCACCAAAAGCAATGCTTAAAAACACCCCAAAACCCCCAAAAAACCTGCTTAGATCACATAAAGGTCAAACTGCACATTAGATTTGTGCTTAGCCTTCCATCAAGTCACAGTTAAAAAACATCAGTACACACTCACATAATTAAAAAAAAAGTAGTATAAAAAAGGAAAAAATATGTAGGAGGGATTACAGCACCATGTGGCCATTCATGAAATGTGTACTTTACAAGGCAGACCTCACATGATGGTAGAAAGTGTTTCATGATGTGTTAGCAAAAAGTACAGATTATAATGAACACATATAAAGACACACTGTTAAGGCCATGCACATGAGTTTACCTGACATTTCCCTACTTTTAACAGCTTACCCAGAGGGTAATTTTTTTTTTTTTGCTACCATATTTTTAATGACATTTCCCTAAGTGTGTATTTTTTTAAAGGAGAAAAAAAATCCACCAACATAAAATTACTTTAAAAGTTAATCTTAGGCTGCAATCAGTGTTTCAAGATGATGATTCAAGGAGGCATTCAAAGAGCCCAATCCCTCCCACAGCTGAGCTGTTTAGTGTCAGTGCTGCCCCAGCTACTCCTCTCTGTATAAGATACACCTGAGTTTGCATTCAAAGGTCACGGATATTCAGTATCTTGTTATGTCAGCTCCATGCATTTGCCCAATACACTCTTTTCAAATGTTAGTGGAGCATGGTTAACACACATAATAGATGTGTTCTATAAAACATAAACATGCTGTGTGGCATTCATTACTTGTTCCAAAGAAAAGAAGAAACAATAATCCTCAAATTACTAAATAATTTGGGTGTTGTGACAAAAATTGCATCACTCTAAGACAATGAAAATGGCATCATAGAATCACTCTGGTTTTACTGACCCCCAGTCAGTCTATAAAAAAAGTGAAATTCTATTTCCAAATAAACAGACCAAAGATAGACATACATAGGTTAAGTCATTGCAGAGCAAGATGTTTATTTGCAAAAAAAAAAAAAAGATGGTAAATGTATCATCCAATCCTTCCAAATTATCAACAAGCTAACATGCAAGGCTTCCAAACACAAGCTGCCAGCACAGAGTGCGCTTCAGCTCTCAAACACGAAGCTTTCTCACATGACAAAGTTAATTCATCAAGAGTTACCTCCTTTTTCTTTGTTAGCTATAGACATATTTTGCAAGAACAAGGGAATGGTGTAATGTTGAAGTGCTATGTCATAACACAATTTTTAGAGCTGCGTCTGCATGAGAAAAAATACAGAACCAATGACTAACAAAAAGTCTCAGCAACATGCAGAAATCAATTTTCGTTTGCATTCATCCAGGCTGAATTTCTCTGTCCAAGCCTGCCTTCATACAGCATGTGATTTATTGCTACCCGTAAGTCAGAATTCTGGTCAGAGTAGAAGGAAAATCACCAACTTGACCAGCACTGCTACATGTGACACTGCTGCTACAGCAGCCCAATTTATTCATTTTTATTAGTTAGTGTTGGCCATTGTTTCTGTGCAAAAAAATAATAAAAAAAATTTCAGCAATGCCAATACAGATACCAAAAAAGGCTTGTTTCAAGAAAAACAAGAACTTTACTCATGAACTCTGCTAATGAAAAACAGAAAACTGGAAATATTTCTTATGTTGATTCTAGGGACTAAAGGCAGGCTCTTTCCCAGGCAGAAGACCCAACAGATCCTTCTCTCCTCCCCCAAACCTGTCTCCTCACACCTCTCACATTGAGCAAGGACACAACAGAGCTGGGGCTGTCATCCAAGCAGGGCACAGGGAGGTGACTGCTGGGCCATGGCCCAGCAGAAAGTCCACCAGCTCCGTTTTGTTTGGCTTTCCCTCCAGCAGATGTCCCTGCAGTGTGGTTGTCTCAGAGTGCTCTAGATCCTCTCAATGTGATTTTAAAGTGGCCAACATGTTCAGAAATTATTTAGGAATTTGGGAGGGGAGAGGATGGAAAGACAGAACACCTGGAACTGCTGCAGGGCTCTTATTTCTTTAGAAACTTATGCCAAAAGTGAAGTGTTGTCCCCTCCTCTCAAGCACACGCACACATATGCTGAATGCACATCTAAGATATTAAGAACTGCAGCTGAAAGGAGGAAGAGGGCAGCAGCCTGGCAGCACAGAAAGGATGACTCCTGACACATAAGTGCTGGGTGGTAATTCATCCCAGATCTGAACAAGTAAGATATACTCAAATGAATTATAAGGGCTAATTACACTGTAAAATTAAATAGAATCAGTGCTTTATCTCTGCATCTCCTTAGCACATCATAGGAAATTTTAAAGGAGCTAATTCCTCAGTGGCCTATAGCTATTGCAGAAAGTAAAGAATTCGTGAGTCCAGTGAGACATGAAAAAGCCTGTTTCACTTTCTGGGTGATTGCTTTAATGCTTCTCCCGTCTCTGACTTCAGCCTGCCCTTGATCAGGCAGCCTTCGAACAAGGAAACCTCACCAGTCACTGACAGAGGCATGTCATTAGGGTTTTACACACTCACCTGCAACATGCACTTACCCCAAGACAGGAAGGAATGCCCAAGCTCCCTGCTCTGCTGAGCTGGGGTCTGTAAGTGCATGCCCAGGAGGTAACAGTTTGATATTGGAGAGAGACACGCTGCCTTCCCGGGACCAAAAATGAAATTGTGCAATTCTCCACATCCCTGACTAATCTTACCCAAAACCATGGCCTGGCCACCCGCCTCTGGATTTCTGCAAATGCTCTTCCCACTTCTCTGAAATCTCTGACACTTGGAGCACTCACCAAGTGTCTGGAGTCACTGCCCTAATGACTGGTACAGTTAATTCAGCAGATTACTGAGAAATCAAAGGGGACTTTTCCACAAACTTGAAGCTTCTTCCTGATTCATTTTTTCTCAGACTGAATAGATGACAACAGGCACTTGTGATAAAGCACAGTGAAAAAACTGCAGCTATTCTGAAATAGCTTTTCATCTCTCTGCAGGTTATTCAGCTTCTTCACAGCTTCTGCACTCCAACACTGTACTGCCTGGAGCTACCAGCAACAGCTGGAATCTCAGCAAATATATCAACATATAAATCTTGACCTGCTTAGTGACATTATATAGTATTTGCTCCTGATTAACACTTCGGATTTTTTTTCCCAGCAACATTAGTATATAAACTTCAAATCAGAAAAGGACACTAAAAACCCCAAACCCACAAAAAAACAGCACCACTCTCTACAAAAGAAACAGTACTGAAATGGACTGGATGGAGTAGCCACCCTCCAGAAGCATGGGGTCATCTCCTAAAGCCAGCCACAACTGCACTGCATAGACTGGGAACAGAAGCTGGAAAACACTTTGAATAAAAGCTTTCTCTGTGACAAGGGCTATGTAGAAATTCACTAACATGAAAGAAGAACAAGGGAGTTTTTTATCTTATGTTTGAAGCTGGAATTAATTAGAGTTATGTTTGTAAAAATTCACATAAAATTTGCTTTCATGTCTCCTTTTAAGATTTATCTTTTTGTCTGTCTCTTTACACCATTTCAGATTGAGAAAAGATAGTACTGAATCAAAAGATGAAGATACAGGAGAGTAAAGGGGGATTCATTTACTCATCTGAACCACAAGGCATTCTTAAAAAACTGTTTAAGAATGAGGAGAAAATGGCCTTGGCAGGCATTCAGGTCAGGATAAGATTTTCAAGTTTTATAACTTTGTTCAGCAAAACTAATGGTGCTTCAAAAACATGCATTTACTCAAACTCACCACTGAAGGCTTAGCTCACTTCCACTGGAGATTTATTCTGGAAAGAAGATACAGTCTTTTTTTTGTTTTCGTTTGGAAACAATCATAAGTAAATGCTGTGATGCTTTTCTGAATAATCAGAGAGCTTTTAAGTGCTGACAGGTTTATAAGTGGGTACAGAGCACAAAGGGAGAAAATTCAACTGATTTGTCATTGTTGCAATTCACATCAGAAATATTAAAAAAAAATCCCAAATCAACAAGTTTATTGCTTTACTACTGTTTGGGAAGCTGAGAAGTACTAACAAGGACGAGGAAAAGGTTGAGGCATTTAATGCCTTCTTTGCCTCAGGCTTTAATAAAAAGACTAGTTATTTTGGGGGTACCCTGCCCCAAGCTGGAAAACAGAGACAAGGAAAGAAGTACCCTTAATTCAAGGGGAAATGGTCAGTGGGCAGCTACACCCGTTAGCTACACACAGGTGTATGGGGCAGATGGGACCTCCCCAAGGGTACAGAGGGAGATGGCAGAAGTGCTCACGGAGCCCCTTTCCATCACTCACCAACAGTGCTGCATAAGCAGGAAGGTCCCTGTTACTGAACTCAGCAGATGTGAGGCCCATCTAGAGGAAGGACTGGAAGGAGACTCCAGGGAAGCACAGGCCTGCCAGCATGCTTGACCTCAGGCCAGGGAAGGTTGTAGAACAGATGATCCTGAGTGCCATCATGTGGCACACGCTAAACAACCAGGGCACCAGGCCCAGCCACCTTGGGTTTGTGAAAGGCAGGTCCTGCTTAGCCAACCTGACCTACTCCTATGACAAGATGACCTGCTTAGTGGGTGAGGGCAAGGCTGTGGGTGTTGTCTGACTGGACTTCAGTAAAGCCTGTGGCAGCTTCCTAGAGCATTCTCCCAGAAAAAATGGATACTCGTGGCTTGGATGGGTGCACTGTTTGCTGGGTGTAAAACTGGCTGAGCCCAGGAATGATGGTGAATGGAGTTACATTCAGCTGGCAGCCAGTCACAGGTTACCCAGGGCTCAGTATGGGGCCAGTGCTGTTTAACAGCTTTAATACTGACCTGGATGAGGGGATCAAGTGCACCCTCAGACAACACCAAGTTGGACAGAACAGTTGCTCTGCTGGAGGGTAGGAAGGCTCTGCAGAGGACTCTGGGCAGACTGGATTGATGGGCAATGTAAGGCTCAACAAGGCCAGGTGCCAGGTCTTGCACTTGTGTCACAACAAGCCCAAGCAGCACTACAGGCTGGGGCAGGGTGCCTGGAAAGCTGCTTGGTATTAAAGAACCTGGGGGTGCTGGTCAACAGCTGCCAAACGTGAATCAGTGTGTGCACAGGTGGCCAAGGCCAGTGGGATCCTGGCCTCAGCGACAGTGTGGCCAGCAGGACAAGGGCTGTCATCTTCCCCTCTATTCAGTTCAGGTGAGGCCACACCTCAGTTCACTTCTGGGCTACAAGAAGGACATTGAGATGCTGAAGTGTGTCCAGAGAAGGGCAACAGAGCTGGTGAAGGGTCAAGACAATAAGTCATATGAGAAGTGGCTGAGGGAGCTGGGGTTGTTTCATCTGGAGAAAAAGAGGTTCAGGGAAAACCTTACCACTCTACAACTATCTGAAAGGAGGTTTCCAGCCAGGTAGGGGTAGGTCTCTTCTGCCAAGTAACAAGTGACCAGGCAAGAGGAAACAGCCTCAACTTGCACCAGGGAGGTTTAGACTGGAGGTTCAGAAAATTTTTTTCATGGATAATGTTGTCAGGCATTGGAACAAGCTGTCTGGGGGTGATTGAGCCCACATCCCTGGAGGTGTTAAAAAGACATGTAGATGTGGCACTTAGGGAGATGGTTCAGTGGCAGATTTGGCAGTACTGTGTTAACAATTGGACCTGATGATCTTAAGGATCTTTTCAGCCCTAAATGATTCTACATTTTTATTTTAAGCCAAAGCAAATCAGATTCACATTTTTCATGACTCTGCTTACATTTTCTCTACTTCTCTAGTACCTTGGTGATATGTTCTAAATGGCTTAATGCAATCCCTACACATCTTAAACTCTCAAGCAGAGAGGTGCAAGGCAAGTGGAAGAGACTTCTTTTCTTATTTGGAAATGTGACCTACCAAAAGAGTAGCAAAGTAACATGCCTTGTAACTTCTACCTGTCTGCCAGATCAACATACGCAGGAGGAAGGAGAACAAAATGTTTCTTATCCCTTCCTGTGAATAAAAGCTTGCTTTCAAAGGTATAAAATGCCAAACAAAAGAAGAGACTGACTGATGTCCAAAATGGCTGCTTCTGCAAAATTTTAGATTTCAGTAATGGCTCTGCTGCAACGGCATGGAGAAAGCCTCATGCCTTTTCCTGGGAGGGAGCATGAAGTTTCACCAAAATAGGGTTCTTTAGTCTTCAAGCTGATCTTTGAGCTTTTCATGGATCTAGAACTGCCCTAAACCTGCAGTTGTCTCCAGCCCATCCCTGGTGCCTTTGTCCTGCTCCCCACTGTGCTGGCTGCTCATGCCAAGCTATTGTCTGAGGTCTCTGCCTGTCGGCCAGAAAACACCACATCAATATTCTGAGCCCCATGTTTTAGTCTGAGGAGCTTTGCATGACTTTTATGTTCAACTGGCAGAAAAGCTGGGGCAAACTGGAAGAACAGTATTCCATAGACAATCTGAGTCCAGCTAACCACTACAGATAGGAAGGATTCTATAAATGAATAGTTTAAAGAAATCAAGCAAAATTTGAACACTTCCATAATATTGTAATGTTTATATTGCGTATTTAAATCACATCCTGAAATTTCTGTACATGCAATATTTGACAATCCATTTCCTAATGAAATCAGTTTTTAAAAAATCACACTAGAATTAAATAACCAAGAAAATATAAAACATGCTACTTCACTGTTAGGTATACCACTGCTAATACATTGTGAAACTAGGGACTAAAATTTCCAAAAATGTTTAATTTCTCAGAAAACACTAAGAAATGCTGAACAATTCAATGCTGTCTGATTTAGAAGACTCATCAGCCTTTTCACTACTTTACACCTACTAGTTAAACCAAGGATACTCTCAATAAAACAAAAGATACATCTTCAGGTTTGCCTGAACGAAGAGCCAAAAGAGAAACTGCAAATAATTTTATACATCTTATGTAACTGTTTTGTATTTTCACAGCTTTTTATTGCCAGAAAAAGGTAAACACATTGTAGGTACATCATGTATACACTACAGAAGAAACATGATACCTTCGTGGTATGGATGTACCTTAGGTACAGAAAATGGAATCCATAGGGAGGAGCAAGAGGTTAAGACTATTGATCTTTTTCTCTTGTACCTATAGTTGAGTCCCATCTCTGAAAAAATCAGTCTAATCAGGAAACATCCCTTGGACCCTCATGTGTGGCTACTCTTTGGATCTTGCAGTTTGGAAGAGGAAACAGATTATTTACCAAAAGTGTGAAGTCCTAATTATTTTTATTTTTTTAAAGTAATACATTAGAAATGGAACTCTCAAGGAATCAAAAGAGAGAACACAGAAGATCAAAATTTTGGTTTACTCTTCTTGTTTCCATGTAAAAAAAATCATGCCCATAGTTAAGTTCTATATCAAGTGAATTTCCAATTACTCAAAATATTTTATTTTCTAAGAAAACAAAACTAAACACAACCCCCCCAATTTTATAATTTCTTACTACACTGTCCACAGAAGCCTGAAGCCATGCACTCACATGACCATACAAACAAAATGCTGCGTATTTAGGAAAGCTCTTGCAAAGATCTGCAATACATTCATAATTCCACAGAATTTTTAAAAATCTAAATACAAGGAATCCAATCTGGTGACACAGATAGCATGGTTCCTGAATATCATTTCCAGATTAAATTCACAGCCTGGGCAATAATTATCTGCAGTCAACTTTAACCTCTGTATCCTGGCTAAATGCTAACTGGCATCACTCATTCAAGTCCTTCCAAAAATTCCTTAGAAGTTTCATCCAAATTCAATTTTCTTCACATTCCATGCTATAAAAGTCTCTAGAGTCTTGCTGCATACTTTTAAATATCTGCCAGAACAAACTGCACTCCCATGATACAGAGTGTAATCTGTTTGCATGGTTTAAAAATACTTCCAGAGCCTTTGGAATGGGGACTTTTCTGTCAGAACAAAATTAAATTGGTTATATTGGTGAAGAGCCATTCCAGGCACAAAATTAATGAACTCAGTGCAGTTTTCAATCTCCTTTTAATGTCTGGCTATACGGAGATGAAATGTTAACGGAAGTGTTCTGCTACTTTTAAATAACAAGCGCACAGTTTAAACACCTAAGTTACCATCTCTTGCATGTTGACTGGAAACACTGTAAATCACAATCATCTCAAGAAGCAAAAGCATATAATAGCATCCTGGGTTTTCACAAACATACTGTACATAATTATGCTAGAGAAAAGTGAGTGGGGGGGAAAAAAAACTAACAACTTTGGAACGTGAGTTCTAGTTCCAGAAGAAAGGGAAAAAAGTGCATTATATTGTTTAGGAGTAAAAGAGGGAAAATGTTTTATGTATTACAATGAATAGAAATCAATGAAAAATATTTTTGACCAAAAAAATGCCTTACCTTGAAAAGTTGAGGAAATGAACATGTCTAGTGAATAAATAGGGCTGCTCAGCAGTGCTTATGTTTTTAATCAATTCCATCTAAAAAGAATTAAGAAATCAAATTTTCCATTTTAAATCAATGCACAATTTGAGACAAACATAAAACTTTCAAACAACATATGATATAATTTTCAAGTCTGAATTACTCAGGACCTCCTTCCCCACTATCCCTCCCAAACACTGTCATCAAGATAGCATGATGAATATTTTATGTCTAAGCAAGAAAGGTTGAGCTGCAAACACCGTTCTGCTACCATGGAGCTTATGTACTTCCAGAATACTTCCAGCAGTGGGTATCAGTTTAAAGAAAGGCATAAACTAAAGGAAAAATCTAAACTCTTTCTAAATCTGCAAGAGCTTTCCAAATGGCAGCTGCCCTCTGAAGACACTAGCTCTATTCACTCCCATGCCAAAAATGTAAAATGTCTGAAACTGTAACAGAAAGCAGGAGCTGAGCCAATGGCCATTTCGGTGTAACAATAAACGCTGCCAGCAGAGCCAAGACACCAATTGATTTGCTCATTTAAATACAGAAATCAGGACTTGCAATTCCTTTTCCTATTGCAACAAATTAGGAGTACAAACTAAATGGGCACTTTTAGAAAGATGATGCTAAATTCTAGTTCAGGCCTATTCAGACAATGTTGATTTTTCAAAAAAGAAAAAAAAATAAAATCGAATTTTCAGACCATTAAAATAGAATAATGTAAACAACACCATGGATATGATAATCTATTTTGTGTAAGCTGAGCTCTAGCTATGATTTACAGGAGACTAAAGTGTCTAGTGAAGCATCATGCTAGGGAATCAATGTTTCAGTTAATTTTGCTTCCTTCTTATTAATTTCCTAAGATCTATTTTCTAATTTTCTGTTCTGGGTTCAAACAAAGGCTGTGTTATGGACACTGAACACAAATGCACTTGAAATGACAGTTTATTGATTTTACAAACTGGGTAGTAGAAAGCTATTCCTACATTGGGGGAGAAAATAAAAATAAGTCTGTGAATGTTCTGACTTGAATCACATTAATTTACGTACTAAATTTAAACAACGTTAAGGAGACATGAATTAAAAAAATATATTTCTTAAAACTTGAATGCTGACACAGATAAAATAAGCAAAAACATGGAGTCCAGTCTGTTGTGAGGTCAAAATAAAGCGACTGCTAAGTGTGGAGTTACTAGCAGCAAAAGGAGCGTGGTAAAAAATTCTGCCCATGCCATAGCAATACCAAACCACAGTTAAGAGACAGCAGTTGCCAAATTTTTTCCCCTTCTAATGTCCAGTTTCAGTAGACTGATATTCTGCAATGTATTTTATAATGTGTATCACATCTTACTGCTTCTTATCCACCTTGCATCCTCCACTTTTTCCCAGCACACACACCCTGCCCTCTTCCTTCAGCCAACACGAGCCACAGCCATTTAACTGCCAGGAATGAATAAAGAAGTGCACACACTTACAGACTTCCTTTACTTTCCCTCTGTCTTCAACAACTCTACACAGACATGTATGATGACCACGGAAGCAACCAGTTCAGCTTGTCCACCTTTTCAGGATGGACTTTTCCCTGCCCAGTTAGTTTGAGTACATACAAGGTATATTAGGTACTGACCTTATACATCACAACATATTAGGTTTGAGAAAGCATAGCAAGATAGGTTACATCTGAAAAAGGCTGTAAACCCAAAGAAATGGAATGTAAGACAAGATTACTGAAAGAAAGACAGTATGCAGGAAAAAGAGAAACAAGAGAATATGGAGAAAAGATGTGCAATTAAAAAAAAAATTAAAAGAAATTTAAAAAAAGAGTAAGGAAGGGAATAGCATCCCTTCCTTAGTCATATATTGACTCTGTGCTTAACTGAAGCACAAACAGGTCTTTACACAGCTTCTTCAGAACAATATAAATGCATTGGGCAAGAAATTTATAAACCTGAAGAGCAAACCTTGTCCAGATCAGAATTAGAATGCCCAGGAAGCTTTGCAATACTAAGCACAAAGGAAGTGAGTACTGTTTTTTCATGCTCTGAAGAGACAAAGGCTTTCCTAGCAAACCAACATGTCAACATTTCCTTAGAACTGGTAAGTCACTCAGCCATAAAATTATATTCTTTATTCACCTTGCAGAATCAAACAATAGAAGGCCCTGGAGCCTGTGTGTCAGATGTCTTAATTAAATTCTGTGGTAGTCAACCCACTACTGTCTTTTTGTTGTTGTTGTTTTACTGAGGCAAGTTACAGACAAATGAAATTCCCAGAACTTTATGAAATCCTATGTTATATTTTGCATTTTACTTGTGTTGCTCTATCTGCATGAAGTAAGGAAAGAAGATGGCAGAAGGAAGTTACAGAAGATCTGGTACAAAAATTCTGTTCATGGCCCCATGGTCATCACTGCAATTCTTTCCTGGAATAAATGACATCTCCTTACTAGAATATAAATATGGAGATATAATACTATACTCATACACAGTAATCCCACTAAATTTAAAACCACAGGTGGCTCCAGTAGAACACTGCTAGATAAACTTAGCTGGGGGTGTATGTGAGTGTTACAAAGCCCCACATGAGCTTCCCTTGGCTCCCAGGGCTGGCACCAATTTGGTATCGGGAAGCAGATTCCCATCACAGCACTGCCACGTTTCTCACTCCGTTCCACCTGATGTCAGTGTCACATGAACCTGCTGCTGGACAAGCACAGGCACTTCAGCCTCAGGAGCAAAGGGAGGCTGGAAAGATGCATACAGCGCAGAACAGCATCTGGCTCCTGGCTTTTTTTTTTTTCATCTCTTGCTACAAACTCAATCTCTTGAGCCAAGACAACAGCTTGCTCCAAAGCAGAAACAGAATTTTGTTTTGATCTGGAGTACCTTCATATTTAGACACTTAATGATCAACTGGACTTGTAAGCAGATGTGGATAAAGCTACAATGTGCACAAGAACAAACAACAAAATCCATTCTTCTAAAAACCCTGCCAAAAGGGTAAGTAAGGCTCAACTGAAATGACACACAGATGTCAGGAGGGAAAAATAAGTAACTGTAATGGCTCATGGCCACATGCAAATTGTGGCCATATTTCCCATGGGTCTCTCCCTCTCTCATCATGCTGTCCTGAACTGATTTCTCTCTCCTTCTAAGATTATGTCAAAGAAAAAAAAAACCATAAAAAAGAAAAATTGCCAGTGTCTCCTAGAAGAGTAAGTTGGGTTGGTTGGTTTTTGGTTGTTAGATTTTGTCTGTTTGTATGTTTGTTTCTATAAGATTAAACAAGAAAGAAAGCAAATAAGATGTAGAGGACCCACAGAGAGCAACAGTGAGCAGAGGATGAGGGCTGAAGAAAACGTACTTTTGGACGGAATAAATGATGAAGGAGAATGATACACAATTACAGATGATCCTATCATTCTAAGTTTGAAAAGAAATAAAAAGGTACAAGCAGCAGAAGATAAACAACCCTGGAAAACTCTGTTAGGGAAGAAATCAGTCATAACACAACCATGGTTGGAGGGAGAAGCTATAGAAATATTTGGAGAAATACAAAAGGAGCATCTACCTGCTAGGATCAGGGCCCATAAAGAGCTAGTTCTCTCTCTCACTGCTGCCCAGAGCTCTCCTACAGGAATTAGGCAGCTTCAGTGAAACAATGCTGAAAAATACACTAATTTGCTCTTGGAATTAACTTGCAATGGGCTGGTGCTGCACCGCAAATAAGGCTCCAGCAGATGGCACCGTGGAGTGACTCCAGGAGGGCTGGACGGGGCCGTCCCTGAGAGGGGAGAAACGTGGGGAACAGCATTGTTCCTGCACAAAAACTCAACTCTGGCCTTCGAAAAACACCACCCTTCTGTCTTCTGGAGATGGCTAGCCCAGTGCTGACCACTCAGAGCAGCCCTACTTTGTCTGAGGTTTGTAAGAATAAATTCTATCGGGAACAGAAAGAAATAATCAGATAACCATCCCACCCAAACAACAGGCAAAATGTTACTCTTTTTTTCAAGACGCTGTATTTCAGCGTGAGAATTTGAGGTAAAAATGTATAAAAATGGGAGTCAGAATGTGAGGCAACTGGGATTTGCCAAGTGTTGTCTTGCTGGATCACACTATGGCCTCCACTAATATTGACATGAAATAGACAAAAAAAAGAATCTCTGTATCTATCTTTCTTGTGAGCTTTTTACATTCCTCCACTGCTTTCCGTCTCTACTGAAGGCATGTAGGGCTCAGGAGGCACAAGTACCTACAAGAATTTTAGTATATCACTTTCATCTCAGTACTCATTTTCATAAACAACTCACAACTCCCTGGAATGAGACTAGATCTTCATTTTCAGCTCTCCAAAGCTTGGAATGGTTTCAAGAATTCCATCACCTCCCCAAGCTGGTATGACCAATTTTCTGTCTTTAAAAGCATTTAAGAAAAATTAGTGATGGATTTTTAGTGCATTGAACTGGAATTGCATATAAAGTTGGCTGCACAGCCGTAATGATGGGTGGTAGAAAGAAACTATTTGAGGGCAAACTACCAATTACTCTTGTATGTGACTGGCATTTCTATATCTATAAGCACACTCATTCTTACTTCCCTGAATGCAATAAAATGGAAGTGAAAGACAAAGTCAGGGCAGGGGTAGACTTCATTTTGCAACTGTTTGAGTGGCATTTTAAAGCCACATCAATTAGATTAATATTATGTGTTATTTCCTGCATTTAATTTACTTGAAAATATTATAGCAAATGGCAAGGCATATATTAATACATCTGTTTCCAGAACTCACTCCCTTATGCCCACAGATGTTCAAAGGCTGCACTTCTAATTGCTGACAGACACACATAATTAGGGAAAATTTCTTAGTAGGAAGGAGACTGGAAAAGGCAATGAGAATATGGATTCCAATTATGTGTAATCCCCAGAGTCATTAAAAACACCTACATGCTAAACTTTATTTAACAACAGCAGACTGCATAAGCCAAACATTTACAGAAAAGTCTTGGCTGGATCAGGGCTTTAACCAAACACAGGACAGAAAAATGACATAAGGAAGAGAGACGTATCATCTCAAGTGAGAAGCCCATGTTCATGCTGGAATCCTACAGCCCAGCTCTTTTTTCTTGTTCCAATGCCTGGAGCCTGAGATCATTCATTGCCTTAACTTCCTCTTGTGTACACCACATTAAAGGTGGAAAATGTAATTTATTTTTTCATATTCTGCTTTTAAAAATTGAGAAGACGACTAAAAATGCCCTGAACAACAGAATAGTTACTGTCTTCAAGTATGTTTTCTGGTGATCAAAAGCACTGTTCAGGAAAAGTATTCCTTAAATGATGAGCCTATTGTAACTATGGAAATAAACCATAAATGAAAATAAATAGACTCCATTTATGGCAGGGCAATCCATAGAGTAAATCATCAGGTCTGTAACAACCCTTCCAGCACATTTGTCATCTAGTAACTCAACTGCTTAGGGAGTGCAAAAGGTAATGCAGATAATTATCTGTCAGTGTCTTGATTGCATCAAAAGAAAGTCTGGGCCTCTTTCGAATCTCTACATGCTGGACTAAAGCACAGAAGACTGTGAAGAAGTGATCTCATGTCATGTTTTAACAAAGGAAAATCCACCTACCAAAGCAAGACAGAAGAGAACTGAAAGGAGGAAGCTGATCATGCTGAAAGCTGGTGATTACTAACACCTAAAAGATTTTTGGGATTTACGGTATGTCCCCCAGTCAGCAATGAAAACTGATCAAAGATACAAACAAAAGCCAAACAGGCCAAAACACAGCAGCAGTCCTACCCAGAGAAATCCCATGTTCCGGCAGAATATTTGGATTGGAGTGGCAGCCACCTCTGGCTGAACTTGACTTATGGAGTGTTAGGTCAGTCAGCTGCAGTGGGACCCCAATGGACATCTTGAATGGGAGGAAGGTGGGATCTGCAGGAGCAATATCAACTCCTAGATTTTCATTTGGAATGAACTGCTGCATCTAAAATAACAAACTTGTGCTCATCTACAGGCTGCAAGTAAATGACCCCCAATCACAGCACAATGTCACCGGCAGGCCCATATCCATATTTTCATCATTGCACACATCCTTTTGTGGTTTGCAGGTTGCTATTTCTAGCAGTGACACAGGCAGCAACTGGAGCCTTTACCTGATCAGTAGCTCAAAATAGCAGCAGTGGGCAACATGTGCAGCATCCATCTACAGACGTGTGCTTCGAGTCTGAGGTTTTCCTGCACTACCTGTGTCACTCCACCAACAGAAGTGATACTTACAGGGGGTACCTGCGTACCCTGAAGAGAACAAAGTTTAAATAACTGGATCTTTCATAGAAACAAAGCTGCAAAAACAACCCTTCCACAACTTTAAGGGAACATGAAAAAGGGTGCATGCATAAAGAGGGTTCATGTGGCATTTTCACTTCCCTCACTGCGGGTTGTGCAAGAAACATGAAAAAGACAGATAAGCAAGAAGTTGAGATAGGATCAAGGACATGTCGTATTACAGCAACAGGGGTTAGCATGGCCCTGGGAAACAACTTTTTGAAGCAACTGATTACTAGAAGTGAATTAATAAAGTCATCGAAAAGACCCTTTTGACTATTATTTACTCCAGCTCTGTTTAAGACCCAAGCCAGGTCTGAATAAGCTGTTCTGGTTATACAATAAATGGCTGTGCCCTCCAGATACAGTAATACATGTCCCAGATGCTGCTGGCACTTAACTCACTGTACTAACCTCTCTTGCCTTGCTGGTAGTCTCTAACTGCTGTGCTGAGTAATTCAAGAGGTATCTCACTGGAAGTTAGTTTTTCTGGTTAGCTGCCACATCATGTTGCTCTTGGCTCTGCCACCCATTTCTCTTACTAAGTAAAGTCACTTAGAGAATGATGAATTCTGCACGATTACTCAGGACAAAGTAGCAATTATATCTTTTCAGTAGGATTATCTGCTAGCATATGCTTTTGTTTCTCAGTTTTGTACAAGCAATAAGAAAACAGCATCTAAGATGAGCAGTAACTCTTAGTAACTTACCTGTTCATTTTTGGTCAGTCTTGTTTTGTTATGTATGTCAGATGTAACCAGGTTGAATCCATGTTTCTCTGATAAAATTCTCAAAAGCAAAACCACAGTTCGACTCCCACACTTTCCAACTCTGTTGTAGACCACTTGACTGGGGAAAGGAAGTACCTAAACAAAGATTGAAAGAAATGAAGTCAGCATATTGATATTTTTGTTTCTGTGTACCTCTGAATCACACATTTTTACCTTAAACCAACAGACACATAGAGGAGAATTTTTAGGGCACTGCCCAGGTCAGAAGCATTCACTTCCTCTATCAAGGTAGAAGCTCTTCAGAAGAGAAACAGCATGGCTCAGGGAGGTGGCAAGGTGAGATTTCCCCCTTGTGATGCAGTTAAATATAATAGAGTGGCAACTACTCCAGAAATACTGTGTAACTGTTGGTAATGATCTTCAGCTTCCTGCTTGTAATCTCAATGCAAATAGTAATCTTCAGTTGACTACCTCCCATAAAAAGAATTAAAAGGAGTGAATTTGCACTACACTTGGCAACTCAAAGTCAAGCTGACATAATGCAGGAGGAATGAACGCTTGAATTGCAAAACTTCAGCTTAAAAAGAAACAAAAGAAACCAAACAACAACCAGAGAGCACAAAGCAAAAATTAAACAACTCTTCTAATTTCAAATATAAACATGAATCTTTCAAACAGACTTAGAGAACACATCATGCCAAGGGTCTATGTGCAAAATAATCAACACAGGACCACAGGGGGCCTGAGGCCAACTGGCACAGTCTGATCATCTCTGTACAGGTAATGCTCATTAAATCTCAAAATAGAACAGCCACATCCAACCTGGTCACTGGGAATGGTGTCCAGCCCACACTAACTCTTGCACCCTGCTCTCCTCCACAGGAAACCAGAACAAGCGAGAAGCAATTCAGTGTCTCACAATAGGACAGATGCAGCCTTAATTTGTTCCTGGATAATGTCCATGGGCTATTGTTTCAGCAAAAGGCATTCTGAAGTCACACTACTGCACTGGACAAGTATTTGCTGTATAGCATATAGCAGCATGTGATAACATAGGCCCAGAGGAAACTTTCCAAGCCTTTAAATTGGCTAACAAGAGCCAGGAGCTCACAGTTTCACCCAGAGTGGCAAATATACAGCACTCAAGGAAAGATCATTTTTCTAGTAAGACAATGGCACAAACTGAGTGCCTGTACCCAGTTCCTGGGTCTGGCCTGCACCTTGGTTCCAGGCAGCCTCTGTTCAGCACAAGGAATGGCCAAAGGGATGGTGTCTCAACATACAGTTGCTCCTGCAATCACGTTCTCCCAGCAAGAAGGATTTCTAGCATAAAAGCACTCAGATGAGGCATATGGCACTTCTCAGGGCAGAGTACTTCTTCACTGCATTTGAACTGCAAATAGATCTTCCTCAGGGAAGGAAAATTATTTGTCAGGAAACCTTTCAGACTACTTTCAAAGATAACTGACAACTAGAAAGAAAAAGGAGGGGAAAAAAAGGAAAAAATCTGTATTCCCTTATATTCAATGGGAACTTACTGGCACTTTGCTTTCGGTGTTACATTTCATGACCATATGAACACGACTGCTGTTACTGGTTGCAATGTTTAGGATATCTGCACTGCAACATAAATGTGGAAGCCATTTTCCCCCAAATTACCTTGGGAAGGATCAGGTATTGGGTGATCATAGCCTCAGTTAAACTTCCCAAGTTGCAGGACATAGCATTTGCTGATTCAGCAAGCAAAGAATGGCCTCTCAAGGACCATACAAACCCCACACAATGCACAAAGTCTTATTTTGTAACATTTTTATAGGGTTTTCTATGAGAAACATAGTCCCCCTATTTCTTTATCAATCTTTTGTTCAGAAGCTTCCTGTGAAATGCAAAATCTCAGCCTCAATTAGAAAACTCCAAAGGTGAAGAGTTTAACATCTCTGTGCTACAGCTGTAGCTAAACTTTCCCCAAACTACTGTTAATGGTGCCTGAAAGGTTAACATTTGAACACATTTTATTATGCTGATTATCATACCATAATGAAAATAAGCCCTATTTTGGACTGTCCCCTTTTTGGTTCATTTCTTTGTATAACAAACACTAGCATCACTACTTGTCACAGCCCTGCTGCACCATGCACACATCACTGCCACTTGCAGATTGTGAATTACTCCTCTGCTCAGACATACGCTTTTGGGATACTTTGTTGTGTAAGTAGGTGAAAACCTTCAAAAGAAATGCTTAGTAGATACTGACAAGTGTCAGTGAAGGAGCAAGGGCACATACACTATGTTTGCCTAGCATCCCAGAAATAAGATGAATGATGAGAGTTTGTAGAGTTATGGAAATAAAATGCTTCATAATTATTAACTGCTTTGATTTTCCTAGCAGTTTGGACTGGGCAAGATAGTGAGCAAAATCTTTTCCTTATTGGTACTTCAGCCTGCTACAATTTTACTGCATACAGATTACACCAAAGTTCTAATTAAATCCTTAACTGGATTATCCAGTAACTTTGGGTGAATCTTATACTTCTTTAAAAACTAGATAAAATTAAAAGAGGCCTTTGTAAATTCTCTATTCTAAGTGCAAGCAACTTTGTCAGCTTGAAAAAATGACAGCAGTTACCAAGTTTGGCCAGTTCTCACATTTGTTTCTGAAACTCACCTTCCTAGGTAGCGCAGTTCTATTCTGCACACAACATACAGTTGTGTGGTACCATGGTAACCCCCCAAAAGAAACCACATTAAATACTCACTGCAGACAAAGGAACCTGAAATAAACGACTATTATTTTCAGATACTTGTTTAGCTCAAAGGAGACCAATGTATCAATGTCTTGTTTCAGTACACTTAGGTCTAATCGGACAAGATTGAAGATAAACACTACAGCTCAAAGCTCACTTCAGAAGAACAATCATGAGTGGTAATCAAAACTTCCCTTGCAGCATTGCTGAGTGTGGTTGGCTTTCAGGGTGCACTCCTGAAGCTGTGCTCATGTTTTGTCCATTTACGTCACCATTTCACTTATCACACCCAAATTCCCCAAAGGGTGTTGCCAGTGCACAAAGCCATGCAGTACACAGGCTTTTGGTGTACAAGCAAGTATTTGTGTAATGTGACCAGTTCCCTTAGGATGCTGCAAATCTGTGTTCTGCATTTAGAAAATGTCAAAGTTATTTCTGAGGAAAACATCCCTTCCAGAAACGTGAATTTGTATCAGGCAAAACTAAATATGCAAGAAATGGAAAACTTCGCCAGAGAGGAACTTTCTTTTCTCCCTCATGATATTCACAAGACACTCAGACAACACAAGAGATGGTGACAGAGAAGGAACCTGAAAAGAAGGCTCCTACTGTATTAGCAGAAACAAGCTAAAACCAGCAGTTGGACGTTTACAAAATGTTAACTGGATTACATTTTATTATTACTATCTACTGAAGAATAGGTATCATGTTGACTGACTAACAGCTGAGATGGTGCTCTGGCAACTTGATATTCATGTAACAATATACACAACTGCAAAATAATTGCAGAGTGACTTTATTGAGCTCTGCATCAAAGCCCAGAGGTAATATAAACAACTCAAACATATAATTCACTTTGGAGTTACATGAATTAGCACTTACAGTCATAAAAAAGTAAAATCCGCAGTATAATTACAACACCTCTCTCCAAGGGTTTGGAAAGTTATATGACAATTTACTTGTCAATTCAAACAAGTTTTTTTTCTTTTGTTCCATAGTTAAAGAAGATGTCAAAAACCATTGTGAAATGAAATCAAGAAGAAAAAGCAAGTTTAACCCCAAATGAACTTGCATTACAGAAAATGACTGTCAAGTACCTCTGCAGAGAGGTCTGCCAGTCTCAGAAAGGGATCCATTTAACAGATAACCTGATAAAAGCCCAGGCTTCCATCTTCGGTGGGGGCTTTTTCTACAGAAAAATCTTTACACCATTAAAAAAAAAAATTCAGGCTAGATAATTACTTGCAGTGGCAACGATGTAGGGATTCACTCACAGGCGTAAATCACTGCACTTTTAATGAGACAAATCCAGTACAATTTTGCTCATTTGCCAAAAATCTCCCAATCCAAGTACGAGCTGCCCAGGTGTCCGTCTCTGACTCATGTCAGAGAGACGTGTTTTCAGACAGCAATCCATTATACTCACACCTTCTGCAAGGAAGTGACCCATGTCCCTACACAAGTAGGGCCAGAAGTGGATGCCAGACTTGGCTTCTCCTTTCTGCACAGGCACTAACCTGTGGTCAGGCAGTGCTCCACATTTATCAGGTGAATAAGGCCAACCAACACAGAAAGTACTGATAAAATTGTGGAAACAATGAAACATTTGCAGGCATATCCTTCAGAGCATCACACCTTCCTAGTCCAACCTCCTCATTTTCTCTTCCTGTCCAACTGAGACAGAATTAGAAGAATTTTTAAAATGGCGTAACTGGTCAAAGGAATAGACCATTTGACTCATGAGAGGAGGATGATACTCATAAGGTAGCTACAAACCTGAGAGGTATCATCAGTCCAGTTCTCTCCAGGGTCTTCTTCTTTCCCCACTGTCCCCAAAAATTATATATGGCATGCTAGAAGGCACATTCTTCCATGCTGCCTGAGGAATTTCTTACAAAACTTGCTCCAGAATTTCGTAACCCACCATGCATTTAATTTTTAGTTAATCTTCTACCATTTCCAGAGAATATCTATTCTTACACTGTGAGTTTCATGAAGACAGATCAGATAATTCAGTCACCAGCTCTGAGGTCTTAGATACATTGGATGTTCTTTTTAACTGAAGTTTTTCACAAACCTGCCATGTTCTTCAAAGACCAACTCAAAGGCCACTAAGAGATAGCCTCCCAAAATTAAGTTCAGAAATTGCTGCTCAAAAAAATCTCATTCCAAACAAGTATCAACTTGCTTATTACAAGTTTTAAAGCAATCACAATGAAAAGTTGCTAACACAAAGTTATGTCAGCAGAAAACATGACTGAAGAACGAACACGGGAGTCAACAAAACAAATTACTAGCTATAATCCTCCTTCCCCATCTAAACCACACAGTTCCAGTTACATAAATGTTCACCTGTAGAGTGTAGTGATGCTAGTCAGAGACAAGCTTTTTGAATTAATCAAATCTAAAGCAGACCAGACAGCATGGTCATCTCTACGGGTCACTGAAAATACACCAGAAACCACAAGAAGAGGTAAGGATGAGATTTGTTTGTTTTCAAAGTTTAAATGCCATATAGCTGCAGCGGAGCATTTAAAATAAGGCAGAAGAAGAAACAGAATATTCTTCTGTTGCATTTTCATTAGGGAACTAATTTAATTGAAAAAGGGTGACTTCCTCCCCCACTACCACAAACAATGCATTTCATCTGTTAGACAGACATATTTGGAAGACCAAGTTAAAATGTCTTCTCTAATGGTTCAACATCCCTAAGTACCAAGCTAAATTGAAAACATAAGCATGGAGCGCAAGTTGCAAAAGGAAACTTGGTTGTAGACAGTCCTCGAATTTATTAAGACTGAAAAGCATTACTATGAAGTGTCTGCCAAAGCCTCTGGTCCCTGATGTGTCCCACAAGACAGATCTGTAAAGCCAAAATCAAAACTTGCAGTAATTTTTTTGTGAAGAAGCACTGCATACTTACAAATCTAAAAAGATCTAAACTCAAAGCATAATAAAGTATCTCCATTAAGTCTCAGATCAGGTCCTATTACAAGATACTGTGGCTATGGAAACAATAATAACATCAATAATAACCTGGGAGAATTACAAAGAAAAGTCAAAGATCCAGTTTGTAATGTTCAACATTTTGGATGTATCCTGTCAACACATTTGGGTTTGCTCATCTTACACCTTAGCCCTGATTTATTCATCTACAGTAAAGGCTACCGCAGGCTGCAGCTGAACAAAACCCCTGTGCCTCCAATGTGCTGCAAAAGACTCCCCCCACCACAGGGAGTGCACAACCAGGTTTATTTCAGGCAGGTGAAGTTACAGCAACAGCAACATTCAAACTCGGCACACGTACACCAAGCCAAACAGGTTGGTAGAGAGCAAACGCTCTGCTCACTCAGCACTTTCAGGTACTCGGTGATATCAGGCAGCCTCTGGAGGTGGGAGCAGCACTCCTGGGTTTCATCACTTAGCAACACTCACTTGTACTTCAGTGATGGCTGCTTAGCTCCAGCTCCTTTCAGGGATGAAGCAGGTGAGAGGGAATCACCCTACCAAATGGATAATTGTTTGGGAATGGGGTGCAGCCACCACCTCTAGATTAATCAAATCTTTTCCTATTGGCCTTTCTTAACATAACATGCATTTCCATCTCCTCATCCTTGCTTTCCTCTGCAATTCGCAACTTGTTCACCTCTTTTGGGACTAAATTCATTTATAGTACTGTATATTCTCCCCTGGTGCGAAGGACAACTGAACAGTTATTGTCCATTCTCAGGGTTGCTGTTCCCTGAGATTCTCCTCGGGGTTGCTTTCCCCAAGGTAATAAGGTTTTACGTCTTCTCTTTTGCCCCCAGTGTTTCACACCAAAGGCAGAGACGACAAGCTGAGTCTGCCAGTCCGTGTTTCCAAGGTTGTTTATTTTTGATTATCTCAGTTCTTTCTCAGCTCTGCCAGGTCTCCCTGGCAGGGTACATTATCTTAGTGCTTTCTCTGCTCTTCGAGGCATCCCCAGCAGAGCAGGACACGCGGCAGGACTGGGCGGATCAGAGATCGGTAAGTACGGTATCTCCGACCCAACCACCGTCCGAAATGTATTTTTTATTTACAAAATTTTGCCAATATCTACTACCTACACTAACATGTAGATTCTATTCTAAACCAATCTCTAAAGTCCAAGTCAGGAAAAAATGGGGGACAAGAGCAAGAACAAGGAGGCCAGGGGCCACTCCCCAATTCCTCCATCTTGTCCCTTCAGCCCCATATACTAAGAATCCTAATTTCTATATTTATATTCTATAACAGACTAACTACTATTTATTTTTAAATTCTTAGGATTTGTGATTCCTCTTATATGTGAGTATTCAATCCCATGGACAGGAGTCAGAATCAGTGTCCTCCTGGGCTGTGTGTGAGTCTGGCTGACCCCCCTGTACAGGTCCCAGACCCCCTTGTACAGTCTCCAAACCCTCCTGGGCTGCCAGAGGGATATCCTGGACTCCAACAGTTCGTGTCTTGCAGACATCTCTTTTTAATATATCTCAAGACAGAATTTAGAAAAATGAAAGAAAGCATATGGTACTGTCACTACTATAGAGAAGGGTGCAGAACAAAGCTTATTGGTCTTTTTCTTCTTTACACTACGTAAGTGCATGCAGATTACAACAGAAAAAGAACTGGAAGACCCTCATTAGCTTTCTTATGAAAAGCAGTATATTTATCTCTTACTTTTTAAGTTAATCACATTGTGGAAGTTATCTTTCAGATATGCACATATCTCGTATGAAGATACAGGTGATGAATTATCTAAGAACATGCTTCACTGATACTGATATTTGTTGAGAGAACTAGCATGAGTTCAGGTAGGTTAAGAATTTTGGTGTCACTTTAATGACCCCATTTTCCAGTAGAAGGTTTACCATGTAATATCAAAAAACCCTTAAGCTGCAGAATTTGTGCAAGACTGATTTTAACTCTAGGGCAGCACCATGTTGTATGTATCTTGGAACAGTAAAGTTTAAAAGTGCTGTTTTTCCTTCAGAGCCCAGGGTTTTGTACATTCTGTGATCTGCTCAGAACACACTGGCACAGTTATGCTCTGTTTAAGTAGCAAATCCTATCACATCCAAGCCACATGTTTATATTGGATACTTGTAAAATGAGAGATATTAAGTAACTAAGCCTGGTTTTAAAACTTTTTATAATACTTCACACTTCACTGGCATTCCCTGAAGAAACCTCACTACCTTATAGTTGTTTCTATCCTTTCAATGCAATATTCACAAATTCACCCTGGGAGCAAATAATACTGGATTTGAAGGTGATGAGTGGCAGACTGAATAATTTATTCCTCTTTATACACTTGTCTTTCTTCACATTAAGGTTTAACTCTTTGGTAGCTATTGTGGTTGACTACTGATTTGGCTGCAGCTAGTGCACCAACTGTTTCACCACTGCCAAAGACCTGTCATGCTGCATTTCAGTTTGCCCTTTACTTTAGGCTCCCTTTCAGCAACTCCACATTCTGCTTTGGAGTCTCTAGGGTGCTTGTCCTTTCCACTGTACTTAGCACAGACACTTCATAAGTCAATCACATATGAAATAAAGGTTGTTTATAGCCATAACTGGATTTTAATTTTGTCAAACAGGCCTGTTCTGCTAGACTGTAACCCACACCCTCCTTATCGATGAGATCTCTGAGGTGCTCCTGCTCTGCATGCTTGTAGGAACTCAAAGGGAGCTCCTTCACAGCTCCTGCAGGAAACAGATTCAAATCTAGCTCATGGCATGGTCTCTTTACCTGGAAGGAACAACACCGAGAAGCACTTACAGGGAGGACAATATGCTGCTAGCCATCTCTTCCAGTAGAACCAGAGCTCTTCAGAAATCACTGAAATGACTCAAAGGCCCAAGATACTTTCCCTTACAGACCTCAATCCATGTCACAAATGGATCTTGTGGCGAACATGACACATCAGTAACACAAGAGGCCCAGCATCAAGTGTTCCCATTTAACTCTTCTGCACTTGGAAATTATTAATCTGACTTGCTCAAAGGCAAACCAAACCTCGTTCCTGCCGACCAGGGCATAACTCCATTTCAATGGAGGGAGCTTCTCCTTGCATCTACTGAAAATTCCCAGTAGTTCCAGCCATAAAGGCCTCCACACTCCCCCAGGACACCAGGATTCTGTAGGTGCTGTCCTGAGATCTACCTTTTCATAAGCACTCTTCCCCACCATGACACCACTGTTCTCACACTGACTTCTGCAGCCCAGTCACGAAGCCCTGTCCTCTTCCTCTGATGTTCTGACTCTACTTTTGACCATGTGTGTGCGTGTTCACGATCTCATATCTGATTAAAGCTCATGGCCCTTATCAGAGTACTCCACTACTACTTACAGTTTCCTAAACAAACTTTATCCTTCCCTAAAGACTGTGTAGAAGACTGCCAGGACCTATCAGCTCATCTTCAAAACCATGAGGCTTTCAAAATTATACTAGAATTCTTATTTGGTGGTTGGTTTTTTCAGTTTTTTAAGACTTCCCAGCATCCTAAGTTTCAGATTTTCTTTTTTTTTCCTTCAAACATCAGAGCTAAGAAAATCCTTTCAGTTCAGGATTTAAGAATACCATTAACAAATACAAGATTGGTGGTAGAAACCTGAATGTTACTCAGGGGAGTCTCAAGGCTTAGCATGATTAACCAAATCAATTTGTCACTTCCAAAAGATACTCCATCATGTTACTCCTAAGCAGAATAGCAGATTTTTTGTTTGTCCATTGAAGGTTTAAGTCATCCAGACCCAATTGCAATTGGATTTTGGTATTATAATCCAGCACTTCCTAATAAAAAGATAAAGAAGGTGTTTGTGATTGAGTTGCCACAATCTTCTTGTATGCTATGCTAGTTATGAATATCTTCCTATCATGGAAAGAAGGAAAAGAAGAGAGGAATGTAGTAGCTGAAATTTAAAACTGTAATCTCTAAGAGATATTCATGAGCTGCATAACAATCTGCATAGATTATTTGCAGGTGAACAAAGATCATCTCAGAATGGATTCTGTCCTAAATTCCAGTGAAAGCACAGAGCTTTACTAGCTTCAGAAATGGTAATTACCCCTTGTGCACTTTTTTAGCTACAGTGTGTGACACAGAACAAAACCTATGGGTTGGAAATTTGGTGATATTAGGATTTTTCTGTTTTGGGTAATGGTGGGTAGGCTGCTGTGTCAATGCCAGAGGCAAGCAAGATTCACCTTTAACCAAGCACACAGTGTGACAATAAAGTACCAACCAAAAGGCAAAATAGTTTTCAAGCTTCTTTGAAATTAGATGAAAACTACAGACTACTGTAGTAGTCACAAAACCTGCATTACCTGCTGTGTCTCTAAGTCTTGCAAAATTTAAAGGCTGCAAATGTCAGGCTTAGTAAAAATCCAGCTCACTACTCTAAATTTTTGCAGGATATCAGCATGCATAGTATTCTTCACAGATTTATCTTCTTATGACAGGCAATCTGGCTTTAATTTCCCAAGTCTCTCTGTACTTCCATTTACAATCAGTCAGCCTCCCCATATCAACAACTTTCTGATATATTATAAACTGAAGGAGTATTAAAAAGTAAGTAATCATCTCTATTTTTGATAAATCATGGGATTAAATGATTGTTTTATCCCTAAGATTCTTGAGCAATAAGTTAAAATGAAAAAAACAAACAAATTAGTGCTCTAGTACAATTCATGTATTTTTATGATCCAATTTACACCTAAGAGCAGAGATTCAATTCTAGCTTTTGGATATATCCCCATACTATAATTGTGCTATACCATTTACCACCTGTTTCAGCAGGATTGCAAAGATTTATTAATAACAGACAATGGGAAAATCCTCTGTAAAAACCAGATTTTTCTTCCCTTGAGATACTGTAATTTAGAAGGAATGAAAACATAGTTTTCAAAGAACATAAACCAATTATTCTCCAAATATTTTACGCTGTTTTAGCTAGAGTAGAGTTAATTTTCTTTACAGTGGCTATCATGCGGCTGTTTTGGATTTGTGCTGAACACGGCACAAATGTAGATATTCTGTTACAATTTCCAGATTTTTGTTATTGCCGAGCAGGCCTTACACAGAGCCAAGGTCTTTTGTGCTTTTCTTTTGGCAAGTAGACTGGGGGTGCCTGGGAAACTGGAAGGAAACACAGCTGGATAGCTGACCCCAACTGGGATAGCCAAAGGGATGTTCCAGACCATATGACATCAGGTATATGACATCAATGTATAAAATGGGGAGAAGAAGGAGGAAGGGGGGTTTGTTTGGAGTGATGGGGTTTGTCTCTCTAAGTCGCTGTTACCTGTGATGGGGCCCTGCTCTCCTGGAGATGGCTGAACCCCTGCTTGCCCATGGGAAACAGTGAATTAATTCCTTGTTTTGCTTTGCTTGTGTGTGTGGCTTTTGATTTCCCTATTAAACTTCTTCATCTCAGCTCATGAGTTTTCTACCTTTTACCCTTCCCATTTTCTCCGCAGTCCCGCCGGTGGGAGTGAGTGGCTGTGTGGGCTTGGTTACTAGCTGGGTTAAACAACACACTGCTTCTAGTAAACTGAGGGAAGTGGAGAAATGCTTTATGGGTTTTTTTAAATCATAGTATTTTATTGACTGTGCTAGGCCTAAAAGCTCAGTTTTACTGCAAAACAGTGCTTCAAACTATAAAAGGGATCTTTGTGGTTAAGGCACTTAGTGAATTCTCTCTTAGTATTTTATCAGCCAGGTACTAAGTCCTAGGTAACCATAGGAAATTACTTTATTTTAGTGTTGCTAAATTCTGACAATTTTTCCTAGCTGAAAATTTATACACTGCACAATAATCTCAACTCTTTATTTTATAAGCAGAATAGAATAGTTTTTTAAATCACTGTAATCTTTCCCAACCTGCCCCAGAAGGATTACTTTAAAATTTATCCACTCATTTTTCATTTTAAGCTAAACAGACATTTTCAACTCAATCTAAAGCAACACAGTACTATTCATGCTCTTAAAATCCCTAGTAAGCATATACCTAAAAGAAAATAAATCTTGCTTGCTTCTAGGTGTTGGTTCTTTTGTTTGGCTTTAAATCAAGCACTTCATCCCTAACAAATCAATCACTTCAGAGGGCTGAAGGGTCAAAACCATGTTCTCATAAGGGATGGCTAGAACTAAAACACTAGTTCAAATGAAACATGAAGTATCCACTAAACAATAAATAATAATAATAATAATAATAAACAAACAAACAAAAAAACCCCACCACAGCTCTTGGCCATTATCTTAACACTGCTATCAAAATACTAGGAAAAAATAAAACTGACATAAACCTAATGAACATAAAAACTCACGTGTTAAGGGGGCAATGCTGAAATCATCATTTAGTAAGATTTAAAGTCAAATAAAAAAGAATAAATAATCTAGTTGACAAAGAGTGCCTATGACAGGGTACAGTACGTACACACCAAAGGCCACTCATAGATTCTGCTACCTTTTCCCATAGGGGTGAACATGGTGTTGCCTAAATTAGAACTGGACTTGATGATCTTAAGAGGTCTTTTCCAAATGATTCTATTATGCTATGGTAGTCTTGCTCCATAGGAAAAACACGAACAATTACCACGTATTTACTAGCTAAGAACTGAAATATTGGTGAAAGGAGTATTTATCCACTTTCCAGCTTTAAACCAATAAAATCAGATCAAATTTATTTTGTGTATGCCTCTTATTTTGATTCATTTTGACCTGATCCTGACCCCCATCCATTTCTGTATTCATTTAGAAGCAGTGTCACACATTTAGGTGTCTTGCTGACACTTTAACAGCTGCCAAAAGACACTGGGTCCATGACATGCATGCCAAGGGAAAACCATCAAGAAAAGAACAGACTGGCTTCAGTGTAATTTATCTGTAAACTATGTGCACAGCTCTACCCCAAATATATATGTCACCTCTACTGAAAGAGGGACATATCCTGATGCTCGTGCCAAGTTCTCAGGGAAAAGCTTTCAATCAAGAACAGTAGGTGTGATAAAGTTCCTGTCGTTTGTCCTCCAAGGCTAGTGGCACCATCTTGGATAGAACAAAACAATCTTGGGAAGATTTAATAATGATATACCTGGTCCAAATACTGGAACAAAATATAACCACTTTATTCCCAGAAATGCTCAGACATGAAATAAATCATGTCAACACTGTCGGTCATTAGTGAACACCCATTTCAAAGGTGTTTTTAAAAAACAAGCTAGCATCATCTTAAAGGCAGCACTCAGTCTACAGAAAAAGAATAAAGAAATTATGACATTGCAAGTATTTTAAAATTTATATTTTCAGATGCTTGTTTTTTTTAAAAAAAGCCAGGAGGCAATGAGATAGGGATTTGAAATATGAAAGTGTCAACTTTCACTGGTAGTGTAGAACCACCAGCAGCGGTTGTTTTGCCCAACTGTATTCCTTTCTTATCTGTCACATACTAACACCAGGAACACCAGAGGTGTGCTAGGGTCACTGGAGATTGCATCTACCTGCAGAGAAGCACACACATATTGGCCTCAGAACTCATGAAAAATCTAGGATTGTTCAATCTTGTGAAATCTTTAGTGCCTAAGGATCAAAGAAGAGTGGCCTATGTTTGTGTACTGGGTTTACATGGCAAAGTTCTGCTACTACAGAGGGGACTGAGGGGACTACAGAAGTGGCTTCTGTGAGAAGCAGCCACAAGTTCCCCCCATGTCCAACAAAATGAACAACAGCTGGCTCCTAGACAGACCCACTGCTGGCCAAGGCCAAGATGATCAGAAATGGTAGTACTGCCTCCAAGATGACATATTTTTAAGAAGGAAAAAATGTTATTGTGCAATAGTAATTTGTGGCCAGAGAAAAGAGGCATGAGCATATGTGAGAGGAACAGCCCTGCAGACACCCAGTTGAGTGAATAAAGAGGGGGAGGAGGTGCTCTAGCTGCCCAAGCTAAGATTCCCCTGCAGTCCATTGTGAAGATCATGGTGAAGCAGCTGAGCCCCTGCAGCCCAGGGAGATCCACCTGTAGCCCATGGAGGAGCAGGCTCCTGGAAGGACACGTTGACTTATGGAGAGAAGAGCCCACACTAGAGCAGGTTTCTGAGCGGGACTTAGTGACTCCATGGGGGACCCATGCTGGCTGGATCAGCCTGTTCCTGAAGAACTGCACCCTGGGGAAGGAATCCACATTCCAGCAGCTCATGAAGAACTGAAGCCTGTGGCAAGGACTCACACTGGAGAAGTTCGTGGAGAACTATCTCCCACGGGAGGGATCCTGCACAGGAGAGGGGCAAGGCCTCCTCTCCCTGAGAGGGAAGCAGAGACAGAAATAACACGTAATGACTAATCCTCATTCCCTGTTTCCCTGTGCTGTTGGTGGGAAGGAGATAGAGAACTGGGAAAAAGTTAAGCTTGCAAGGAAGGAGAGGTGGGGGAAAGATGCTTTAAGACTAGTTTCACTTCTCATTATCCTGCACTGATTTTGATTGGCAGAAAATTCAATTAATTTCTCCAAGCTGAATCTGTTTTGCCTGTGTCTATAACTGGTGAGTGATCTCTGCTTGTCCTTATCTCAGCTCATGAGCCTTCTGCTATATTTTCTCTCTCCTGTCTAGTTGAGGATGGGAAAGATGGAGAGGCTTTGGTGGGTGCCTGGCCTCCACCACACCTAGAGACATTACCTTTGTATCACTGGCAAGGGTAACCACTGCTAATCTTCAACAGTCAAGGAAACCTGTACTGGGGCAACACCTTAAATGTTGGCTCACCTGGTCATCAAGGAAGAATCAGAACCACACCAGCAATGCTTAGGTACAGAAGTGAGCCAGGTTTTCTTTCTTTGCTTACACTGAGAAAACTGCTGCTGCCACCTTTGAGAAAAACAGACCAGTACCCTGATGTCCTGAAATGTGATGATGCTAATTCCTTATTCAGAGAACAAGTGCTATTTTCAGTTCTTCCACTGGGAAAAAAAAAAATCCCACGTGGGTATTAAAAAAAATCCAAAGCTCTGGCACCTAGCCATGACAGAGAGCCAAAGCTAATACAATTTCCTACAAACACTGGAATGTGCTCTGCAACACAGCTACGGTCCAGTGCGTATCAACTGCTGGTGGCCTTCCCCTACAGCTAACTACACACTGCCCATATTAGCTACCAGTCATTTCAACCTCAGGCAATGCACTGTTGCTCATTATCTCCACTTCTAGCTTTTAAGCACTTTATAATGAAATATTTTAAATGTAGGAATCAGGATTGATTTCTTCTGACGCATTTTTGTATGTTGAATTAAAGCATGCATAGACCTTAACCCTCTGTTAAACGAAGGCAGCTATCAAGTCATGTGAATGGAGGCTACTTGAAAGATAATGACAATTACAGTGAATTTCACTCACACCCACAGAGTTCACAGTTCAGATACGAAGCTCTAAGAGACTAAATAACTGTACTTAGCCAAAAACACAATGCATGAGATTTACAAAGCAAGAGCATCTTAGTTCAAAACATGACCCCAATCAATTACCAGGAATTATCTGGGGATCTATAAATCCCCACCCATGTTTTCATTAGAGGAATAAAAAACAAAGCAAAAAACCCCAAACCCCTAAGGAAAAAGCAGGTTTGTCAAAGGAATGATCAAAATTATCCATATTTTATCAATGTTTTAGAAACATGGGCAAACACTGCAAAAAGCAAAATACTTTTAACTTACACAAGGCTATATGGCCTGTTACTATGTTGAGCTTTTCAGGAGTGAGGATGATTACAGAGGAAGCCCACAAATTTTACTGACTATAAGTAGCTAATCAGAGAGTACCTACCCAACCAATCAATCATGTAGGTATCTATTCAGCTGCCCTTTCTACAGACAACTGAGCTGCAGCTGCATAAGGCTGTGTGAACACAGCCCAAAATTACGTGTTTAGACAGGCAAAAAGATATTTTCACAATGTAAACAGAAAGGGTCTGGGTTGGATAAATCTGTCCAGTTGCTACTGCCCATTGGAGTATGGGTGCCATCCACAGCATCATTAATTGGTAAAGGAGAACTCCTGAAGAAGTAGTACCGAAATCTGAATAAAGTTTTCAAGGTTAAAAACTCTTATCTAGAGGAAAGCCTTTTCCTTACTAGACCAGCTTGGCATTTCTGAATGCTAATGCAAGCATGAGAAACACAGGTTTGGAATAGGCATTGCTTTATTCTTGGAAGCGGAGTGCTCAAGGTGCTTATGTAGAGACATGACAAACATAATTCTTTACTTCATGCAGACTGCTCTACTCCTGGACAAGAGAAGCAACTAATACTAAATTTTAAAAAAAGGATTTTCAAAGAACCAGAGAGTATTAAACAGATTTTAGTGTGAAACATTTGTTTAGCCTTAAAACACCTGTGTCCTGCTTCAGTTTGTGATGATAAACATAACAGATTGACTTTGTTACTTCTGTCTACAACCATTTGCTTTTGGAACTAAGTAGTTTGCATTGACAGGAAGAAAATCAAATGTATATCATTCCTCCAAGTGAGCCATCTGAACTTTAACAGTGTACAAATACTCACATATCAGCTGAAAACTGCAAATTTCGTTGCACAGCAAAAAGGTGAAGAAGCCCAGATCCCTGTCTGATTTCACTAATAACTAAGCTAAGTGGAATTGCTTTCCACATTACCCTCCTTCCGCTGACCAGAAGGCAACTGTTTCAGCACACAGGAGCACACATGTGGTTGATCATTCCAACTCAAGGCCTGCAGCTCAGGATGTCACTCCATGGTCAGCTGAACAGAGCTGAGGGAGGGCTACCACCAGAGGCAGTGGCTATTCACACCCACCCCCCTCTAACTACTCACTGTCACCTGCTGCACTAGCATCCATGGTGGGCCACATCAGTGAAATCATCTGTCCTTTTAGAACATGTCTGTACTATGCAAAAGGAGCCCTAACAGGCTGGAAACACAGGCATAATACAGCACCAGATTGTGTTTAGAGAACAAACCAACGCAGGGTTAAACAAACAAAACAAAACAGGAGACCCTAAATGGCTAGTTCCACTTTTTTCCTCTTCAGGAAAATATCATGATGCCCTTCCTAACCTGAAACGTCATGAGGTGCCATGATGATGTGAGGGCAAAGCTTATGCAGCACAGTCCCATTATAATAGGAGCAGTGAACTTCACTGCTTCAGGTATTGTTTTTGCAGCAGAACCCGGGTTCCAGAAAATGCTGCCAGCCAAAGGCCATCTTCACGTGCCAGATTAGTTCCAATTGCAGTGTCTTGGTTTTTTGCAAGAAAGTGCTGACAGACAAAACCACTAAATCCCTGCCTCTCCCTGACTCAATGAGAAAAATTCCATTTGCTCAGTCACAATGTGTTTTAACTCAAGTTACTTACAAACACCTGAAAACACCTGGGGGGCAAAAGTCAGAAAAGCCATGTGCTGTTGAAGTAAACTTAGCAGAGTTGCTTGGCACACAAGTAAACATATGAGTTAAAAACAAAAGCCAAAAAAGTAAGGATGAAGCAAATACAAAATGACAGCAGCCTACCTTTTGAGGTGGTGGTCCGTGGTCATCCAGATAAGTGGAATTTCCTACAAAAATAAGAAGGATGGAAATAAACAAAAGCAATCCAATACAACTTCCAAACTTTGCAACTCATGGAACCAGTGTATCTCTATCCCACTAGTTTTGTGGTGTCAAATAATTCAAGGAAAATAAATGCCTTCTACTTTAATTTTTGATTAACAAATAATTTATTTTGACTACATTTGTAATACGAGCTTAGATGCACACTGTCATTTTACCAAAAAACGACATAGCTCAAGGCAGCTTTAATTAATCAATCAACATTCAATTATTTGTATGACAAAAAGTTTCCAGCTGCATCCTTGTACATTTTAAGGAAATGGGCATGGTTAACCTCAAAAAGTTTCTTAAACAACCAAGCATCAAAAGCCTTTATTAAATTTTGGTCTGATGGAATGGACAAGCATTCACTTCTCTCTCTTCTAACTGTATTTTTCCCAACTTCCAAGGTACCTTTTTGTTCCTAAACAGTACTGGTGGAACGGGAGTTGTATTCTGATGCAATTGCACCTGTCTTTTCAAGATGTTTGTTAAATTCAGACAAAAAGCTTCAGTTAAAAAAAAAAAAAAGGCTTGTAAACAAGTGCATCCTTTTTAGCTACAACAAAATAGGCAACAATTTCAGACTTCTTACCCTTTTCTTACAAACACACACTGATACATAAAATACACACTCCTCCACACACATAGGCTGTATTCTGTAACTCTCCTTCCTGAACCCTTCTCCAAGTATTAATCACGTGCTTTCCCAGCATCTTCCAGCAGATGATGAAAACTTGCACCAAGCCTAAAATTTCCCCTTGGGCCACACATGCCTTTCCTCCCAGTCATCCTTCTACCAAAGACAAGAAAAATTCCCCTGCTCTAACCTTACATCTGTATGAGGTATGAGAATTATTTTTACAGGTTCCTATTAGACATCCTAAAGTCACATGGAAGAAGACTTTAAAAAGCTTGTCCTGCTCACGAGCTTCTGGAGTGTTGAATAGGCTACAGAAATACAGGCTAGTGGGATAAAGCACAACTCGGAACCAAAGGGCTTTTCTCTTTACAGTCTGGCCAAACTCCTCATTTTCCAAGTGCCAAAATCCCCATTCCAGAGGTTTCTGGATACAAGAGGCAGGAAGGAGGTGCTGGTATGTGAGCGCTACAGTTACAAAACAAGAAGGTGAAGCTTTAGTGTGGAATATTCAGTGGCACCCACACCAGTGCTGGGGGTTGGTTTCAGCAGGAGGCTGCAAGTGGAAGGGCCACCATTCCCTTGCCAGACTCTTGGGAGAGGCAGATGCCACCTGGACCACACCATCCTGGGGAGAGAGAGCCCACAGACCATCACTGCTGCTGCAGCATGATGAATTTCTATGTATAACAAGGAGTTGGGACTACTTCTCAGAAGTATTTTGCTTTCTGCTCTTCCTCTCGTTTTCCAGCACACGTTACAAAGCCATGAACATATCAGTCAAAAGGCTTCCAACTCATCTAAAGGGAAGTCTCAATACTTGAAACACATTATTTTAGAGATGTATGATCTTGGAAGAGTTTGTGCAACTACAAAAGTTCGAACAGTAACTTTTTAATGGTCATCTGAAATCACAAATCATCTTCTGAAGCATACCAGAAACTCATCTCTATACATTTGACTCAAATATCCATCCTCTGAACAATCCAGTGACTTAATTTAATGCCATAGATAATATGGCTGATCCCCTACATTCAGGATAATTTCTTTATTAGCCCTCTGATACGATTCTAATTTCTGGGAAAGAAATTCAGTTCCCAGACTGCTAAAGAGTTGCAGTCTGGTTTTCTGCTAGAGTAGCTATTCTGCACACAGTGACATTTCTCCTCCCACCTAATCTGGGACAAGAGCAAGGAAAACTTCTCATTCAACATTTACCTTTCCTGCAGAACCAGGCTGTTACTAGTTCATAACAGCTGTCTCCTCTTTGCCATTAAGCAAGCAGAAAGATTGATTATGTATTGATAAAAACATTTCTTACGGTTTTCTCATTATGTCAGAAAAACTGTTTCATTTTGACACCTAACAAAAAATTATGTTTTTTGTCTTAACAAAAGAACAATTATGTTTGTTCAAACAAAGAAAAATCACGTTTTTTGTCTAACACACTAGAGAAGTCATAAACATTAGATGAAAACTTCTATTTTTTTAAAAATCAGCAAACTAAGTTTCATAGTCAGTACTAAGGTGGTTACAGGAGTAACAGTTTTTTTTTTCTTGTCTCCCCAAAACAAATGCCATTCATGCTTACCTAAATAAGAGGAATATTGATTACATATGTATTAACTATCTTTACCAATCACCTATCACAGCCAATTTCACAGTAGAGAAAGACTTGGATTACTAGCCAAGAGTTTACACAGCATCTTAAAGCCCAGCATCAAGAGTGTCAGAGTTATATTACAGAAACATTTTTGAGCTATTCCTTAAAATTAAAGAGCTTATAATTAATTTCACCTCTCCGTATCAGAAATATATGTTCTTGGTATGGAGACTGCATTCTCCTTCCTTGGAAATTTTAAAATTAGCAAATCAACATGGAAATATCTCTAACTTTGAACATACGTCCTGTAGATTTGACTTCTGTAATCAAAATGTTTTTTTCACAGCAGAGTCTAGTTACTCCTGTATCCACTTAAAAGACAAAAGTACAATTATGGACCACCTTAAAAAGGTTTTTTTCATGGCAATTGCTTGCTCAAATTCAGAATCTATGAATGGATAGAAACTAATTGGCAGGCAAACACAAGTAAAGAAAGGAACAGAAAATAAAACCTGGTCAGAATAACTCACAATGCGCAGAGGATGGAAAGCTGCAGACAGCCCCACACCCTTATACTGCCCCAAACTCCAGGTGCAGAGCTGGCAACTGTCTCATGCCACAGCTCCTTCTGCTCCTCAGGCACACGAGCCAGAGCTAACCTCAGCCTCCATGGCTTGCCACATCAATTTAACAGTCTGAATTCTTCTGGGTTCAACTTTTAATTGAGAATTTGTTTTCAGTAATAAAAGCAAAACCCTTTGCTGTGTGATTCATACCATACACTAAAACACACTAAAATAACTCCCCAAATCCAGCTGCCATGGAGTGCAGCAGCAGCCTGTGAGGTACACCAGCCAGCAGCTCCTTAACCCCATGAAGCCCAGCACGTGCCCTCACTGATCATGGCATTACAGATCTCCTCCTCTGCCCGCAAAACAGGGGCCACACAGAAGCCTTAAGGCATGCAGAAATATAATGAAAAACATGCACCTATGCAAAAGGCCTGAAGGAAAGATGATGACTTTCTAACACAATAGACCATGAAAATCTTCAGCATGACACCTAAGCTGTGTATTTGCAAAGTTGTAAATACTTAAAAGAGGGTGCTGCTTTCACACATAGGGCCACTTTTCAGACAATACACATCAGATTAGGTTAATTTAAAAACAAAATAAAAATCCAGCATTATAAAAATTGCAACCATGGAGAAGTACAAACTGAAGACAATCTATGAACTACTAGCCTCTAACAGCTGATATAGTAGGAAAGTTGCATAGTAAAAATCAGAGACTTAGGAATGGATACCAAAAACATCAAAGGCACTGTACATAACCTCAACTGTTTATTGCAATTGCAATAATGAGCCTATCTAGGATGGAGAACATTACCTTGCAGCTGTTGTATGCTATGGCATAGACAACATGTATTTGATGTCACTACGTGCTACATGAAGAGAAGAGGCTTTCTGTGGTTGAAATGATAAAATGACAGAAGAGAGAGTCATCTTTCCTCACTAAGAACCTTGTCCATTGCCCCAAAGTAACCTACGGCATTAAATTACTAGGATGACTTCTCTAAATTCCCTTAATAAAGCTTTAATAAAGACATCATTGCTCTTGCCTCCTCAAATAATAGCAAGATTATTCTTGATTTTTTTTTTCCTGAACGAGAGTATTTACTCTTCAGAAAGGAAATTTTCCTGTAAGAGCATGAAAGTCCAAGGCATTAGAAACAAGTCAGACAAAATAATCAAGTCTCAAAACAAGTGGTATTATGCATTCCACAAACACGCTCAACAGCACACTTGGGCTGGCTGAACACGTCTCCTCCACACTCTGCCAGAGATGATAAAAAAAGAGTCAGCCTTATTAGAGAAAATGGTGAATACATGGAGGCAGTCCAAGTTTTTCCATAATTTATTATCTCTGAGGTTAAGTGAATCAGCTGTATGCAGAATCTTTGGGGAAACCTTGTGGTTATGTTCCTTTTTTCTTGGAATCACTGAAGTGTGGGGGTTTTGCTTGAAGCAAGCCAAGTTTAAACAGAGAAAGATGGTCAGTCAACCAGGATTAAGGACAAACATTGCTGTATACAGTTCAGAGCCACAGATAATGAAAGTAACTGCAATTCTGGAAAGAAACTTTTCCAAAAAATGACTGGGGAGTGCAGGAATAGGAAGTAAATGGACTTAAGCGTGAACTGAAGACCCTTTGATAGCAAGCGAAGCAGCGTGACTCTACTTGATCAGACATCCCACGGAAAGAATTGCGTAAAGATAGGGAGAGAAAGCCAACTCTGAAAATATCAAGTTTGGACTATTTTTCTGGAGCAGGGTTTTCCCTTGTAGGGAATCACAAGCAGTAGTCTAACAGAGCTGGGATCCAGCTAAGGCCAAATTTAATTAGTCTTCTGAAAATCCTTCTTTTCATTTGGTCACCATCTCAAATTTCCAGGCGCCAATACAACCTCTACTGGGAAACAATCCCTTAGACCCTCTGATGTTTAAAGGAAAGGAACAGTTTAATAGTTGTCTGAGGAGTCTTCTGGTCTGGAAATCAGAGTCTGAAGAACAATTGCCCCTCCTAGCACCTCTAATCATTAAGAGCTGCACCTTCAAAATAAACTGAAGTGCCAGTAAGTTATCAGAAGAGGATAAATTCTGCTCTGCTTCCTTTTTTTTTTTCCCCCCTCTCCATTAGGCAGCAGACACCCTTAGGAATTTCAGGGATATTTACACATCTGAAATAATATGATTTTCTTAGTCATTATGTCTTGGAGCCCTTTGTGGTCCAAAGGCAGGAAGAGGGTTAGGAGCTATAACTTGAAAACTAGCAGATTAGCAGAAGGATGTTGCCCACAGCTCAAATCAAACCAAAAAGGCAAAACACTGCTATTGCTGAGGTCAGCAGAGCCACACCAGCTTTCACAGAGGAAAGTTTTTCCAGAGGTGTACAGAGAACATTAACACAGCAAAACCCCACTGACCAGTCTGCACTGCAGTACAAAGTGACTTGTTGCCATTTCTTCCATCATATATATAAAAAGCTGTGTACCCTTGTACCCTCAACTGGTTTCCTCTGTGCAAGACTAATACCCTATCAAAATTTTCATTTTTAACCACAAAAAAAAAAATATTAAGCATTATTTTTTAAAACATTCCACAATGGATTTTTTTCTTCCTTTCTTGGCTTTAAAATCATTTTGGTTATTCTTAATTTTTAAAATCATAAATGCAATAAAACCAACCACAACAAAAAAACAACCTACAGCCAAAAACCAAAACAAAACAAAACCAAATTCACATTCATTTCACTCTACATCACTGCACACAATGAAGGAAAATAGCTGAAACATGACAAAAATACTTATTTTGCTTTATTACCCAGTGACCTGAACCATAGAAACTTCATCATGACATAAGTCAGATTTGACTACCTACAAGTTTCATACTTCTAACACAACTAGAAGAGAAACTGGCACATTTAAGGAGAGTTTTTGAAAACTTACTGGCAATTCTGCATATGTATTATGTATGGAAGTACCCCTAGAATACAGGGTATTCAGTAACAGAGGTTCTAAACCAGTGTAGGATATAATATACATCAGATGGCCCTCTTCTTGCAAAGAGAAGAGACTGCAGAAGGCAAAGCTACTCCAAAATCACAGAGCCTCCCTGAATTGTGAGCATTTAAAAATGTGTTTCATTTAATTGTTTTGTCAATAAACTGCTTTATTAATACTAGGGGAAGAGAGTGGGGGAAAATTAAATTAACATTTAATCAGGACATAAAACCAGCCCCACCAGGTACTTTCCTGCATGCAAAGGAAAAGCACATACATAGCTCTACTGAGACACTGCAGAGAAAACCTAATGACAAAAAAAAGGGCCATTAAGCCAAACTATTGAAGTTTTATTTTAATTCATTTTGCTATGTAAACAAAGACTATGATCTATATTTGTGGCCTGGCAGCTCTTTACTAAATGCACTTCAAAGACCCATCTACTTTTCAGATGGTTCTTAAATTCAGCATTCTGGTATCACACAGCAAGTGGGCACAGGTTAAATATGGTGTCCTTTCTTTTTTTCTCCTCAAAGATTTTTATTTTACTTTCTGTCAGAAAGTGTGCCAAATATTTTGTAATGTCTTCTATTCTTTTCTTAATTTCCTCAGCAAGACTTCCCTTAACAAAATGCAGAGTCAGTTCTATAAATACACACAGGTGTTCCTGAGGGAAAAAATCTCTCAAGATGTGTGGTCAAGTAATACCTACAGCTACATGCTACCACCAAACCTGTTCAAAATTTAAAGGGCAAGTTGGGAAAAGCTCACAGTTCAACAGCTGAACTGCCACCCACTGAAATAACACAGGCAAACACTGCTCTTTGACTTCATTTCTTAACTGGATAGTGTGAGAATAATAATGGACACTTCATCCGATTATTATGGCTGAATACAAAAATTATTGGAGTAGCACAGAAACCAGCAAGTTAGAGAGCAGTTCAAAACATCTCATGGTAAATAAGCTTGACTCCATGACATCCAGGTAACATAGCTGGGAATCTGCCTGCAGAAGGCTGCAGTAATAACTGTACCTGAGAACTAACAGGGAATGAATGACTAGAAGAAATATGGCTGGAAGAAAATTATCTTAAAGTAGCTATTAAAACCCAACACTCTTAAACTGGAAACAGAAAAGTGTTGGAACAATCAGGGGATGAGGACTGGACAGCACTGGAGATATCCAAGAGAAGATTAGTCAAGTATCTGCCAGGAATGACCCAGGTGTTATCATGCTGCTTTAGAACCAACAGGCAAATTAAACCAGGTCCTATTTCAGCAATATTTCTTTTTAATGACTATCTCTTTCTTTTGTTTGTTTGTTTTTAATCAGGCAGACTTCCCTTGGGTGTTGTTCTAGATCCTGTTACTCAATAATCTTATTTGTTACTTGAAAGATGTGTTAAAGAGCACTGGTATCAAATTTGGTAACAATACCAAATGAAGGGACTTAAAATCTGCTGAAACTCTGAGAACAGAAACATACTGATCAGATCAAGAAATGGTCTGAAAATATAAGATACAATTCAGTAAAAACAAGTATACCAATTTCAACTGGATGAGGGCAACATCTTCATGAAAGCAGAATGGAAACAAAGTAGAAACTGCAGAAAAGAGCCATGATGGGAGGTGAAAAAGCAGATCCTTTCCTTTGCATCTCTTTGAGTACTCTGTGAAAGGTTTTCAGGAAGATCATTTCACTCCAGCTGAATGCACAGAGGATAGTTTCACTAGCCTGGTAAGAAGTTTATTTTAATTGATTGTCGTATACAGAAACTTTTTAAGACTCCAGATTAGTCCGTTTTCTCCTTTTCCTCCTAAGTGAAAGGTAACTGCAAGAATATTTGCAAGCCATTTGACTTCTTCAGAGAAAACTTTTTTCTCCTCTAGCATGTAGAATGCACAATGCAGAGGAATAAACTGTGGGCGTGATGGTGACAGGGCCACAACACTTCCCCTTTCAGTGCACACACTGCCACACAGGGAACAGCACAGCCAACACAGGAGACCTCCCTCTCTGCACTGCTGAGGTCCAGGACTGCAACTCCACAGATGAACCTTGTCTTTACACGGCTCCCCTTACCAAAGTGATGACACTGAGGCTGAGGGATGGACAAAGCAAATAATGAAGAAATTTCAATGAAGACCTTGTCAAGTGCAAGGCCTCTTAGTCTCACTTCACTCTGCCATTCAGGCTACAAACTCCAGGGAATCTGTATCTGACCAGACACCTTCTCAGATGATACCAGTCTCAAGAGTTTCCTCTTACATCAGTGCCAGACATCAGCTCTGCTCTTTCACATGATGTTTTTCCAGAGACAAGGGTTTTATTATTTAAACTTAAACCAACTTGCAAGCTTTATTCCTGTCCACTGCATTTGTGCAGATATATTTTTCCCCCTGCACAGGCAATACTGGCAAACAGTAAGTCAATGAATTTTGGAAAACACCCAGCTGGCAGGTCACCAGTTATTCAAGGAAGACTTTTATTACTATTATTAGTATTATTAAGTACTACACTGCAAATGCTATCCAGAAGGAGTTGTTTGTTGGGTGTTTGGTTTGAAGTTCCTGTCCCTGGAGGCACATTTCCGAGAAGCTGCCTAGGTCTGTGGTCTGACCCCAGCGGCACCTTCCTAGCAGAGAAAAAATGAACACGCTTCACAGAAAATTGGTCATATACATCTCTGAAGAATTATTCATATTTTTATTGTGCTGAAGCCAAATGAGTTTTCCTTGCATGTGCTTTTCACAACATCTGAGTCATATAGCTGCTATGATTTTGTCACACTTCTTTACAGAGGCAGCTGCATTTAGGATAATGGACCCCCCATACAAGGTAGACTGCCAAGATCGAGCTGTATGTCTGTTTTTCACTTTCTCCATACTTCAGGTTCTTTTAGTATCTGACTTTAAAAAGTACAAATGAAAACTTTTAAAAAGAGTCTTTTTACAAGTCTGTCTCCTTTTCCTCCTAACCAGTTCTTTGTGCCACAGGAGTACCACTGTAAAACCCTTCCCTATATTTATATGCTTCCTGAAAAGCAAGAGCACTCTATCTAAGAAGCAGCTATCCTTGTATTGCTTTCTTTTCTGAATACAGAATTTAAAAAAAAATACAAGTTGTTTAACCACTATTAGCTTCCCATCCTCCAAGGTCTTAACAGACACAAAAATTAGAAGTAGCATTTCTTGCCAAGTCTGTTAGACGCCTGTAACTGCAAAATGGAGCACATAAGTAGGTCAGATAAGGAACATAATGTACCTAAATGAGCTATTTCTTCTTTATGACACATTAGCATAAAATTTTATTAATCTCTACAAAAAAACCCTACAGCTTCAGATGGCTTTTGAGACTTCAACATGATTTAATAGAAATATTTTCCATTACTATAAATGCTTGGGCCAAACTGCTCATTTTTCACACTATCCAACTTCTATTCATTAAGACATTTTACTCCTCTCTACCCCAGTCTTAAACAGATGCATTTGAGTGACAAAGACTTCTCAGTACAGGAGTTTTATATTTTAAGAACTTCCGTATAGGAACAGTTCAAAGACAAGGGGTGAGATTTAGTAAACAGATCATTGCACTAGACTTAAGCCTGCCTTTCTATTTCAGCACCTTTTCATCTCCTGCAACTGTGAAAGTACAGGATTAATCCCATTCCTGTTATTCCAAACCCTTGCAATACATAATTTCTACTTTAGATTTCAGCCTTTACTGTGGAGAGTCGTTTGGGTACATGGAATAGGTGACTTAAAAGTCAGTATCTCTACAAGTATTTTCTTCCTCTACAATGCACTCCAAGTGCCTAGCACAAACCTTATGATTTCTAAAAATATTACTTTTTCTGCCTTTAGCTTCATTTCTCATGATCTTAAATAAGACTTCTAACCATTTTTTGTATGTGTATTATTTTTAAATTGATTAGTAAACATTTGGTAGGATGCCCTATGGATAAAAAAAAGGAATGCATTGCTTTGCTTCTCAAAATCTAATGCTGTCCTCATTACTGAAGCTGAGGACCCACAACACATGAACCAGGCTTACCTGTGTGAAAGACACTACACAGCCCTCATGAGTTTCATCAACTCAAGCATATCTAGCAGAAAATACAAACATGCACTGTTTTGAAACAGCAAAACTTGGGCTATCAATTTTTTGATAAGCATTTTGTATGCTTTCAATTTTCAAAAGTTTGACTGACAATCTTTAGAAGACAAGTTTTCAGATGTACTGATTAATTCTTGCTGCCTTAAGCTCTCCAGTGACAAAACCAGCATCCTGAAAGTGTCAGCAATGGCAGGTTCTTCATTAACATCTTTACATGGAAAAGGTAACTACACTTGTAGCAGTGCCATGCAACCACAGAAGCAGACCCAGTGTCATCACCCCCAGCCTTCAAATCAGCATTATTTCTCTTGTGCTCTCTACCTGTCCCAGAAAGACTTGCACTTCATATATCTACTCCTAACCTAACTGTTGAGGAGCTCAACTGGATGCAGGGGACTAAGAGGGTCTAAAATGTATTTTGACTTACTGGGATAACTGTTTACTTAGGACTGCTCTTGGATGCCTTGACCGCACTCATGAACTCTGAGTTGCAAACATTCACTACTGGTAACAATTACCTAGGCGTGCTCCTTCTTTTTATATCATTTTCCTGGGTTTTATTTAGCTTGGAGAACCACATCAGGATGTCACCACTAAGATGTGGTCGCTTAATAGATCTCTAAATACCACTCACCAGGCCTCCTGCAGACAATGTTTCTTACAAGAGACATCTTAAAATATATGAAAAACATCTGTGCCATGTAGACTATGAAAATATAGTAGACATTATCTAAATTCAACTTCTCAATGTACACATGGATTAAGGTATTTTTTTACTACATCAGTAAATTTACATAAACAACTAAATTTAAATATATATATAAGCAACAACCTCTGTTTTGCTTCAGGGATTGGGAAATTTCTATACAACATTAAATTAGTTGTTTCAAAAGTTATAACAAAGGTATTCACATTGTCACATCCTACAGGCCAGTATAAATTGTATGTACTATTGAACTATATTATGTATGATGGTGTAACATTTTTACATGCTTGTTAACCTTCTGTTTAAGAGTAAAAATTATTTTCTAATGTCAGAGCTTTATGATAATGCTTTTAAACTTTTGCTGAAAGGTGAGAATAGGCTTTTTGTTCTAATTATATAGCAGGCAGAATGGTGTTATTCTACATTTCACAAGGTCATTTCAGCAAGAGTATTTAATTTCTACAAACTGCCATTGTGTTTGGCTGAGACAGAGAGCAAAGAAAGTGCAGCATCCTGAAATCAACATTCAGATACATAAAAAAGGCAATCCGTTGTCCTTTATTCTGCATTGGATTCTACATTTCTCAGAAAGATGACACTATGAAAAAAGACAGGGAAATTTACCTAGAGAAATCTAATCTAGGGATTTGCTTATATTGTTTTGCGTCAACAAAAAAAAGCTTGAAGACCCTCTAGAGCTACTAGCCTCCAGGCTACTGTTCAGTGCTATCTAACTGTCAACAGCAACTGTGGTACTAGGAAAAGGTTATTATAACTATTATTTATATAGTATATATTTAAAATAGTAACCATTAAATATGTTCTTTTTTTTATCCCCAGGGTTGCAAGAAGAACACAAAAATAAAAAATCTTATACTAATGTAATACAAGAAGTATCCTCTTACAAAGTTAGAGTTGTGATTTTCTGCGCATTAGAAGCATAAATACAAACCTATACACAACTACAGATCAGTTTACACTTGCAAGTTATGTATTATTTCCTTAAGCAAAAACACTCTTACACAGCAAGAACATCCAGATCTCGCTCATTAGTTTTCTTATGGCTTTGTCTTTCTTCACACAGGATATCTGTCCCTTTACAGAGGAGATTCTCTAAGTACTTCTGTAATCGGTAACAAGTAATTCCGAAGTTAAATTATTGAGTTCCCCAGGCAACAACAGACTGCAAAACTGACTTCTCCTAAGTAAGCCCCATCTAGGATGCAGTCTTCACTCAGGAAATATGTTCACACAAGCACTGCAGAAACAAAATCAAATCTCATGCCATGTATTCAAGTGTTCACAGCTCACAGGTTTTGTTTGGAGTGTTTTTTTGGTTTTTTTAGATGGGTTCTTTGTTGGTCTGGGGTTCTTTAATGCTTGTGTTTTAAAACCAGGTACTTAAAAATTAGGGAACCTAGCATCTCCAGACATAGAAACAATGGTCTGCAGTGTAAAAACCATCAGGACACACAAACAACTATGGGGATGGTGCCTGCAGTACTGGCATTAGTTATTCAAGGAAAATTTAACACTTCTGTAAGTTATCCTGATCTCTGATTGAAAGATGGAGGAACTTTCTGGAGAACATGGAACTCTACCTTTTGAATAGACTCCTGTGGGGAGAGATATTCTTTTCCAAAAATCCACTCAAATCAGTATAATGCCAACTCCAAATTCGTTTTAATCTGATCACCACCTACACCCTTGAAAAGGGCACATTCAGTGGACTGCTCTGCCATGGCAATTTGCTATCCTGATTTGAACATGAAACAACCTTTCAGCAAAGTTGCAGCAGTTTGCTCTGGGTTTCTGTGACTTTTGGCCTGACAACGCTCTAGGCTTTGGGACACGTGTCAGGACTTTTGTGGTATTACTTTCCTCTTTAGACCTCAAAAATTCATCTCAGACTTCCTACCACAAGTCATTTTGTTCCAAGTCTTGACATCCTTATGGATCCTCTATCGGCAGCTCTTATGCTATGGTCAGCCAGTGTCAGCTGCTCAACTCCCCTAACTCCAAACAAAATACAGCTGTGAAAATACCTCCTCTCTGCTGCTGCTGCAGCTTCACACAAGCTGTTTAAGAGGTCTCCACTGTTTTCTTCTCATTTCCCACAGCAGTTTCCACTGTATTACATTACTTAACAATCAAGAGTCCTCTAGAATTTATTCTTGTCAAACTCTAAGAAACAATGTATTTCCCCTAGCTGTCTTTTCAAAAAGATTACATTATTTTTTAATGAAATTGGAACAAACAGGTAAGAAAAAAGAAAGCCCAGCCCTAGACATATTCCTGACATGGAATATATACAAGCCTAAATTACTGAAAATTAGAAAGCTGAAAATGGGACCTCAAAAAGGTAAAATCTGAGGTAGAAGACTCGACAAAATGCCACGGCACTGGGATTACTAATACTTGTACTTCAGAAGACACCAGTGTATTCACTCAGGCTGAGATGTGAGTTCACAGCCAAGGCACAAGCAATAAAACACTTCAAATGACTTGACTGGGCCCGGAGTTCCTACTCCCATGCCAGGCAGCTTTCTGCCCTTCTTTGCAGTCCTCCCTTAAATATGACAAAACAGTGTCATCACCTCAAACATCTGCAATAGCAATTTTGTCTTCAGAGTCATCCTTAAATAAAAATAATTGTTGATGTATTTTGTAAGAGTAATAAAAGTGAACCATTATGAAGTGATGGGTTACTTTAATACAACAGTTCCTGGAAAGCCTACTGATAGGGACTGATATTTTAAAATAAAGTCTACACCACCAACACTTGCAGGACTGATCCTTAAGATTACCACCTCTTTGGAAAGAGGATACAGCCTTCTGATACTCATAGGGCCCAGCACTCACCAAGTTCACTATTAGCACACCAACTTCACTAAAACACACCAAGTTTCCAACATCCTTCAAAGTTTACTATTCATTTATTTAAGCCCAGGACTTTATAAACTCTTACCCTTTTGACTCTTTTTTTGGCATGTAAACAAGCAATGCATTCAGCTCCAAAGAAACCCTGTAACATACTTCCATTTTAGATCATGGAAACTTAAAGAAAGAGGCATAAATAGAGTGCCATCAGCTGGAACACGCATCGAGTGAGCACCAACAGGATTTTGCACAGGCAGCCATACAAGGCATATATAAAACTATAGAATTTTACAGCAAGACAGAGAATCCTACACATCACCCCAAGTAGAAACCAGGGTGGTTGTGTCACTTTTGTTTTCTTTTAACAACAAATGGCCTGGTACATGAATCACAGCATGAAACCAGTGCACACATACCATCACCCTATCCCCCTCAATAAAACCCAAAAGTTTAGAGCTTGACAGAGGAACTAGGAAGACCAATTTTGTGCTCATATACCCTTTCCGGGTTTGGTTTGTTCATTGTTTCTCTCCTATCTCACCTGCTATTTTAGAAGTGTGTTTTCATTGTAATGGAATCATATTCTACATACAATCCTGACTGGAAGAAAAGCTACTCTGCACTTGATTCATCATGTCATATTAAGCTACTACATTTCTGCTTGGCCTGGGAAGGATGCCAGCAGGCTAAGCATACTCCTGCCACCTTCAGCTAAGGAAAAAATTTCACGGCCCTATGCTTCTTTCTGCACTCAACAAACTAGAGCTTTGATGATGTTCTCCCGTTTTATAATGCGGCTGAATGACAGGATCAATTTTCACCATGTATTCTCATGGAACTGACTGAATGCTTAGTCAAATTTTAAGTACCATGCCTGAAAGCTACTAGCTAACAGAGGTCATCCCTTATGAATTTGCCAAGAGAAGAAAAAACAAACAAGCAGAAACATGGATATCAGCACCTTGTCACTGACATTGCATCCCTCTGGGCTACTGCAGGTACACAGACCCCAGAAAAAGCCCAGACCCTATGCAAAATGCCAGCCTTGTTCAAGGGATCAAGCCATGTCTTTAACCTCTTCCACCATCTTCATCTCTGAATCTGGGAGAGCTACCAGCAACAGCAGGACAACTTCCTTTAAGTTAAACATCTAGAGACTGAGACAGTGTTCACAACTGCCAATGTCCACAGCTCCCAGGAGTCACAACTCTTGGTTTAGACTGCAGACTCATAGAATCATTTCGGTTGGAAAAGACCTCTCAGATCATTAAGTCTAGCCATTAACTCAATACTGCCAAGAACACCACTAAACCATGTGCCTTGATACAGCATCTACACATCTTCTAAATACTGCCAGGGATGGTGACTCAACCACTCCCCTGGGCAGCCTGTTCCTATGCTACCATTTCAGTGGAGAAAATTTTTCTAGTATCCAATCTAANGAGACTGAGACAGTGTTCACAACTGCCAATGTCCACAGCTCCCAGGAGTCACAACTCTTGGTTTAGACTGCAGACTCATAGAATCATTTCGGTTGGAAAAGACCTCTCAGACCATTAAGTCTAGCCATTAACTCAGTACTGCCAAGAACACCACTAAACCATGTGCCTTGATACAGCTTCTACACATCTTCTAAATACTGCCAGGGATGGTGACTCAACCACTCCCCTGGGCAGCCTGTTCCTATGCTACCATTTCAGTGGAGAAAATTTTTCTAGTATCCAATCTAAATCCCCCCTGCCACAATTCAAGGCAACTTCATCTTGTCCTATTGCTTGTAACTTAGAAGAGATGTACCCTCAGCTTACTACAACCTTCTTTCAGGTGAAAGAGTGATAGGGTCACCAAGCTAAACAATGTCAGTTTCCTTAGATGTCCCTCATACAACTTCTTCTCTAGACTTGTCACCATATTTGTTCATCTTCTCTGGATGTATAATTTGGACACACTTAAATGTAAACACATTCGAAGTTACTGTGGGAGCCAGCACAAAAAAAAAGGGCAGTGCACATCAGTGCCAAGAAATGTGGAGTGAAACATTACAGCATCAGGTGGATCCATTTTCTAGCACAAATGAACTAGAAAACAAATATTAAGATGAACAGCAGCTAAAAAGCTTCTGGATTTCCATAGTGGTTTCTCCAAGTTGTAGACTCAGCAGAGCCGAGCATATTCATTGGCCAACACTGGTACCATTACTGGGGCCAAGGCAGATAATGCACCAGAAACAAATAGGTTCATCACATTAGATGATGGTGCTCTAGCCACAAATCACAAAAAAAACCCCAAAAAACAACACCCACAACCCAGAAAGAGAAAACTAATGAAAACCACCATGTACCTAGGTATTTATTCCTGATGCTAATTTCTCAGCTGTTCTGCAAAACAGATACTGAAATCATTAGAACCCAAATGAACTATGATGAATTATTCTGAATAGAATAATTTCTGCTGGAAGACAGTGCTGAAATCACAGGAAACTTCCAGCTGCTTAAGCTTTGGTTACACAGAATAGTTTCTGCTCTGAAGAAAAGCGGGATTTCCTGCACAAACCTAAGGTGTTACAAAGTAGACTTTTCTGACGCTACTTTTAAAGCCATAATTCTGACAATATTAACACAAAAATACCCGGCAATCAAGGCACCCTTTCCAAAGCATGCATGCATCTGTAAGTGTGTAGCACAAATAAAAGACAACTCTGAAGTTTCAAGAACTTTTACGTGTTTGTGTTACTTTATATTACACTGCTAGTCAGCAGTGACTTCACCCAGACAGAATAGGACAGCGATGTATGCTAGTAGTAGTTAGGGAAGGCTGGGAAATGTGATTTCATAGTACAACTAAAATCTAGGAACAATTTAGTCACTCCAAGATCACAAAGGGGAGAGCAGTTTTACTCCTCCCAGCTGCTGAGCAATATCCTGGATGAACTATGGTTTCTGTTAAAACCATCACAGAGAAACAGGCATTTTACAATCTCAAACATTGTTTTCAGTACAGAAGTGGAGGCACTTCACACTTTTCAGGAAACTCATAAAGACAGTACAAAACTACCAGAAACCCAGTTATGATGCCTTCAGTGATTAGAAGTCTTTTTGTTGTTACAAATGGAAGAGTGTCTTCACATCTAACATAACACTGTTTTCACATGGTTAAAATTACAGTCTTTTTTACTTCCTTGCAAATCTGGCACACAGTCTGGTTTTTTTACTTGACTTCCAGATTAGTATGCCATTAAGGACCCAGAACATTATGCAATTTTGGCATTTTAATTATCTTTCTGCAGATATGGCAGTTCCACATTTTTTTTCCACAACTGACCTGTTATTAACTGTCAATGTATTATTTCTACATTATGCTGAAATGTTTCTCTGCCCTTTCTCGTATCCTTACAGAACCTTTACTTCAGAATCCTCTACAAATATAACCAAAATGTTACATCTCCCCGTTCTACGCACTAAAACAGATTTTGCTCAAAACCACAGTACTAATCTTTAATATGTACATCTGTCATAAAAGCTGTAGCATCATAGTATATGAAAAATATTATACCCATTACTACCATACTCCATAAAGAGTATCTCCTAATGGAGACTGCGGGTTCAACACAGTAATGAAAACTTAGTGCTATAAAACACCACAAGGTTTCTGATTATAATGGCAATACTGCATTCTAGCACACCATGAAAGAAATGCAACCACACCCAACACCAGACTCTATTTCCAACTATCACCGCCCTCAGCATCCCAAGCGACCATCGCAACCACATATCACCCCTCTGCCTTCTCCAAACCTGCCCCGAGCTGTACTTGGGTGCACACATGGCACCTGCATCACTGAGCTGCCAGTGCCACCCTGCAGCCCTGGTGACACCCCAGCAGCAGCCTCTGGCCGCCTCGCCCAGTCACAGTGACCAGCCCAGAGAGGCCCCTCAGCGGTGCCATGTGCCATTCTCGAGCAGCACCAAAGTGCCACATCTCGCACTGCATGAGCACCTTTCCCCACGACCTCTGAGGGCCAAACAGTCGCATCAAGTCCGTGGTTGCCAGCACGCAGCGTTCATCCTCTGGAGACCACACCTTGTGTGTAAAGCACGTGAACTGTAATGCTTTTATGGCTGATAGTAAACTGTGGGACACTACAAGCAATAATGTTTTTAAACTTAATTAATGACCATATCAGTAAATGAACTTTGGATAGTCCAAAACTACAATGTGCCATATATGAAATCAGTCACCGAGACACAGCTCCTGACTGTATTTTCATTTCTAGCAGCCCTGAATTGAAACAATGCATTTTGAAAGTAGGAATCCTGATAAACTGCTTACTTAAGAGACTTGTGTTTGTCTTGAAGTGTGAAGGCGACACAGAGATTGCAAGCTGCTTTGAGATTTTCTTTTTCCTCCCTCTTTGCTTTCACACAAACTGAAACCTGTTTGCTCTCTCTTCCTACTGCTGCTCTTACAAAAACTCAAATTCACACTTTTATTTAAACTCCTGCTTTCACTTTAGCAGAAATCCTTACTTTACAAAATACTCTAAAAAAATAGTAAGTCTTGACTGAGAAGCGCATCCTGTGCCATATAGTGGGAGAGCTGTGCTACTGCTGTGCTTCTTCCCAAAGACGTCTTGATTCAGTCATTCATCTGATCAGCAACAACAGGGAAAAACAGTACACTGAGAGAGAACACTCAAAGCCAAAGTTGAATAACCCAAATTTGAATAACCCACTACAGCTCAATGGCATTTGAGATTCTTCCAAATAAAACAGAAGGCCTGCTAAACTTCATCTTGCAGTATACTCTCCATCCTCCAGTTACATTTCCAGCAAACACTGTGACCATTTTGTACCTCCTTCAACTGCTAGGAACACTGTTTTAGTGAAATAACAATAAAGAAAAGCCCTAAACCACAACTCCAGCCATGCAATATCCAAGACTGACAGACTTCTGATGCAATACAAACCAAACCTAAACTTCCAAACAGCCTCTAGTTGCCTATCACAGCAAGTAGGCATCAATTCATCCTTACAGTCCCACAAACATTTCACCTGCCTCCCTATTTCACACAAGAAGTAGAGTCACCAGCTGAGCTTCATGCTGTCCTCCAAAGTGCCTGCAAGAGCCAAACCCCATGGAGCCCTGGGTGGCAGTCCCACAGCATTGTTTTGCAAGCCTGGCCACAAGGGACCCTTGTGCAAGGCCACCATGGAAAACAACGTTTCCCATGCTCACAGACACCCTGCAGGAATCTGTTTCACACAGGGCCACTGTGGTCCTATAGTAACTCTCAGACCTGTTGCCACCCTGTGTTTCCAGCAGCCACATGAGCAGCCACAATAGCAATTATTCTGAGGAAGATCCCTCAGGACAAGCCAAGGTACAGATGCCTTAGGAAGTATGCAATCCATGCACACAGTGGATGCTGGGGTTATGCAACAGTCAGTAAAACAATCTTCTGATGACACGAGGCAGACAAACATCCTGCCTGAACTACAGCTTGGTGTCATTTGTGCACCTAAAGCTTTCAGAAAACTAACAGACATATCTTCCTTTCAAGATCCAGGAGACAGGGAACACTCAGGTTGCAATCACCTACAAAAATGCTGACAAAACCAAGCTGACCACCAGCATACCCACTGCAGAGGCAAGAATGAATGTCAGCCTCCAGTGGGGTGCTGGGGCTGCCACTGGGAGCCTTTCCTCTCTCATCCTCCTGCTTTCTGCCTCTTTTGGGACTGGTCTCACACTGGTCCCTGAGAAACTGAGGGCAGCCTGGCTCCCTGCATCACTGATGCACCAGAGTCCTGCACTTGTTCTCCAGCTTCTCTACTGATTTTACTTCCTTGGTCCTTGGCAGTAGTCCTGATGGCATATCAGACTGCCAGGGTGATCACAGGAGATCTCCTGCTCACAGTGATCTTCCCAGCTTGACAACCAAACAACTAATTGTGAAGAGTGACTACTTTGCATGAAAACAGTGAAGGAAAGATCATCAATATTTCAACTATGGTGCATCTGCAGCTTCACATGGCACTGTTACAAATAAACACTCACTTTTACTCACCTCCAGCTGAACCATTATTTTCAAAATGCCAAATACCATTTTTGGAATCAAAATGTTTGGAATGTTAAAAATAAGGTCAAAGTGAATTTTTATACAAGACATTATTTTCTCCAATCTAAAGACACGTCTGAACGTCTTCCTTCTGAAATCTCAAATTTATCAGGACTTGTAAAAACAAAACACTAATTTTGAAACTGACTCTGAAGGGTAGACATGGAAATTAGAGCCAGAAACAAAACCTGGTTTTTGACTAAGCAGAAAAAAAGAAAAGCAAGACAATACAAACAAAATCTTGATACTGTGCTACCCAGACAGTTTTCAGGACACATAAGAAACACAATTATACAAGAAGAAACAAATTAATTAAAACTTAAAAACTCACCTTTTCACTGAACTGAAAATTATCCTTTTTTGTGCTTAATTGAATGTTCTCCAAACAAGATATCTGAATTCAATTAACAGAAGTTTTGGGTTGGATTTTTTTTTATTTTAGTGGCTTTGTTTTGTTATTTTAAGTACTGAAAATTTAACTATGTGAACTCATCATTGTTGAATGTCAGTATCACGGGATGCTAAAAGCATAATCCAAGTTTTGAGTAAGTCCTTATGAAAAGTTGTGTGCAAAATAGAAGTGGAATGTAATCACATGGATACAGTGCAGTGAGATGTAATAATCACGCTGTTACTATTTAATATACTCTGAATTTAGGTAGTTGTTTATCCTCCAAGTCTTGAGCATACAGATGATGTGCTAATTTGTTTCCAATTTAATTACTTTACTTAAGAAGATAGATTAAGGTTTGTTTTGTCCTTGGTAATATAAAGGTAATATACTCAAGTAAATCTATAAGCTTGAAAAATGCACGTAATTAAGAGCTCTTTTTTGCCTAATATTTCCAGATATTGTTTTGCACCTGACATGGGGATATTGATACACAGAAAGTTCTGGTGCAACAGCACAGAAATAGCCTAATGTTTCTCTCTGATGTCACTCGTGACAATTTGGGTTTCTCTGTAAGCCCAGCTCTTGTGTCAACTTTCGAATTTTCATTTGAAGTATGTCTCAGATGCAACTTAGAAGGCTGGAGCTGACCTACAGGAGGCTTCTTTTAAGAGGTGTGGATTTTAGCTGTCAGTGCAGTCAAGTCACTCAATACAGAAGAAACTTCCATGATCAGCTAGTCCAACTGCAACAAAACATCAATTTCAGACATTTTCTACAATGATTATTTTATTAACAGATCATAAGACTTTTTAGGGGTGCTACCCAGGATGACACTTGCTATGTAACATTCTCCATCATGACATCCTTCCTCTTCCAGAGGCTGTACTCACGAGATGTCTCAGATGCACAGAAGCATAGGAGTCTATTTTTTCTTAGAAAAAAAAAATTACCATTCTCCTTTCTAATGTCTGACAAAAATATACCAGATTTTTTTTTTTTACACCAGAGGCACATGCTTTCCCAGAAGCATTTGTTCACAAACAAGAGCTGAGACAGAGGTACAGAGCTCATCAAGAAGTGACTGAAAGCAAGAAGCCTTCCAGCACTGTCTACGTAAGTACTTTCCTTTGCACAGCCTGAGTCCATAAGCTCATTTCATTGTCTCTACACTGTCCAATAGAAGTAACTAAATCCAGCCTCACTTGTGGTATCCCAGTACCTAAATGCAGGCATTTATGCTTTTCTTTCCTCCAGCTTTTTCTTGCAAATTGTCTTGGGCTAATGAAGTGGTCATCCTACTGGATTTCCAGCTTTATGGAAATAAAAGGCTTTGTTACAGAGTGAGAATTTGCATTTTTTGATCTGAGACTGCTCTGTAAATACCCCACGAAGTGCACAAGAAAATACTCAGACACAACAGTATCAGTCATGGTGAACCCAACCCTAATTTTAAGGGATTATTTTTTCTCCAAAGGTGCAAATATCAATTACAAAAAACAAAAAACAAAAAACCAACCAAAAAAAAAAACAAACAAAAAAAAAAAAACAAACAAAAAAAAAAAAACAAACAAAAAAAAAAAAACAAACAAAAAAAAAAAAACAAACAAAAAAAAAAAAACAAACAAAAAAAAAAAAACAAACAAAAAAAAAAAAACAAACAAAAAAAAAAAAACAAACAAAAAAAAAAAAACAAACAAAAAAAAAAAAACAAACAAAAAAAAAAAAACAAACAAAAAAAAAAAAACAAAACCAAAAACAAAAACAAAATAAACCCAAAAACCAGTTTCAAGATCTGAGAAACTAGTTCATGCTCATTGTAACCAGAGCACACACATACTCAAATGAGATGATGAAGCACTACAGAACATCATCAGCTTCCGTATAAAGCTGTGAAGAAACACCGCACCATTTCTTTTGGGGTGTTTTTGTGAGAAACAACTATCATCTCTAAGTTTGGGAAACAATTTCTCAGCCTTGTTACACACAGTTTCAAATTGTACAACATTCCTTTCCAAATTGTTACCTCTCACATCTGACTTAACAGTACTTTCACACAAACAAGTATGCTTGTTTTTCTAAAACCACTCTATATATAGAATATTGGCTTGCTTGGTGACCCCAAGCTGAAGCAATGCAGCCTGCTTCCAGGCAGATTACCAGCTAACACTGGTACTGCTAGGCATGCACGTTACTCCTGAAGCATGAAACCCTAGAATTAACTGCAATACTGAGGAAGAGAAGCTGGCATTGTTCAGTTGTGAAAGAAGGCTACTTTCCTATTTCTCCCAGTATCTTAGAAATACAGAAGAAAAGAGTCATCACTCAGTGATTTTAGTCCTGTTGTTCAAAACACTAAAAACAGAAGTATAAAAGACTCAGCTACCATTAGGAGGAAAAAGATTGACTGCCATCCATCTGAAAAGAGCTCAAGTATTTTGAGGTCAATTCAGAAACAGGGCACTAACTCTGACATTGGTATCTGGCACTGGTTTAGATTTGGATGGAAATATGTAGTGCTTTGGGGAGGTATATGATATTAAACTGGACATCTGCTCTTAAACCACAGGAATTCACATGCCTTGTTTTTGGATTTTCAACTCCCCTTTTTCAGGAGCTCAAATTCCCAATTCAACGCAATGCTAACTCTCTAGCTGTTTTCTATGAGAAGCTCAAGACAGAGATCCAAGAAAAGCAGAAGCAAAGCTTGGCCCTGGCATGTACAGGAATTTCCCAGGAGCAGCTGTAATTGTTTCGTTGTTGGCTTTGCCACTTCTGGGACAGTCCCACTCCACTGCTGCTGTCAGCTCCAAGACCTGGCTGGCTGGTGTGACCAAAGGCAACCCTCCCTTGCTGCTCGTGCTCTGCAGCTCCTCTGCCAGCCTCCCTGGCTCTTGCTGCCTCCTCCCCAGCCCTCTTCCTCTCTCTGCCCTTATGTGCAAAGCCCAATTCAGCTCCATCAGCTTCAGGCTCAGTGAATCACCATCCCCTTGCCCACATTTCTCCCCAGACATGTTGCGCCTGCAATATTTCTTCCTCCCTTGCAGTCAGAACGGATGAATCTTGCCAAAAAAAAAAACAAAACCAAAAAACCAAAGAGATAGGAAACCATTCTCATTACAAAACTTGCTCAGTGAATATTTGCACAGCTTTTTCAGAGCTCTCTTGAGGAACTCTTCCATGATATCTCTGTAGATCTTATGGCAACAATGTCTGCCAGAGCCCAGGAGCTCTGCTCTGACTCCCACACAAGCTGCTGCTTTAAGGCTGTTCTATGAAAGCTATCATCCACAATTGTTCATAATACCAAAACCCACAGCACCCTTATTTTTGTAAAGGGATCAGTATCCAGCTCAAGCACACCAAGTATAAATAACTCTTGGGCTAAATACATAGAATGAACAAACAAAGCCAAAAATACTGCATGAAGTTGAGATTCTTTCCTGAAATCAGACTTCTTTCCCATCCCAAAGGCCAGGAAAACTTATATGCCAGTATCACAGTTATGTACAATATGTTAGGAAATTTTACCTCCAAATTATTTCCCTTGTCTCCCACTTGCAGAGTCTTTCAAAACATTTACAGAGTACTCCTTCTTTCAGAAGGAGAGCTGCCATTTTGGAAGGCAAAAGCAAAGCCATTGATCCTTCTCAAACACCTTAAGACTATTTTGACAAAGATCATTAAAGTCAGATTTCTTTCAAAACTAAAGTGCCACAATGAGCTTGCATTAAAATGACTGATATTTGGAGTGTTGAGTATTATAACTAGCATTTGCCAGAACATTTGCATTTTATTTTTTAGAAAATATGTATCTTTGAGTCCTTGCCACAAGAAATGTTTTTGTCCTGCATTTTTGATAACCTCCCAGAACATTTTCCCCTCCCTTAATTAAGAAATGTGGGGTTTTTTTCCATAGCTTCTACACAAACAGGATATGAAAGCCAAAATGTTTCTTGTAACTTTTTACAAAGAACATGCTACTCATAATGACCTTGTTACAGACAGATTCTCCACAACAGATTTTTCTTGTCACATATCTTATGATTGTCCCCAGTTCTCCACATAATCTCATTATCATTGCTATTTCCAATTCAAATTTATCTGACTGCAGCTTCCAGACATTGCTTCCTGTTATTACTTTCTCACATACTGCAATTTTCTCCCTGAAACTTGAACATTGTGAGCCAGTTATGTCCCAGTCTTCTTTATGCAAAATCAATACCAAGTGTCACACTACAAGGTATTTTTCTGGCCTTCAAAAACTTTTTATATTTCCCCCCGCCCACTCTTTTGAATTTGTTTTACCCTCCTAAAAATGCAACTTTCAAAACTACACTATGCACAGAGGCAAGTGTTATTTCACTGTTGAGAGGTGTATCTCACATGTATTAGGAGAAAAGCATTTTTCTGTTATCATAGGATCAGTCTGAGAGGTATGGTGATGTACAGGTAAAAGACAGATACATATAACACAAGCTTAAACTTGAATATTGACCTACCCACTTGTGTAATTTTTATGCATTGAAGTATTTGCAAGTATTCTAAATCTGAATGGAACAAACATACTAGTGAATTAGTGACTGCTGCTTAGGCTAAAACTTTTTAATCAGGTATTTAAATATATAAAATACCAATCTATGTCTGCAAGACTGAGATGATTCCTCAGATTTAAACAACCAAGTCAATTGTACTCCTTAAATGGCTAAACTTGATACTAGCAACAGTATCCAAGTAGTAGCCAAGAAAAGTTTGACAGGACCATGATGCTTATTAGAGCCTACAAGTACTACTTACCCAGCTAACTTTCAGGATTAGTCTAAGTACTCTGCCTTTGACTTATGTACTGGGACTAATTTCCATTTGGTGACAGACAAAACACTTAAAATCAAATATTTTAGTGAAATACATAGTGAATATTTAGGGAAACATGTCTCTCTGCAGCAAGTTAATAACAGTTATAACTTAAAACTGCTATTTTGTCAATAGCCATATTGACATGTCAGGCACTGTCAAAGTATTTTTGCAGTAAAAGAGCACATCTACATTCAAAGAAAATAAGCCTATATTAACAGAAGTCAAAACATGACTTTTAATGAAATCTTATCATTGGTTACCATACAGGCATAATCTTTTGTATGAAAAAAGCCTGTTCTACAGAAGAACTGCATATTTCTTCCTCAAACGCAGACACATATTTCCACAGAACTTATCTTCATGATTTATGGAAAGTCTTCCTTTCTTATAGAGGAAATATTTGACTGGATATAGCCAAAAAGGATACATTGTCTTAAACACCACATAACTTTATTTGTTGTATTTAATTATTTAACCATTCTGCAGATTTATTTCCTCCCTCTTCCTTCCTTTCCACATTTACCATTCAGCCACCATCCTCATTAAAAAGAAACTAAAAAGTCCTTGACTTATTCTAAGCACTACTTAGCACAACTAAAACATCATTGTGTTTGCAACACTATTCTCATACTAAATCACAAAACCACAGTACAATACCAACTACTAGGAAAAATTAACTCTATCCCAGCCCAAACCAGGACACACAAATAGTAGCAGCCACAAGACTACTACGACTACCAGGACACACAAATAGTAGCAACCATGAGTGCTCAGGGTACGTCTGTCAATGTGAGCAAAATCACTTGTGTAAACAAAGACTGCATGCAGGATGTGGGAAGGGAAAGAAGGCATCACACTTCCTGAGAGGACCTGCCACAATGGCAAGTGTCACATTCTCTGCAGCTTGGTCTCCTAGCACCTCATCTTCCATCTGTGTGAGCTCTCTCCAGCAACAGCCAATTCAATCACCTCTTCCCCCACCTCTGGAATACAAGAGTGTGACAGCATTTTTATTGAAATAAGTATTTCCTAAAGAAAGGATTCAAAATTTTATTACTGCTAGGAAACATGAACTGAAGCAGTATCTTTCATCATTATACAGTCTGTATGTTGTAGGCAAACTATCTGAATCTGCAGTAAGACCTTTAGGCACATGAAACCCCACAGCCTATGACTCCTGCAAGCAGCACCGTTTATTGCCTTTTTGTTGCTATTGTAACTCTATTACCTAATCCCCTGACTATGAAAAACCCATCATGTGTGTCTCATATTTTTGTCCATCTTCAGGCCCCTTTGACCTACTTCATAAGCAACTGCAACCAGCACACTAACAGCAGAAGAGCTTTCTGCAGGCTTCACACAGTAGTCATCTTCCAGAGAACCAGCAGTAAAGGCAACTGCAATCAGAAGTCCCCCCATTTTCTGCCACATAAAACAAGAAAAACTAAGAACAAAGAAATAGTAAACTGCAAAGAGTACCAATCTTGTTTCAAGAGTGGAGGCCTTCAACTGTTTGACAGAAGCATCACCTCTGATCCAGATTCGCTGCTGTTTAAATCTTTCTTACAGCGTGCAAGTAAGCAAGGGAAGCACATAAGTATGCAAAAGCTGAAGTTGCATATGCTCAGACACTTTAAGGACTGTTACAACAAGGACTAAATCTCTACCGTACTCTCTATCTACTCTGCATCAAATAAGACACTGCCAGCTGGTCTAATTCCCTGTTCAGTATGAAAGCAAGAGCACCTGATGGGACAAACCTGCAGCTCAGTTTCAGCAGCACTGAGCAGACTGCTTACATCTTTCAAAACAATTAATGCACTTCCCACCATCCAGACAACGTTTTTGTCATTTAACAGATAAAAGCAACTGCTGTAAGAAAGCAAACCAAATACACTTAAGGCATTTTAGAAAATTTTCTAAAAGCAGATGTTATTTTCCAAGCAGCCAATTGCCATGTTATCATTGCTTAATTCAACAGGCGGAACAAGGGCTGATACAGCCATTCCAGGGCTACATCCTAATTAGGGTGATTTAGGCCAACCCTGCACAAAACATACTTGCAAGTTTCTTTACCAGGGCTTTCTTGCCCAAGAATGAAACTCATCCTAGTTCTCCCTCTACCTCTAAATTCAGAGACAAACACCTCCTATTTTCAGCACAAAACAAACAAAAAAAAAAGTAAAAAAAGAAAAAAAAAATAGAAAGCAATAAATACTCAGGTACTTTGGCAGCCTTGCAAAACTCCAAGAGGGAAAACAGACCACCCACATGTTAAAGTTCTATACAAAGTTTCTCTTCCAGATGTGCAGTCCTTCTTTTCCATAACATATCAGATCTCATGGGTTTTATGAGGTATTGATCCCCATCATGCACAGTTCATTTGATTCAGCAGACATACAAAAATAGGAGGAGACAGAGGTGAATGGTTAGAAGTATGTCACATTTTTAATGATGAAAAGATACTTTGATATCTCACATAAATGACTCCATATGTTTCTCTCAAAGTCTTCTGAAGGCAACCAATAATATCCAGTCGGATACATCATATTTTGTACATGGAAAGGGAAAGATGAGCAGTTTACACCTAACACACAAATATTCTACTTGTGGTGTTTATTCATAAATGAAATCAACAAATTCAGAGATCTTACAGCAACTATTAAAATGGTTTCATACCACCAAGAAGATTTTGCAGCACAGTAAGGCAAAAAGCATTTCAATCCTTTCTCTAAATCCAAACAACATACAAAGAAACCACCATGCCACGTAAGTATTGCTAACATTTAGTTCAGGTATCCTACTCTTTATCACAATCTTCTCAGATTGTGGATTACAAAACTAATCTTCCTTTAATGAGGTTCATCAAAAATATCACTTCAATATTTAAAAATATAAATAAGAAAAAATGAAATACTTGTAGTTCAGTGATGTACTAGATTTAATTTTAAACATAGTGATTCATGATTCTGTTTAAGAAATAAATAATGAACGGTTTGACAAATCTTTCAAGATCCAGTCAGAGCAATCACCCATGCACGTCATCCTTTGAACTTGAATTTGGTCTGCTGTGAGCTCTGCCAGTGGAAGGAATGCACTGGACACAAAAGCTGCCACACAGCATCTTCAGGTATAAGGCAGAAGACACATGAAACAGAGTGGAAAAGCAATGGCAGCACTTACCTAGTTTAAATTAGTCATCTTAAGAGTGTACCCTGCTGTCAGCCATCTCAGACTTACAGGATTTCAATTCATGTGTTCATGTATTACAAATACATTTGCAGTTATAAATATGAAATAGCAATTTCAAAGGGAAGAACTTGTCTGATCTTAGTCTGACGATCAAAGGAATAAAACTTGTTCATGTTTCACATATTTACTGTAAATCAATACCAAACCAAAACACAACAGAATTTGGACCTCTGCTCTAAACAATCATTTCTACCCAAGAAAGAGAAAAGTTTGTAGTTGTGTAAGAACCAAAAGTTGCATCACCTTAGTTTGGATATGTTGCAATCTATAATCAAAATAGCATAATTTTGGTAACTACTTTGAAACATAGGTTAGGACAGCCATAATGATGCTCCCTGGAGACACAAAGCTGGAAGGAACTGTCATCAGAGGTGGATTACAACTTGATCTAAGGAGAACTGTGGTAATGCTGAGGATTAGAACAACAGAAATGAGATGCAACTAACTGCAAAACTTCACAATGGGAAACCCTTCCTAACAGGTCATGAGCTTTCCACCTCGGAACCTGGATCAACATGTCCATATCTAGATGATAATGAATGTTAAAAAAAGCAAACAGGAACATAGTGCACCTCAGGAAAGTTATGTCCAGTGGAAAAAGGAAGAAGTAATACCACTTAAACTTTGCATGAGGTTATACACAAGGTACTGTGTAACATTATCGTCCATTTTTTCCAGAAAGTAGTTCACCCTGTAACAGGTGCAAGAGGTGTTACTAGCATCATCAGAGGAAAGGAGGAAGTCCTGCCAGAAACCAGAAGTGTTGTTTTGGTTTTTTTTTTTTAATGAGAAAGGGCTACATTAGCTTTTACAGGCTCATAGAAACAACAGTTATTTAAACTACAAAAAGATCATGGCACAAAACCAAAGACAAATAAAGATACCAGAGCAAAAAGTTTCAGTTGGGTATGAGAGGAATTTTATAAACATCAGAGCAGTGTTGTTTGGTAACAAGTTTCCAGTAAGAATGCAGCAGTAAACAAATCTACCTAGCTTTAAAGTAGCTATTAAATTGATGATAGGAGATAATTCCTTTCAGTAGCAGGGAACTGGGTTGTAGGGTCTTACCCTCCTGTGTTCCTAGCTTTAGTTTCTGTATTACATCCTTCATATCTCTAGCTCTATTCAAGAGAAAGATTAAAATAGCCTTCTACAATTTCATCCTTGCAGTTGGCAGCTGGACAACCTACCTGATATTATCAGTTATTTTTTCCCCCAGTTAGCTGGTCTCCATAAAAGCATCCTCAAACAGAGCATTTAGGAACAAGCCTATAAGCTTTATTTCACAGAATGTGCTGAGTCAGAAGGGACCCATCAGGATGATGGCCTGCACATGCTCCATCCCCAAAAGTCACACCAAGTGGCTGAGAATATTGTCTGAATGCTTGTTGAAGTCTGTCAGGCTGGTGCTGTGACCTCTTCCAGTGCCCAAACATCCCCTGGGTGAAGAGCCTTTTCCTGATACCTCAAATTTAAGCCCCCCTGACTCAGCCTCAGGCCATTCCCTCACAGCATCACAGAACAAAGATCAGTATCTGTCCCTCCTTTTCCCCTCAAAAGAAAGATGTGAACTTCAATGAGGTCTCCCCTCAGTCTCCTCCAGGCTGAAGAGAGCAAGTGACCTCAGCCATCCCTACCATGTGACCTCCCCTCAAGTTCCGTGGCTATCTGCACTGCCTTTTTCTGGATGCTCTTGAACAGCTTAATATCTTCTTATAATGTGGTGATTTGTTTATGGATCATTAGTGTTCTTAGAAGAAAACACAAGGGCAGAGATTTCAGCTGCTGGGCTACACCTACCTCATCCAGCTCCCTCCATAATCTCATGCTGTTGTTCTGTTAAAGCCAGGAGTGAGAAGATCTGCCCCAAAACGTTTCACCACTATTATTATTGCAACTAGTGTTCACATCTTACTGCTCCATCTATACCTAAACAGACAGAGCAGGGACTCAGCACAAGATCATCACACACACAAATCCTGTCCTTCACCTTACAGCTCAATCAACGTGGAAGCATCAATTGGTACAAAATGCACCAAAGATCCACAGCTGCCTCAGAGCTACGGACATTCACCTCCATTTCAATGAAACCTACTCCAGATACTTAAAAAATATTTATCACCAAGTTTCTCTTTAACTTGTGCTCTCTCCATTATTATCAGTCTGTAAATAAAGTATGGTGATCAGCAATGAAGAAAAAAGAAGTCACTTGTATCAAGAAATCATTACAAGCTTGCAGAGTTCTGATGAGCAGCGACTTCCATACTTGCTGATGGCCACGAGAGGGATGGAAAGTGTCTTCAAACACAGCATCTTGTTTATGCCATTGAAAATACTAATCAAATTTGGCATTGGTTCAGCACTAGATTTTTCTTTTACTTATTTCTAGCTTTCTACTCTTGACAACACAAGAACTAACAAACAAAAAAAACAACCCTTGTGTTTCCATCAAATTATGCCACACCATCTTGAACCTTCAGTTGAATTTTAAATTCAAGTGTAAGAAGACAAAGTCAACAACTTCTCAACGAGGCAGGTTTGCTGATATGTGCTATTAAAAGCTGCTTATTTCAGTCCAATACAGGCAATGCCAAGAGAGTAGGTTTGATTGTTCAGGGCCTTTCCAGTAATTACAGATCTAGAACCACCACAGTGTGGTTTACCACTCAAAAACAAACAGCTTAGCCCATATGCTTATCGAAAGGGAAAATAAAGGTAAAACAGCAAACCAATTTAAACAGCACACCAAATATATGCAGTATTGGAGGTATATATAAAACGTGGGTTGTCTCCCCCATCCCAAGCCTCTAATCACGTTTTCCCCCACTGAACTGTTACCACAAAAATTCCTAAAATGTCAACAGCACTAACACACAGGAAAAAAATTGAAACAAAATATTTTAACCACAACACTGCAAAGGTTTTTGGTGTCTGGGCAGATGCACATGACAGAACACTGCTTTCACTCTTAGCTTATGCTACAAATGCTTCCACAAAACTACTGTTTGATGCATGTATTTTCAATGCTTACATAGAATGCACTAAAAATATCTGACAACTGCAAAATTCAAAAGAAAAGACAGCCCTCCAAGGGAACTGGGCAGTACTCAAATCAAGGAGTTTTCTGCAATCAGGTTTCACCAACCTAAAAAACATCTCAAAATTCAAATTCAGTTGATTATCTCCAGCTTTTGTAAATGTCATTTTCCAGTTTTTCAAAATGGGCTTGGTCATTCAATGTAACAGATTTCTTGAATTTTAAATTCATAGTTTTACTACCCTCACCAAAAAGAAAAAAATCTAGCAAACACTTCTTTTTGCATACAAGTGTTAACACAATTGGAAGCAACATGATGAAACCAGCTGATCCAAACATGGGATCTGGTATCATAATCAAAGCCAATCTCTAGCCTTTTGACAAGTAGGAGATGATTTGTTTAGAAAATTCACCAGTGCAAGCTCCCAACATCTGCATCTAAATCCAAAGTTAAATGTAAGTAAATACAGTTTACATATTCTATATTTAGCAGCACATGGTTTAGTCCTCATCTCACAAAGTTACCCAGCAAGTCTGTTCAGTTGCTTTTAGTTTGCCACTGGTAATCCATGATTTAGGATAGGAAGGGAGACCTGGTATGTTTCAGGACTGGTGCAGGCATCCAGATGTTGCATGACACAGCATCCTCTTCAGCCCCCACACCCCAAGGACCTTGTCAACAGCTTTTAAACTCACTGCAATACACAAGAACTTACTGTCAAACACACCCAAAAAGCTGATGTAGAGCTATGGAGTACTGTTCCAAATGCAGTTGGTCCCATTGTGAGAGGCACTGGCTGGCTGTCCAGACTCTCAGTCAGAGCCCAGAACAGACTGGAAACCTCACAGAAGAGGCACAAGCTGTTTTGGGGAGAAGCCAGGATTCTGCGTGTAGCTTAGGTCTACCCTTGGGAAGACTGAACAAACACCTTCTGGTCAATAACCCACAGAGCCCTTGTGTATTTCCTCCCACAGCCTTCAAGACATTTTCAATGTTCATGGTAGCATTCAATAGTGGAAGAACTACACACAGCCTACAATGGCATCTCCTGTCATTCTGCAACAGTCAGCAAAAATTATTCAGCACCCATCCACCTAGTATTACTCAGCTAACATAACTCAGTATTTTAACAGACAACACCAATTACACTATTCCTAAGCAAGTCATTGGCACTACCACAAAAACCATGGCTCTGACAGGCAACCTCAGGCCAACACACACCACAGGTATACACCACGGGAATTTGGCTTTCCTTCACACACATCACTCTTCTTCCAGCTCTACAGGAGATGTTCACCAGCCACCGTGACCAGGACATGGTCCACAATTACAAGAAGACAAAGCACAGCATGTCCAAAAGAATATTCTGCTCTGTTTATTCTGGTTTTAAAACATTTGTAATTTTTTCCAGTTGTTTAGTATTACTAGAAGCTTTACCACAAAAATCTGTATTTCATTATTGATATCATTTCACAAAACTAAAGAGCTTTCTAATTTGTCAAAGACGTACCTAGCCCAGGAGCTATCCAACTTCCAGAACGTCAGAAGAAAACAACTGAGTGCATGCTAAAATGCAAGAACAGACAAAATTCCCAAGCCACTACAGTTACAGAACACTAAAATAACAGAAAACAAAGAATCTGAACTATAATATGAATAAAGCTAAAATGCCGTAATTTCTGAAAGAACTTCAAAGCTTTATCTTGCTACTGCAAATCTTTTCTTTTTCTTCAACTTTGTTTCAGTGTAACTTTTACATACTAAACCTGCCATTATAACATTTTAATTCTTTTTTTTCCACAGAAAACTCGAAGTGGACAGTAGTCAGGTTCTTTTTTTCCCCCCTATGACTACAAGTCAAAGAAAAACACTTGTTTTCTTTCTGCAGAGAAGCACTTCTGTATTCATACAATAAATATAAATTTCCTATGAGGCATAATACTAAAAACAAATTGCTGTTTTTGAATCTTTTGTAATTGTTGTTTTTCCTCTCTTCCTGAACTGTCAAATGTTGCACATTAATGTTATTGCAAGTACAAATGATGGTGCTAATTAAAAGGAAGTTTACCTTAAGTATTCATTTGGTCCCAAACTTCCATTAATTGTGATCTCAGAGGACTCATTTAGGACACTATCACCTGAAATACACTTTCAATTAAGTTTATTTATGCATCATAATGTTCACAGAAGCCATAACTAAACCTAGATGCCTATTTTTCACATATCTCTTGAAAAATTTATTACCAACGACCAAGTTAACCCTACTTGTCCATCTATGAGGGAACTTAAATGTCTTAGGTCAGACAAATTGTAGTTAAAACTAAACTCTGTGCCAAGGTTCACTGTTCTGACCACAGGGCACCCCTCAGCCAGGTGAGGGGAAGGACACAGTGCAGCAAGGCTGGGGACAGACTTTGCCTGCCACCTTCCCAGCAAGGAAAGACTTCCCAGGAGCAAGAGGTCAGTGAAGGAGCAGACAGATTATGGCTCCATGCTAGCGTCCCCATGAAAAACCAGCGTACAACATTACTTTGTATGCTTGGCAACAGCAACACCCAAGTTTCTAAAAACAGTGATCAAGTTGCAATTGTCTTGCCCTTGAAAATTACCAGGTTTTATGCAGAAAACAACACACCATATGTTCCCTAAGAAGAGCAAAGCCTACTCTCTCAGTAAACCAGAACTTTGTAACATGAACACAGAAAAAAGTTACCTCTTAGGAAATCAAAACAATACACTTTTTTTTCCTGAGTGAAAAATTATATTCATACTACCTAGAAAATACAAGGGTTACACCCTTTCTAAAATACAGCCCATCTGCTAAACCATAACAAACAGGAAATAAAGGCTTTTTTGGCTTGAAGCAAGCAAAGCATTAAGGTTTATTTTTATGGAGTTCAAAAATAAGATACTATGTCCTGTGTCATCTGGAGCAAAACACACAATAGCAGTAGAGACAAAATGCTTCTGTTTTCAGCAGCAAGTGACGGACATTTTACTACAGAAAAACCTAGAGCCACTTAGAGTCATTGGAGTTAGATTTTATGGCAATATTGAAATTACATTCACTAGAACATAGTTTGTCAGAAGTTTCTAGGATCGAACAAATTTTCTTCCCTATAAGAAGCTCTATGTGCATTTCAGTGAGATATGGAATATTTGGCACACCACAATGTACACAAAAAGCTGCATGAATGCATACCTTCATACTTACCACTAATTTTTTTCTGTTAGTTAATTGACCTAATTTTAGCCACCACTTGCTATCTTGTTTTGTATCTGCCACATGTCGATTCAGCTCCAGTTCCACCTGAAACACAACACACACTGTTTGCTCTCTAATGAGGGGGTCCCACTTCCCAAAACATAAAAGGCCACCAAGTAAAAATATTTTTATTAGGTACCTGCCATCTATTTCTAGATGGTATTCCTCAAAATCCAGGTAAACCAGGCACAGCACCCTTTTTTAGCTAACATGCACTCACCAAATAGGCTCAGAGATGCTGTCTGCATAATACTGGACCTACAAATCCTATTCAACAAACACTGACTGCTACAGAAATTTGTAAGAAATGTTAAAAAGTCCAAAGGTAAGAAAAAACGGGATGAAGTTACTCTTAAAATCCACATGTTGCTACTTTTTTTTCCTTTTTGGGAAATCCATAATTGTACAGATCCCCTATAAAAGCTTACTTACATATATAAAAGAACCCCAAAAGATGTAATTCTAGCCTGAAACCAAATACCAGAGGAGCTGAGGTGGGTGCTGCTGCCTTTGAGCTATGCTGTTTTGCAGAGCGCAGCTGTTCCCTCTCTTGGTTCTGTTTGTACATTAGCTGGCAGCTACAGTCAGCTGCATTTTTGAGAGAGAGAGAGAGAGAGAGGATTTTGATGAGAGTCCAACAGTAAGCAGTAGTTATTTGTTCTCTTTAGATCATGGGGTTTTCTTAACTGTTAGTAGTCACTGTCACCTACGTGATGACAATTTCAATGCATTTTAAAATTAACAGACCATACTGATATTTACTTTCAGAAATATCAGATTCAAATGAAGATCCAAGCTTCAAATTATTTCTTTAACAGAACAGCAGAAGAGATATTCAGAAATTCCTACAATTTCAACCATTCCTCCTTGGAGTCTTAAACACCATTAAACTTTTCGAACTACAGTTTGACTCATAGTTGTTTCTCTAGATAATTGTTCATATGGTGCAGGGAATAGTACACTGACAGAAATACGCTTAAAACTCCAGTAATTTCTCATTCTTCCCTACAAAAGGTACTGTCTTTGTAAATTCTTGTCTATCTAAAACCAAAGTTTACATTTAATTATATTTACTTTGTATTTAATAAATATGAACATTATCTTGAGACCCTTTCCTCTTTCTAGTCTCAAACATTCTTTTTAGGATATTTGTGCAAGGTTTTTAGCATTAGTTCTGTTAAGCACTGCTTCTACATTCTACACAGCATTGCTCTGATTATTTAGATTTTCAACCTCAAACTTCTCCCTTCAGTTTGCAAGGAAATTACAATCCAACTATGGCACAACTAATTTAAAATAATCTCCTACATGTCACAACAAGAAGTCCTATCAGCATTTTCTGAAACAGTAAAACTGAGTCACTGTGTAAGGTACTGCATGTGTATTCAGTAGACCAATTTTTAATCTGCAGAGCAACTTCAGAAGAAATTTTTTGTCCTATTGCTTACACTCCTGCCTTCCTGAGAAAGGGTAGAATAGAAAAGCAAACACAGTGGGTAAGGGAATGCTTATTGTGAGTACATCATAAAGTTGACATCTCAAAGTGCTGAGAAACTACTCATACCCAAAAGGTCACTTGAGGAAAATTTCCTATCACTTGCAAAAGTCTGTATAGTTCCACAGGGCAACAAAGCTCAGTCCTGTAAAAATGGCATACAAGTCTACAATATAAAGCAGGATTAATATTCACTTCACAGTATCAATATTTATCTATATTCCTAACTCTCTTTTAATTGCCACTGTTTATTTTTAGAGCAGAGAATCGTCAGCTTTAAGTGGCTGCTGGCAGAGATGCAGTACCACAGTTCCCCCTCCTTCTCACGAAGACCCTCTTGGCCTGTCTTGCAGACTGGGTGCTATCACCCACTAATGTAATCGAGGTTTGCACCAAAGGGAGTGAAAAAAGCAGAAAAACTTTCAATTTCATTCGTAAGTAGGGTGATGCCCCCCACTAAAGGAAATGTACATTTTGCATGGCCTGCAGCTAAGAGGGAGGGTGCCTCCATTCCCGGGGTAGCAAAATGTTTTAAAGGAGTTTTCACGGGCCCCTTATCTGAGAACTGCTATCCTCTTGTTTAATCTGCTTAAAAGATTAAAATTTTACCAGACAGGTACCCTTCTGCTAAAGTCCCAAGACATCTCTTCAGCATTCAATTCTTTTTATTCTCCTTTGTTTCCTAGATTTGGACTGTTGATTTTTTTTCAGAGTTCCTTCACCTCTCATCCAGTGGTGACTGAGCAGCAGACTCCATGTTAAAGGGTGAGAAGTGACTATTAGCTGGTTTGTCCTTTTCCTGCTACTCATTTTTTTCAGAGGTTTAGGCAATCAGTAGGCAACCCGGTGGGGAGAGGTGTAGAGAACAGAAAGCTAGGTCTTTACCTTTTAAAAGTAATTGGCATCTGTTTACATGGAGAGGATCACAAGTAAGACTTATATAATCTATTTAGATACTTGAGGAAAAGAGATTGGGCAAAAATAGGAAAAATCAATTAAATGCAATTATATACCTCAATTCTGTGTCTTAAATTATTCAAATGAATGTCAACTAGCAACATCATTGCATCCATTAAAGTTCTGCAAAGATATTAGAGCCTGCCCCGATACTTTCAGTCTTGACTCTTTAAAGGTTTCCTTTAAAATGTCCTCAGAATCTCTTTGCCAGTTGACAAGATCTAGTTACAGGAGGACTAAAGAAAAAGGAATGCACAAGTGTTCAAACTGCTCTTCCCTCACTCCAGCAAACAGAAGAAGTGCTGCAAAAACCAAGAAAATTTCCTTTAGATAGGAATGCTTACCAGTGCCAAATAGGAATGTCATTTTGAATGAAAATCTCAGAATATTGCTGCTCATCTTACTAACTAAATTAACACAACAGCTCTCAATTCACATGTAATTTTAAGCTTTGTTTGCTTTATTCTTTTAAAAGCTAAGCTCTAATTGAAAAAAATCTTTGTTTTCTTTTTGTCTCCTTAAGCTTTAGGACTTCCATCCTTGGCACAGCCATCTGAATTAGATCCAACTTGCCAGAGGTATCAATTTCATTGAAACCAATCTGCTTCAACATTTTTCACTTGAAAGAATTAGACCATTCCTTTGCAAGATAAAATCACATTGCAGTAAGAGCGGGGAAAAAACCCAACAAACAAGCAGGCTTGATTCTGTCTATCTTTCACTGGGAGACTGAGGCATCATATCTTTTGAAGTTAATACATCCTAGAGGCACAATGGATTTACTGTACTACTTCTCTGTTCTAAGAAACTGCTCTCCTACTGACCCAAGAGGAAAAACATATGACGAAGGGGAAAAAAAGCAATTGTGCTGAAAGTGGTAAAAGATAACCAGCATTGCTAAGGAGCATTCCCTTCCCAATACAACTATACACATTCTCTCCTGGATTAGCTATCCATTCTTTTCTCCCTCACTCAGGCATCATCCAAGACTCTTTTTGGAAAAACTTATTTCTCTAGAATACATACGGAAGCCAATAAAACACCATTTCTAAATGTTTTCAGCTACAGTATGTTAGAAGCATACATAATCCTGATTCCTATGCTCAAATTGTACAAGATATTTAATTGTGTGTAAAGCAAAATCATGTTTTTTTTACCAAAGTGACTACTTATTTTTCTCTTTAGCCACTCACTATATCTTTCCTTGAGAATGACACAATACAAGACAAGAGGTAGATTTCACACAGGCACTAAAAGAAACTTATATAAAGGACACCACGATCAAGAAAAGTTTGCAGCAGCATATTTCACCTTTTAGCCTAGTACTTAGCAAGTAAGATTTGTAGTGTCTGAAGTTATACAGTCAGCAACTGTATAACTTCAGACACTACAACAATGAAAGGTTATTTACCTTTCCTTTTACAACACAAAAATTATGTTCTTGCACATTAAATAATTCCAAGAAATTCCTAGAATTCAGTTCCTAGAAATTAATTTTCCAGAGTCCTGGAAAAACATTCAGGTCTTACAAATGATTCACAAATGTGACATGCAATTTAGTCATATCAATCTCCTTCACACTGAGACTGAGAGTAGGACCCAACCTCTGTTCCTAGAACTGCCATTAATCAGCAACATGTCTATCACATCCATCACATTTTTCCCACACTTTACACTACAATTGACTTGTCACTCCTACTCCTGATTTTTAAAAGGACAGCACGTGTCATGAGATCCCAGGCACACAGCCCCACTGCACAGTGGGGCAGAAAAGCACCTCAGCAGAGCCTCCTGTCCACTCCAATCCCCTACTCAGAGTGGGGCCAGCTGGACCAGGGTGATCAGGAATTGTTTTGCATATTCTGGAGAAACCTGTGCCAGTGTTCAATGACCCCCACCTGAAAAGGGTTTTCTGCTGTCTCAGTGGAATTGCCTGTATTTCAATCTGTCACTACTAACTCCTGAAGGTCAAGGTGGCTTTAAGTACCTCAGCCTTTTCTGATGCCCTGTTCAACAGCAGGCCCTCATTCTCCTTGCTCTTGCTGCTGATACAGCTGGAGGGTCCCTGCTTGTTCTCTTTGCATCCTTTGCTAGATTCAACTGCAGGTGGGCTTTGGATGTCCTAACCTCATCCTTGCACACCCAGACAAGGTCTCTGTACTCCTCCCAGGGTGAATTCAATACAGAGCTTATCAGAAAGTCATTAGTGAGTTCACATGCAATAACTGATGAAAATATTTAAGCAGTTGGTAGCACAAAAAGCATTCATTGCTGCCTGAGCTCCCAAATTCCAAGGGGAAGGCACCCAGAGAAATCAAAGCTGCTTTTAACAGCACCTCATACCAATTTCCTCATAGGTATGTTGGTATCTGTATTCATATGCAACCTGGCCACTTCTGAAAAAAAAATTGTATGAAACATAGAAAGTATTTTGGATCAATCTACTGGGTTATTTAACTCTTCTTATCCACAGAACTTATTAACTACTCCAGTCCTTGCTCAATAATAGCTATCTATTACCACAGATGCAGGAGAAACATAAGAACTGTCTCATATGAGCCTCATGGATAAAGGAGATCCAGTGCTAAGTGTTTTAGTTCCTTATATCCATTCCTTATTCATTTTTACTTTACCGGGAGGACACAAATTCTCACAAGCAGGGTAAGGAAGCAAGTAGAAAAATTTTAAACAATTTATTACACATGCTTCAGCTTCATGTCATGCATGAAAAGTGGCATCCTTATCATGTTGATAAAACTGTGTTTGATCTGGAATACTATTTCTATGTTCACACACGTTACTGACCTTGTTTTCTCCTGAAGGAGACTATGTCTCATCTCTCCTACAGTAAAAGTCCTGTAATAACCCAGCATTTAAGCTCTTCACTACCTCTACTCTAAAACACATGAAAGAAAACTATTACTATTCATGAAACAAATTTAGCATGCCTTCCTCCTAAGAAAGAAAATGTGGCACTACAGACTGATCTCCAACTAAAACAAACAGAAGATAGAGTTACATAAATAAAATAATATTAAATAATGAAATGCAAATTCTAAGAAATTTCAAAATATGCCAGTATAATAAGCCTACTTCGGTCACACGCTATTATTTCTAGTAAAAGAAAATAAATATCAGGCTCTGCTGAACTGTAATTCTTAGCAGGATCCTAACTATTGTGTCACAGATTTAAGTTGGTAAGACTAACATAACCATCAACGCAAACTCTGACTTTCATGGCCTACTATAAACTTTCCCAATTCTAAACTATTTTTCTTTCCAGGATTTTTAAGGCAGCAAAGCAATTCTTTTCCTTTCTCAAGGGAATTTTAATGCATGCAAGACAACACAAAAGAGCATTCCACGAGTTTATACTTTCTTTAAACTGTTTTTTATGCCTGGCTAATAAGTGCAGCTCCAGGAGTTTGAACACATTAGTGTTACCATCACTTTGTTCTAAGTGGCCACAAAAACAGCAAAGGAAGGTAAGTGAAAGAACGCTTACTGCTCTCCTCTTCCTGCTTCTTGCCTCCCACCTCCTTTCCCAGCTGAGCAGGAGCATTTGCCAAACCACAGCTATGACTGGCACAGTATTTCAGGGCTCCGTGCAATAGGACCAAATGCAACATCCAGGTTTGCACTAAGAAATCCCACTGCTCATGGGGCATCAGGAACCAAAGGTTCCCCATTCTGCAATCCATGAACCATTCCTTAGCCACTACAGCAGTTAACAGAGATTCATTGGAAACAGGAGAGATGCCTCACTAGACCCAGCACACTCAGATGAGGAGTGCAAACAGACTAGAACAGAAATGAAGAATGGGTGTTTGGAGAAAGTATAAACCCTGCTTATGATGTTATTTATAGAGTATGAGTAAGGAAGTATTTTTAACCAGCACCCCATTACATATTATATTTAGCTGAATAGCTAAACCTGTCATTTTTATCTTAGACTTAACTATATATTTAATCAGTGTGGGTTTCTTATTTTCTTTGATGTTGACCATATTCACAAAGGAATTGCCTGAGACCACCACATTTATTTCTCACAACAGTTAGATTTCAAGCTTGAAGAAGAATCCAGAGTAGTCTGCAGAAAATTTTCTGTTTTCAGGCTTTGCAAGCCAAAACAATCATGTTGCAAGAGCACGAGCCATTCAACTGATCTGCCTTCAGTTTTGTAATTATTTTGTGCTCATGGCATGGTAATGACTCTGTTAAGAGTGCAAGAACAAGTTCTCTGATCGTTCTTCTCATACAATGCAAGCTTCACCTCCGAATGAATAAAAAAGTGGATGCAAAATTTCAGTTAAGAATAACCAAAGAGCTTAACAGATGGATAAAATTTGCTTGAGCAAATCAACTCCCTTGCATTATGAACTCCTTTGCTTTAAAAATATTTTTGCCTTGAGATTAAGTAAGTTAAGGAAACATTTCTGAAGCTGACTATAAAGCTTTTAAATTGTGTTGGCTATATAATGCAGCTGTTTTAACATCTACTCGTGCCACAAATACAATTCCTTCCACTCACAGTAGAGGCTTTGGTGAGCAAATTCCACAAAGGTGTTGAAGACAGCAGCAGAAAGAAGCAAGAAATACTTTTCAATAAGAATAAATTCCTTAACATGCTGGTTATCACTTAGCTGCTCCCCCAGTACTATTCCTGTCTCTCACAAGCTCATTTTAAACAGAGTACATTAAAAGGTATGCTTTTCTAGCTTAAATCAGGAAGTTTTACCCAGCAACCTCTGCTTCTCTCACCCCACGTTTTCTTTTTCCCAGCTATCACTCCTTCCCACATACTTCCCTGTCACTTTGAGAGTCTCAAGCCCAACACTCAGTTCTGCAGCAGCAGGCTTCCCTACCGAGGGACACTGGGTGAGGAAAGACTCTAAAAAGCTGCTCCCTCAAAGACAGCAAAATACAAGTTTCTATGCCTGGGCTGGATGGAGGTTTTACTGGCCAAACGCTGCACACGGTTGGTAGATCTGTTTTCACATTTCCCTGAACTAGCTTGTGCCTCAGAAGTCCCCTCAGAAAAACAACTTCATTGCTTTTCAGGAGCACTGTACAAATCCAAAGCTCACACACCGAACAAATTCAAACCAAGCCATTCAGGAGAGGCAGGCAAGTGCTGAAGTAAGGGCAAGTAGAAGAGTTTCCATGTTGCTGAGCATCAGTGTTCTGTTGAACATGGTGCACAGGTTTCTGGGAAAATCCCTGCCCTTCTAAGAGTGCACAGAATCATATCCCTGTTCCTGATACTGCTATTAATCAGGCAAATGACATCAAAGGCACATCACCTCTGTCCCCTAGAAATTAAACAAAAACTGTTACCAATTGTCTTCCTCTTTGACATGCTTGATGAAAACTGAGGCATGAGGATAAAAAAGACAGTTGTACTCTACAGTCAGTAGTGATTGAGTGAAGAGGACGCATGAAGCACACTTAGCAGCTTCTTCTACAGAGGATGGAAACATTTTTTGTTTAGGACATTTGAGCAGAAAATTTAAGGCATGCCTCTTTTTTTTTGGTACATAATAAATTTATCATTGATACAATAGCTTCAAACAAGCCTAACTATCCAGCAGTGTGGTACAAAGATATTCAGCACACAGGCACAGCTCTTATCTTGGGGACAGCTGGGTCCATGCCTCGCCTCTCACCCCCAAGCCGTATAACCCTCATTAACATCCTTCTGAATCTCAAGTCCCTCTTGCACTAAGCATCAGCAGCACATACACCATCCCCAGAGCCACAGCACATCTAGAAAGAGGGAGAAAAGTGCATCAGCCCATTGGGACCCCTACTATGTAACAGCCATTGGATCCCACTGGTGCTACACGTCTCACACTGGCACAACACTCGGTATCCTTGAGCCAGCGGAGCGAAGGTGGGGGTGGCAGTGTCACAGCCACCCAAAGGAACTCACTGCACACAGCTAACTGAACACCTCAGCACAGGAATAATAAGATCCAGTTACTGCCAGCCTCAGCTGTATTTGAGCTGGGGTCAGAAGGTGAACGATACTATAAGCTATTTAAAAGTCTTTCAGCTTCTAAAATTCATAACCAAAGAGTAGCAGAGGAAAAAGAACTGAAGCTGTCAGCTGTTTCCATGTAGCACAGTGCAAAAGCAGACAACTGCTGAGCTATAAAGAATCACAGAGCTCTGCCAAAATTTGCTTAACTGATTAGATGAGACAAGTATCAGATTCAAAACTAGACATAGGAAAATGCAACAGGCCTAATGAAGTAAGGCTGCTCATCAGAAGATTAAACAACTCATACTGAATTTGACTGACTCCCCAGAAAAGTATTATTGAATGGATGATATTAAGTGATAGGTTTTGCTCATTAATAGTGAGGCAAGGTAGAGAGCTCAGAGTTAGAGAACGAAGCATTTTCTCTTTCAGCTTTCAATTAATCACACTTCTGAAAATTTCTACTTCACAAAAGCAATCCTCCCTCTCAAAAAAAAAAAAAAAAAAAAAAAAAAAAAAAAAAAAAAAGCCCCAAACCAACCCAACCCCCATAATGAAAAACCCCCACAAAACTCCAGATAAACAGGTGGTAGGGTTTAGGCTCTGCTGTTTTGTTATTCACCCTAATTTACTTATTGTGCTATCTCCCAACAGGCAACACAAAAGAAATCTGCACATTTGTATGGGGAGCTCTGCTAGGAAAAGAACAATCAGCTGCAGACATGAAAGGAACTGAGAAGTCAGCAATTTCACAGCCTTTGCCTTACAGTATCTGCTGCAACATTTCAGATCATATCAGAGCTCTTGTTGCGCATCATTTCCATGGAACTGCAAGAGTTAGGGAGAAAAAAAATGGCACCAAGTCCACCCATCAAGCAGGGATAGACACCCCCATGGTGCTATTTTTCCAGTGCCTTATGTAGTCATTATTTTATGCATCCTAAACACTCAGCTTTCAATGACCCGCTGACATGAAGTGATGACCGCTCTATTTAAAAACCTTGCTGGTGTAACTCCCCAGCTCCTCTCTCCCCTCCCCATCCCTCTCACCCTTCTCTCTGGAAGCCTACCACTGGTCATCAACAAGTATTTCTGAGAATAAGTACCATGACAACACAGATCCTTCTCATCAAACTTCAAGCATTTCTCTGCTTAATTCAGGGGTTCTGCCATCACACACACATTAGCTTGATTTAGTCTTTGGAGATGCCACTGTCTCTCCCTGCTGACTCCAGAGGGAACCTCTGAAAAAAGGAGTAAAGGTCTTACAGACAAGTCATGCACAGTCTAAATCGTATGTAAGTTTTTCTACTCAACACACCTCTCTGTCCCCTGTTCCTCCTATAGCTCTCTCCTATTTAACAACCTCTTCTTGGCACTGTATTGCCCAATCTCAATGCAATTTCTGCCTATAATCTCATCAAACTTGTACACAGGAAGTCCACCAACATCACCCCTCCAAGATCTTTCCGTGTATTTCACAGTATCTCGGTAGCATTTTTCCTTACCTTTTAAGAATGCAAAATCATGGGCTGCTTATGAGACACTTGTTCTCAGAACCCATTTTTTCTGATTTTCAATGCAGAGGTTCAGGTGGCTCTTCTCTAGACATAGACCAGCAAAAGAAGCAAGAGAATTTGCTCTATGATGCAAGTCACTGAAGAAATAGGACCACCAGCAATTCATGACTGGGAAATCACTATCTGCTAAACATGGTTGGTGTTACAGAGGAACAGAGTAACAAGAGGACTGGGAAACTACCTGTAAATACAAGGAGAGTAGAAGGAAAGAGAGGTTCTTAGAAAGCAATAAGAGAACAAAAAATAAGACTTAACAAAAAGAAAGCATTAGGTATGGCCAATATTGATGTAATCTCCTCTTAATTGCCATGAGATAAACAGAGGCACAAATACTAATCAATTAGTGTAAGCATTCACAAGATTACTGTGTCTTCTGAAATCCAACCCAAAAGTTGTATATTGTGAGATAATTCTCAAATCCTTTCTGAAACAACATCATAATGCTTCCCATTTCCCAACCCCTTCAGGACTCATGCCCATTTCAACACAAGACACTGCCATGAAGGAAAAGCATAAAACTTTATAATCTGGATAGAATTTTTAAAAAACCCAGAACATTCAGAGAAACAATGCAAGCTCTAATCTGCACAAGCATTCCAGAAGGATATTTTACAAGGTAAAAAGACACATAACTGGAATTTGGATTTCAAAAGCAAGCTTTGAAATCTGGGCTAAAACACCACATAAAGATATTTGAGAAAATCAAAGTTTCCTCCAAAGAAATATGCCATTACATTCAAAGGCCAAGCAATGACAGTCAATAGTCTCCTGAAGTAATTAAACAAAAGCTAAGAAAAATTCACTTATTCTAACAACTTTATTGTATGTGTTTCAGAAAAATCTATTACGAACTACAAGACAAGTTGTAAGGAGCAAATATCCAGGACATTCCATATCAGGAAAAAAAAAAAAAAAGAGATAAAGGAAAAGGTGAAAATAATAAAACAAATCTCCTTGACTAGCAACTGTTAATCCAGGCACAGCAGCTCATCTCCCAGAACTGTCACTTGCTAGCAGTTAGTAACCTTGTAAGAACACAGTGTTATGCTAGCATCCTCTCTCTGGGGCAGCTACATTAAACTGAACCAACCATCCACTTGACCAGCAGAGGTGTTTAAAATAAACCCTCTCAAGGGTGCTGAAACATACTATTTACTTATGGCAGAGATGCACTGCTTCTTCACTCAAATAGGTACAGGCACTATGGTCTCCATCCCGGTCTCCTGATGACTTCTACTCTGAATCATTATGATAAGCAGCAAGCCTTGGCAAGCATCCAAATGTCTATTTCTACAGCATTAGTACTCAGAAACCGTAACACAAACCTAATCACTGTGCTTCCATGCTTACAAAGCCAAACATCCATTTTCAACACAACAGGGTCCGTTTCCCTCAGAGCAGCTCTGAAGAGCAAGAGAGTAAAATAAATTTCAGTTAAATAATTGCTCTCCACTTCCTATCCACCCCTCCAGTCTCCAAACATCCTCTAACCCAGATTCTAAAACAAAGAAAAACAAATGCCTCATTATATAAACACAAGTTATGTTTGAAAATCTACTTGCCTGCTCACCAATAATGATGAGGAAACATTTCTTGGTGGAAAAAAAATCATGCCATCACTTTCCACAGCTTTCACTTGAAAATTTAAAAAAAGAAAAAAACACATAAGCTAAAAAGCTTGAGAAGCCACTGCTGTACCAGTCAGATTAGGTCTTCCAGGCAAGCACTTCTGCTGCCCAGGGAAAGGCAGTGGGAGCCTACCACAGCTTCGTGTTCCCTTCTTAGTTAATATCAACAGGCTACAGACAACTGACATCTCCAAAATGGGCTGATCCTGCTTGTATCATGTCTACAATAAACCGTAATGGCCTGGAAATGGCTCTCTCCCCTCACTGATGAGACAGGAAAAGCAGACAGATAGTTGAGATGACCATGAATCTTATAGCAAGATTCAAAGAGGAACTTAATTCTTGCCAATTTCAAAAGGATCCTTGTTTTCCCTGCCCCCATGGTATGAATGAGCAGTACCTAGAACCCTTGCAAGCCCTAGCTCCAAAATTTACTGGTCCAAAGACCCCAAAACCAGCATAGAAGGGGGATAGGAGGACACTCCCCCAATCCCAGTTCTTCAGGAGACACAATCCAAATACAAACAGGCTCAAAAGTTATCTGCTCCATGTAACAATGCAGCAGCTGAGTTTTGTAAGTTGATTTCACACACACTCATGTGAGTACAAAGAGCAGCTATTGACCCCCTTGGCCATACCTATATCAGGAAACACAGGGCTTTCTTCCACACCACTGCAATTTAAAACAGAGCTCACAGAGGGTCAGCAGCAGGTGCAAAGTTATCACTTAAAAAAAAAACCTACAACAGACTTGTTTGTCCAGTCCAAGATGAAAACAAACTCTTACATCTTACCTGAAAACTTGTCTTTACAGAGAAGGACAACTATAAAAACAAAACATCCAGCTCTTCTTGAAGAGGTTACAGGAGCCAGAAGCTAACAACACGCACATAAAACTAAGAAAACAACCCAGAAAGATGGCTTCCTTAAGTGCTCAAAATTTATGTCCAAAAGAATGTGGTGATTATCATATAAAACACACTCAAGCAATTTCAGTAATCCCAGATTTTTGCTAGACACAAGAGACAGCAGATACACTTTCTACTAACATGAATTTAAATGATGGGAAAGAAAGGACCAATTACCGTCTGGAAACAGGTGAACCCCAAATACCTGCTCAACCATTTAATAGAATTTTCCTGCCAAAAATCACGTAAAATCCAATTCCCTCTGTTATACCTTCAACATATGTTCTACAAACTTTGCTAAAAGAGCCCTGTGCTTAAACAACAAATGAAGAACTTCCACTTCCTGTCACTGGTGACTTTGACATGCGCTACTGATTTCAGAACAGTTTTTATCAGGAATCAGTGCAGTAGAGGTAGCACAAATGTTAATTCATCTCAAACCTTTTATTAGAGGTAAGGAGGGAAAAATTAGATAGCCTTTATTTTCCCCATATAAAAGGGTGTAGCTTCTGTAGGAGTTACTTTTGTTACAGCCTCTCATTCTAGCACCCCTGAATGTTTATCAGTCTTTGTAAAACCCCAAGCAAAAGCAAACTTCCTTCTCCCCAATTTCATATGAAAAGATGAGAATCAGTGCAACAACCACCTTTTTCCTTGTAACAGTTAATTCCTTCTGGCTGACCACTCTCCAACAGAGAATGAAGTGCTTGCCATTCACTTAGGACAAACAAGGCTTCAAGAAACTGCATTTTCACAAATCAAGTCTAGGCAGCACCATGGGAAACAAGAAATAAATGATTTGGCAGCTTCTGTAAACAAGAAGTCTTCTAGATAAGGACATATCTAAAAATTTAAGTCCTTTAATGAGTCTCTGGAAACCGAATACAATAACTCCTGAAGCAAAACTGAACAGAGACTGTGACAGCCCATAATGGTGACACCCTTGAAACAAAAGCAACTGGACCACTGACTTTGCCTCAGTCTACACACAAGCTCCCTTCTAACACTGTCTTCCTTATCTCTTTGACACAGCCAGAACCTGCCCAGAACAAAAGGGTTTATCAAAAGTATCTTTTTTCTCTCAGTATTTCTGTGGCTATGACCACCACAATATCTCAGACTATGCTATTCTGTCACACAATAATCTTCAAAATGTCATTTGGACAAAAGCGGGTAAGAGGGAATTAATAAATCATTTGCTCAATATCACATGAAGTCTGTCAGGGCAGGGAACTGAAGCCTCTCTCATCTCCTCAGGCCCAAGTGAAAGATCCCATTTACCCACCAGACTTGTTCTCTCACAGGTGTATATACCACACTGCCATATAACCTGAAAGTAAACCACACAAATTTTTGAAAAAGCTGTAGTAATATTCCCTCTCATCAGGGAATAAATTAATCCTTTAAATCCCTTGTCAAATGACAAAGTGGACAATATGAAAAAGAAACATGTACACAGACACTTACACGCAATTCTTGATTCCCAGACTGGAGTCTGATTTTGGAAGCAGAAAATACATTCCTGAATAAATGCCATCCAATTTTCCAAATATATTTAGAATATTATCACAACACATTCACACTAGCATTTTTTGCTATGACTTCACTGTAGAGAGTGTTTTAGCCAGCCAACACAATGTAGTCCAGAGACCACTTAATCTTTCTGAAAGGAAAAGGCTTGAGTTTTATGACCTTGGTCATAAAATCAGGTGCATTCTGGTTCTCCCGAGTATTTCCTGACATCACCTTGGGTTAGGCAAAGCTTTGCTAATCTTACCATCAGACAAGCTGTGAGTGATGAACAGTCTTTTAACAAAAGCTGCTTGGAGATGAGGTTCCACTTTTGTCTCCCAAAGAAGCTCAGTTGTAACTTAAGAGTTTAGTAACCTAAATGGAAGTCCAAATATATTTTATCGAAAAGCTAACATTCATGGCTTCCACAACAGCAAAATGAGGAAGTTCAAAGACGACAGAAAAGCTAATTAAGAAAGATATAGCTACAGACTTGTGATTTAGATTCAGACAAACTCTTTTCAAGGTTTTTAGGAAGCAGCTTCTGAACTGACCTTTCAGTTCCTTACAATGTTAATGAATTTTGAAATGTAATTAATTCCACGTGTATTTCAACTAAATAATCCTCTGAGAAGTCAGACCAAAATCAAAACTCTTTAGAGTACAGAAGAGCTCTCTTTTGAGAGCAATAAGAAAAATATTTGTCAATAAGAACATAACCCAGGCCTTTTTAAAAGCTTAGGCATCTCAGAAATGGGTATTGCATCACCACAATCACCTGGCTGTCTTTCCTTGAGTGTGTTTCTCCTACTCACACACCTGAAGGACTTTCAAAACTATAAAGGATTCCTGATCCATGCATGTGCAAAATAAAACTGGATGAGACAACCCTTTTTGGCCATGTAAAGACAGCAAGATGTCTACCTGCAAAAGTAAAGCATGGTAGGTGCTTTTTTCTTCCTGAAAGCTTGCCCTGAAGAATTCTGTGCTTTATGTCACTCTATATATAAATGCAGTGTTACCAGAACAAAAACTCCAACCAATCCCTCTCAAAAAAACCCCAAAATCCCTACTGCTGTCCCTCCCTTCTACAGCTTAAAAAAATTTGCATACAAAACACTGACCTTTAGTTTACCAGTTTTCTTTGGATAGTCGGGTTGTCTTTTTTGTCCCTCTCTTAATAGGTTAACAGGAAAAACTCGGACAGGTCAGGGAAACAAGAAAACCAAATCAACAAAAAAAAAATCCAACTCTACCAACCAAAATAAAGCACTCTATCACTCTACCAAAATAAAGCAAATTCATACTACCTCAATTTAAATAAAAAGTTTCACTTGCTGTTTAGTTTTAAATATTTTGAAGATTTTTGTAACAGCCTCCCCATATACTCAGAGTTCTCTCTGCTTTTTTATAGTTATATTCCCTGATGTGCCCAAAATAAACACAACTGTTGCTCTGACAACTTTAAAGCTATCAAGCCCATCTTGGCCAAAATACTTGAGAATTTCCAGTGTCCTGAAGAGGGAGAGCAACATAGTAATTGTTTGAGGACACACAAGTGGGCACTTAAGACTTTTGTCTTGCATAGGAAACCACAGGACTGGCAACTTTCATATGCAATCAAACCAGGGTACTTGTTCAGGCCCCTGGCAAGTTCATCAGGGGAAATGTTTTAATTGACACGAACAAGAAGTTTGCACAGCAAATGCTGACGATCCAAAGGTTTTACGGGCCATTAGAGCGTTGCTACCAGCCCTTAGAAATTCTCATTTCCTTAATTTGAAGCATGTATATTTCACAAGTCAAAGCAAGGAAGAATAAAGCAATGCAAACCCAGTGCAGTTGCAGGGGTGTGGCATCCCTAGTGCATTCCCCAAAAGCCACTGCGCTGTCCAAGATTTACAGTTTGTTTCCTACTCATCTAAGGGAAGACTCTTCTCACTTCCTTCCACCGCTGGAGTTGGTTTTCAATTAGGGAGCCAGGATTACCTTGGCAGAATCAACAAGCAAGACCTCATTTGTGCAAATCCCAGTATTACAGATCATTACAGGAAAGCCTGCAGTTTTTAAACTTCCCAGTTTTTTGGAGCTCATGGATGGTCCAGGACTGGTACACACCCCTGTATAGTAAATTTAAGCCTACCGGCAACAGATGCACTTTTAAGTATCTTCCACAGATTCTTTAGAAATAACCCACATATGTCTATGCCCTCCCCAATAATTTCATGCTGAAAAACAGGGCTCTGAAAAATATCCCTCCTGATGGGATGACTGCAGTGTGAAACTTGAGCCATGTCACTCTGAGCCACATTCAGAAGAGACAGCAGAAACCATCAGCTTTCCACAGACCTTCTGTACTCTGAATTACTGTGAGCTTGAATTCAGAACAGGATAAATAACAAAACACAGCCTCATATCTACTACTCTACTCTCATTTGCTCGGGATGACTCTGGTAAAAAAGAGAAGAGATGGTGATGTGAAGTGGAAATACTGAATTCAGCTATTGTCTACTCTACAAACTGCCATAATGTTTTTCCAAGATTCTCTCCAATCAGTATAGCAACCAAACAAAAAGAGGCATATATGGACAAGACACCAGAGAAGCTGGTCTGGGAGAGAAAAATTACTAATAAACTGAAGATTCTGAAGATTCAGAATTCAAAACCAGTCATCTTCCCCACCTCCAAAGTAAGGTTAATAGAACCAGCAAATGTTCACACTTCATTCCTTTGAAAAGAAATGTATACCTCCTCCACAGCATATGATGCAGACCTAATAAAAAATGAAAGTTTTTCAAACTAAGTGTTTTCACACTGTCTTGATTTTCTTTTATGCACACACCTGCCTGATGCAGGTGTGATTTCTGTCCAGACCAGTACTTAAGTTTCGTGTAGTTGCTCAGGAACTTCCTTTCAAGTTCTGAAGTTTAAAAAATCTAAGGATTCCTGTCACAATAACAACCAAACAGGAGCAATGCACTGAAAGTTGCAAACAGAAACAAAAACTTTCAAGTCAGGCAAGATGACCCCTCCTACACTATGGAGGGCACAAAACAGAGACATCAGTATTGGGTTTAGGCTGCTCCTTGGTTTCTGTAGATTTAAATACAATGAGGGCAACTGCAAAATTCACACATGGCAAACACAGTTTACAAACTAACTGCCCATTTTTGCTTGGAGATGTAAATTTTAACACCCTAAATTGTGGGTTGGAAAGACTACAAGGAAAAAGCTGCTTGTACACTGAATCTGCGGCTTCGGGGGGGAAAAAAGTTTATTTTTTTTAACACCATGAAACTTCCAGCTGCTGCATAAAACACACATTTACATGTATGGCTTTGGTAGTTAGCAGGATGGGATGCCAAATATCTATTCCTCCAAGCAGTTCTGTTAGCTCCCTGGAAGATAATAAGCCTTCTAGTTACAGAAAAAAATATTCCTAATTTGAAAGCCTTCCCAGCTGGATACCTTAAGAAGCACCACGCTAATGAACTAAAAAAATAAAATGTTCAGCAACATCACCCACATGGATCAACTTTGACAATCCAAATAAAACTGCAGCCCAAGGAAGTATAAAGTAACTTTATAAAGTTGCATGCAGACACCTTAGTACCCAAAATGTATCCCACTTGTATGCAGAGGCAGCAGCACCACTTGCTTAGTGGGGACCAGGACTCCAGCCAGCCAGGAGGACTCTGCTTCTCTCTCAGCCACTAGCCTGGTGCAGGATGTTACTCAAGTTTGCATCTCCTTCACCTCCCAGGTCACTCAGGCACAGAAAGGAAATTCCTACACTAATTCATAGAACAAGTGCAGAAGTTCATTAGAAGAGATTAATAGACCTGTCTGCTTTCTCCTGTGAGAATCCTACACTTCAAAAGAACCCCAAAACATTTTCAGTAAGACTGCACTGCATCCCCAGAGGCTCATCACGTTCAGGCACACACAACAAAGGCTCTTTTGCACTTGCTGAGTACCTCACAAAAATTATCATGACCCATTCTCCAAGATGGAGTGGTTTCCAAGCCTTTCATCTGCAGGCCTCAGAAGATTTTCCAGCAGACATGCAACTACTGGCTGGAGTGGTTATGGTAGTAGATCCTAGTTTTATTTCACCCATCCCTCAAAAGCAGTCAAAAGGCCACAAAGGGAGAAGCTGAGTAACCTTGTGTTTCTTGCAGTCTATTTTCACCCAAGTCAAGAAACATCTATCTGTGAAGATGAAAAAAATAAAAACTGACAAAAAATTTCCTTTGAAAGACAGAGATTGTCTTTAATCCCACTAAAATACCAATCATTTGCAAATTCTTCTACCAGCGTGAGCTGCGCCTCTTTAATCCAGAAAAGAGAAGACTGAGAGGGAATCTTATTAATGTATATAAATATCTCAAGGGTGAGTGTCAAGAGAACTGTGCCAGGCTCTTTTCCATGGTGCCCAGTGGCAGGATGAGGAGCAATGGCCATTGCTAAAATACAAGAAAATTTTACAAACTAAAACACAAGAAGTGCCAGAGCACTGGTACAGGCTGTCCATGAAGACTGGAGAGTCTCCTTGTCTGAAGACATTGAAAACCCACCTGCATACATTCCTGTGTTGACCTCCTCTAAGTAACCCTGCCTGGGGATGGGAAGTAGACTAGCTGATCTCCAGAGATGCCATCCAACCCTAGCAATTCTGTGTTTCTCTGATGGAAAATTTGTCAGTTACCTCTTCAGTGGAGGAACTTCTTCCTAATTGTAATAGTAAAGGGAAAAAAAGTCATTAAAACTCAAGCCAAAATTGCTGTTGTGTTCGTGAAGTAATACTCAAAGCATTTCTTCTTCTCCTGTTTTCACTTGAATCTTCACTGACTTTTTACAGCAGAAACACAGAATAACATTATCTGGAAGGGACTTCTGTTCTCCTGGTCCTATTTCCCCAATAAAACAGGGACAAATTGACTTGGGCTGTTCAGAGGCTTGTCCAGCTGAGTTCTGAATATCTACAAGGTCATCCCAGCCTCTCTGGGTAGCCTGTCCCAACATCTGACTCCTCTCACATTGAAAAATTTTCCCTGATATCTCATTGGAATTTCCCTTGTTGTAACTTGTGTTTGTTGCCTGTTGTCCTACTGCCTCTCCATACCCTCTCACTAATTAACTGAAGATATGGCGTAGTTTTCCCATAAGGAAAAGCAATACACAAAGGGATGTATTCTCAAAATGTTCATAAAATATGGACACACAGAAAAGGATTAATGACTTATTTTTCTGAAATATATGAACAGTATTTTTGTTTGTAACGTAACATTGCCTCTTGTGGCTTGTACTTCTGCAGTATGTCCCACCAAAGCCTTACCTTCACAAACAAGTAAAGCAGAGCAGCTAATGTGGTAAAAACTCACACCACAAATGATTATGGAGTAATCCTCATACATTGAGAAACACTCAGTTTTTGTTCTGTATTTTGTATCACAGAATTACAGAACGGAACTAAATGGTCTTCAAGGTCCCTTCGGATCTAAACCAATCTCCCCACTACGGGAGAGGGAACAACTTCCAGTAGATCAGGTTGATCAAAGCCCCAATCCAGCCCAGCCTTGAACAATACCAACAACACTACCAACGATAGAGTATTCACAGATTCTCTGGGCAATCTGTTCTGGTGCCTCACCACACTCATAGTGAAGAATTTCTTCCTAACAGCTAAACGAAATCTTACCCTCTTTCAGTTTAAAGTCATTCCCCCTTGTCCTACCACCACCTGAATTAGTCCTGCGAGTCTACAGTACTTACTCGACCTCACGATAAACTCTTTTCACACAGCTTCTCTGCTGAGCAGGGAAGCAACATTTAGCGATGCGGAAACCGGCTACAAAGCAACCACGTGAAAACTTGTGGTTAGCATGAGGATGAGAACTACAAGCCACAGCGTGGGGCTTACACCCGCTCTACCGGGACACCTCCTTCGGGGTTCCACAGGCAACCAGGCTGGCAAAGCACCAGACTGAGCTCGAGTGTTTGAGCGCTTCTGCACTGACCCTGCTAAAGCACACCCTTCCCTCCAGACTCCAACCCCCTGCACAAGGATAGATGCTTGGTTCAAGAAGTGCATCTGGGGTTTTTGGTCTGGTCATTTGTGGTTTGACCCGGCTTTTTTTTTTTTTTTCTTTTTTCTTTTTTCTTTTGTTTTTAACAACAGCACTTTCTCCGTCCGTACCCCGCTGCCCTCTCCGGGGTACAGCACTCGGCGGGGAGGCGCTGACAGCTCAGGGCGGCTGTGCCCGGGCTCCCCCGGTGCGCAACCCGCGG